>RJVU01065935.1:172884-203902 GCA_003731715.1 Anabarilius grahami
TTTTTTTTTACAATTAAATAACTTAAACAAGTGATATAAATGAATTAATGAATGAATACGAATGAATAAATAAATAATTAGAGACAAGAAAATTCTGATTTGCCGACAACTGCTGCTGTGTCTGCTAGCGTTTGGGTCATGCGCAATTGCGCATAGACACCTCGCGTGCATTGACAATTCCCGCCGGCGCGCAAGTGCACGTCACTGTAATATGTTATAAATGATAAGCCATGTCACAAAAAAGGATGTATCCCTCTGGTGCCGAAAAAAGAAAGAAGAAAAAGACAGAGGAGGAGAAAAAAGAGCAAGATAAAGGTATGTTTGCATAATTATTTACAGAATGTTTTGTGCAGCAGCACAAATTGTGCTCATGTCACTTGAGGTAGCAGCAAGTCATGACTCATGATCTTATATAAGCCATCACCAGAGCTAACGTTAAATCGCATTATTAATATACATTTATCTAGGTGTATTTCACGTATTTATTATAGATATGGCATCCCTTTCAACTTAAACTGATATTTCTTTATTTCTTTATTATTTATTTATTAATATGGTGGCGAGTGATGTAGCAGTGCTATCCTCGGTAACACTTTAGAATAATAGTCCGTCATTAATAAGTAACTATGCAGGAAGTAATGCAGGACTAATGAGTAGATCTACATTAACACTTGAGCTACTACTATTAACTAATATAGAAACAAGCTTAACTAATCAGTAAGTAATATCAAATTTAGGACAAAGATAGTTCCTTATTAGCTAATCAATAATTAGAGAATGACATAGACATCAATAATAACTAATAGGTAACTATGAGAAATTATAAAGAATTACTAATTAATTACTAATCACAACATTAAAGTGATTGAGATGTGAGCAATTGTCTTTTTTTACTCTCAGTGTGGTCATAAAATGCATCATTAATTACTCAAGTGTTACCTAGTCACTATGCAGGAACTACTAGTGATCAGGACCATTATTTTAAAGTGAAAAACGTGTTTTTCACTTTAAAATAATGGTTCGTGATCAGTAGTAGTTCCTGCATAGTGACTAGCTAACACTTGAGTAATTAATGATGCATTTTATGATTATACTCAAAGTAAAATGAATTACTGAGATGTAATCAGTCATTTTTTTTATGACTGATTACATCTCAGACACATGCTAATGTTCTTTACAATTTGTCCATTAGTTAATAGTTATTAATGGTGGTAATATCATTAGGTAATTAATGATTAGTTAATAAGGAACTATCTTCTAAATTTGATATTACTTACTGATTAGTTAAACTTGATTCTATAGTAATCCTCACTGCATTCATTTATAATGTAACATTATAGTGTGACATTTGTGTCAATAATCTTCAACCACAGGTGACTTCACGTGGTGGGAGGGGGGCCCCCAAATCAAATGCTGCTTAGGGCCCCCAAGAGGCTCGGGCCGGCACTGGCAAGCATGCAGCGCGTCAGACTATTATTTATATAATTACATCACAGCCGTTGCAAATTATATATTAAATTCTCACCACCATTCATAAAAAAATTTACCGAACGCGTTTCAGTGCTGATTCTACTCGCATTTGGCGCGTTGACCCATTTGAACTCTTTTAGGGACCGTTCATATGTCGCGTCTAAAAACGCATGGAAAACGCGTCGGCGCCGCTTTCTCCTTTCCAAAGCGCTCGGGCGCTGCGGTGGCGTCTGCCGTTACTAAGCAACCATGAGCTGCGCTCTCCATGACGAGCTTGTTTCAGCAAAGGATATATGGATTTCCAGCACCGAAAATCACTTGCGGTAGCTTTTCTACCGCAGATTTATTTAAAAATGTGTATCCATGTACAGATCAGATATTCCTACATCTTTGCTGAGCTTTGTCCTGCAGATGACACCGCGCAGCGCTGGACCATTCCGTCGGAGACGTATTAGAAAACATAAAACATAACAAACATACATAATTTTTTGCGGTAATGCAACGAAAAATATTTAAGACCTATCCAATCTGAATTTAAGACATTTTAAGACCTTTTAAGGCCTTTTTTTAAGAAAAATATATTTAAGACTTTTTAAGGACCCGCGGATACCCTGTTACAGATTCCAAACTTTTAGTGTACATAAAATTGAAGAAAAAATATCTTATCTTGAAGTTTATAAATATAACTGTGGGGAGAAAAAAAAACCCCACTGCAATTGCATAGCAAATATTTAATTTTGCAAACAAATCCCTGGTTCAGACCACTTACTAGCTAATTGGTAAAATATGTTTAGTATCCTTTGTGTGAATGCATTCGGTATTCTTCAATACCTTGTATCTAGAGACAGGAGCACTTCAGGTATGAGCAGCAGCAGTTTCTCTGCCTGTGGACCGAGAGTCTTTCCTCTCCAGCTGAGCATAGCCAGAGCACCATGACTCAGATACAGAGCCACAGCTGCAGGCCTGCTGCTCTCATACAGCCCTGCGCAGCTCTGCTTCAACCACTGGGGGGCGGTGCTGCCAGCATCCACTGAACACTGCAGGAGACCTGCAACCTACAAACACATTTCACACTTAACAGCTTTTCCACAGTCAGGAATGGGTTAAAATGCAGCTCAAGTTGAGAGTTTATTCAAACTGAAAAACGAAAGTACAAAATACAATTCTAGACTCTTGTATTTAGAATACTCTTGCTCCTGGCATGAAGAAATCGCTCGCTTACTATAACAGGTACATCATCTCCTTTCCCCCTAATAGATCTAATGAACAAAACAACAGCCATCCCAGCAGTGCTCTGGACCGTCTGAACAAACTCCTCTGGATGGGGAAAAAAAAAATTTCAAGAACTCAAATATAAAACAAAAATCTACAAAAATAAATACAATATACAAAAAAATTCAATTTGCATATGAAGATAACAGTGGTCTTCACAATACCATCAGTCAAGATACACGTATAACAGTTGAGTAGTCCACTGAGAACTTGATGTAGATCAGATTGGTCACTTGAAGCTGAAAGAATTCCAGTACTAATAGGTTCCTGAGATCTCTGAACCACCAGCATTGAGGCCTTCACCACTGCCAGACAGGACTGCATCAGCTGAGCCTGGGCTACATGACGACCGGCCAGACCCCTGAAGAACATATCAAATGTAAATACACAACAATAAACCATGTTACAGACAATTTTCAAGGATTCTGCATAATAGGAACAAGATGTCAACATTTTTATCCATGCATACAGCACATTGTACAGTATAAAAGTGAACAGTTTACCTGTTCTGCGCCACATAATAATTCAAAGTCCTTTGGAAGAACTGGAGGACTATGAGAGAAAAAAAAAACATCAGCAGCTGGATTTACAAAACAGAGCTGAGAAAGCAAAAGGCATGCCATTAAATTATTAACTTGTATACTAACCTTCTGTTAGCAAACGGTGAACACATTTCTCACCTGTAAACCAAGAAGAACTATTTAAAATTTTATTACACCCATTTACACTACTACTGAAATGTTTAGGGTCTGTAAGATTTTTTCATTTTTTTTTTTTGAAAGAAGTCTCTTATGCTCACCAAGGCTGCATTTATTTGATCAAAATAAAGTAAAACAGTAATATTGTGATGTATTACTACAATTTAAAATAATGTTACGGTCGGTGGCTTGGTCTGCTTCTTGGTTTTTTTCCCCCGTTTTGCCCCTCCCTTGTTTTTCCTGGTATCCTTTTGGAGCGTACATGCTCTCTCTCTCTTAGGTGGACGCACCTGTTCATGATTTGAGAGTGGCTGATTGATTGAGCTGACTTATAAAAGATGCCAAATAAGTGTCTTTATTTCTTTATTTTGCTTTTGTTGTTTTTTTTTCCCCTTTGTTAACTGTTGTCCATCCTGTTAAATTCTTTACTTGGTTGTTATGTTTGTTATAATCATAATGTTTGTTATGAGTGAGTGAATAAATAGATTTCATGGATTCCGCCGTTTACTCGTTCTTGTTTACAAAACAGCTTGTTATGCTGCTTGAATTTGCAAAATGTTATTTCTTACCATATTATTTTAAAGGTACACTATGTAACTTTTTGCTGCTTTAGCAGTCAAAAAACAAAACTGCATGTATTTTGTGGAAGAACATTGTTTTGGTTGTGCTTTGGCTCTGCATGACTATGCGGATGAAAATGATTCTCATGACAAAAAAAAAAACACATTCACTACTAGGCTTAAGGGATACTATAACCAGTTTACATGGAAAGGATCTCAAGCTGACTATGTGAAGACGTTACTTTAGCTTTACCCATTAATAGACAAGGTATTTCCTTGAAAATAGATTCCAGCACAGTGTAACAACAACCATAATGAAACGGCTCATCACAATAGGTAGATATGATGCTTTTATATTGAACTCTGTTAGAGAGCTACATATGACAATTTATCTGTTCAATAAAATACTTTATTCATCTGTTGAGCAATGAAAATGCCATCGCCGGGTTTCTTTTACAACGCTTCAAGCTGTACAAGTTGTACAAAATGTACAAGTGTACATTTAATGTATTAATGTCATTATGATGCCTCAACACCTGTGACGAGACGACCCCAACCCCTGCGAGGACTTCAGATGACGCAACTCTGGATCAACATGCACCATCCCAAATTTAGCTATATATCCAAATCATTTGTTAACATGTATTCATTACTTCAATGAGCTCATTGTTTCTGCCTTAAATTAATACATTGTTATCTACAGTAATTCTAGAGATGTGGAAACGTACTCGGTTACTAACGTAACCTCGGTTCCCTGAGATACGGAACGAGTACTGCGTATGGGGAAAGGTCTCCTTTTTCCCGCTGCTGAAGCCTTTTTCAATAGCGCAGTGTAACTGTACGGCCATTGGTTCAATAGCATGTCTGCTCCCAGGTTCATTCTGCCTGGTATGTGTGTCGCATTGAGCGACTGCAACCTTGCCAATGCCCATTCCAGGAGGCGCTTCGCCAGTGCGCAAAGGTGGCTGGATGAGAGGCCGCCCTGGTGATTCATGTAGGATACCACTGTCATGCTGTCTGACTGGGCTAGGACATGGTGTCTTGTCAGGAAGGCCTGAAAGGAGTGAAGGGCTCGAATCACTGCCAGTATCTCGAGGCAGTTGATGTGGAGATGGCTCTGCTCATGAGACCACGAGCCGAAGGGTGGTCTGCCCTCACAGAGAGCGCCCCAACCCGAGTTGGACGCATCTGTCGAGAGCACCGTCCTTCTGGACACTGCCTGTAGGGGTACTCCATGACTGAACCAGATAGGGTTCGTCCAGGGTTTCAGAGCTGCTAGGCAGGCCTGATTGACCTTGATACGCAGGCAGCCGTGCGGCCAAGCGTGAGGAGGGACCCGAAATTTCAACCAGTATTGCAGAGGCCGCATCCGTAGAAGGCCGAGCTGCAAAACCGGGGAGGCGGAAGCCATCAGCCCTAGCATCCTCTGGAAAAACTTCAGAGGTAGGTTGGCTTTGTTCCTGACAGAAGCTGCGAGCTGCTGAATAGCCAGAGTGCGCTCTGGCGAGACTACGGCCGTCATGTGGACTGAGTCGAAAACTGCCCACAGGAACGTAGTACGTTGGCTGGGGAGCAGTGAGCTCTTGGCAAAGTTGACCCTGAGTCCTAGGCACTGTAAGTGGCTGAGGAGCACGGATCTATGATGTTCTAGCTCAGTTCGCGACTGGGCCAGGCTGAGCCAGTCATTGAGATAATTCAGAACCCGGATTCCCATCTGTCTCAGTGGGGAAAAGCGCCGCGTTCATGCACTTCGTGAAAGTGCGGGGAGCTAGGGACAGCCCGATTAGGGAGGACTGTATACTCGTAAGCCACGCCCTCGAATGCGAATCTCAAGAATTGCCTGTGGTGGGGGCTATCTGGATGTGAAAGTAAGCGTCTTTCAGGTCCAGTGAGCAGAACCAGTCCTCAGGGCAAATCTGCACGAGGATCTGTTTCAGCGTTAACATCTTGAACTTCCATCTCATGAGGGAGAGGTTCAGGAGTCCGAGGTCTAAGATGGGTCTGAGACCACCATCTTTCTTGGGGATGAGAGAATAACGGCTGTAGAACCCCGATTCACTCTCTGAGGGGGGAACTATTTCTATAGCTCCTTTCCCTAGCAGAGTCATCACTTCAGCGCGGAGAACATGAGTGTCATCCGGATTAACTGAAGTGGGAACACCCCGCTGAAGCGCGGAGGCCGTCGGGCGAACTGCATAGAGTAGCCTTGATTTATTATCCCCAACTTCCAGCATGACACTCCGGGGATGGCCTACCAGCCTCAGCCCGCGTGTAAGGGATTGAATCCGAGAGCATGTGTCATGTTCAGCTGAGCAAAAATGAGCACTGAGTGCGCTCTCATAGAGAGCGTGTGTCCTCAACAAACGCGGCTTGGAGGGGCTGAGCCGGCAAGCGACACGCTGAGAGGCTCGGCATTTTATAAAAACACCAGAAAAATGCTCAAGCGTCCTCAGTGAGGACGCTCATTCTGATTGAACGTGGCTTGCGGGGTGAAACCGGCAAGCGACACGCAGAGAAACTCAGCAAACAGATATATGCTTCTTAGAAAAAATATACATCATGAGTCCCACCTGAGTCAGGGGAGAGCATCAGGGTATATTCAGCCGAGCGGTGTTGGAAGTGAGACCGCTCTTCCTCAATGAACATGGCTTGCAGGGCAGAGCCAGCAAGTGACATGAACAGAGGTCCAGCATAATGAGCATATGTTAGTTCCACCGAGCACAAGTGAGCATTGAGCTCGCTTCGGTGACCGCATGCGTCCTCATGAACGTGGCTTGCAGGGGCGAGGCCGGCAAGCGACACGCAGAGAGACTGGAATAAAAGTTATATCAACTGAATATAAATAACATAGGTCTCACCCGAGACGGGTGAAATAGCTCTTTAAATTGTTCGCCGGATGGCGGCAGGAGACTCGCTGAGAAGGCGGCCGGCGCGGGAAGCGGGCGGCTCGAGAGCGGCAGTCTGCGAGAGCGCCGGCGCTGCAGGCGTTCGGCGATCTCAGCTGGTCCGCTGCGGTGCCTCTTCTACGGCGAGAGAGCTCGTTCCAGGCGGCGAAGGCTTTCAGCTTCGGAGATCAGCGAGGAGAAATAATGTTGTCGCTGAAGGAGAGAGATCTGAAATCCTATGGCGAACTGCCCGCTTATATAGCCATACGCCCCGCCCTTTCTGGCGAGCTTTGGCGCGCTGCATCACCATAGGCTCGCGCGGCTCTGCCGCACCGTCATTGGTTCAAAAAGTTCTCAAGTTTGAACCAATGGCCGTACAGTTACACTGCGCTATTGAAAAAGGCTTCAGCAGCGGGAAAAAGGAGACCTTTCCCCATACGCAGTACGAGTGAAGTATCGAAAGGGAACTGTTATCCATGCTTTTATAACCTCCAGATTGGACTAATGTAACTGCTTATATAGCGGCCTACCTGCCAAAGCAATTAAGCGCCTTCAAATGGTACAAAACTCTGCTGCTCGAGCCTTTACATATAACAAAAAATCTGCACATATCAATCCCATCCTTTACCAACTTCACTGGCTTCCTGTGGTCAATCGTATCCAGTTTAAACTCTTAGTCTTAGTTTATAAGGCCTGTCATGGCCTCGCACCTCAATACCTTGCCGAGTTAGTGCAACCTTATGGTCCTGCCAGGACCCTCAGACCTACCAATGATAACTTGCTTGTCGTTCCCAAGTTTAAACTATTTCAGTATTATAGGCCCTAATCTATGGAATAAGCTGCCCCATACTCTTTGTGCTACCTCCTCTCTTCAGTCTTTTAAGTCTCAACTTAAAACTCATCTATTCACTTTGCTCGGTAAATAATTATCTTTCCTTCCTGTTTCTCTGTCTCCCTTTTTTCTGTTTGTATGTTACACGACCACTCTCTTGATATAGGCTAAGTGATGTTTATCATCTGATTGCTTGACTTCTCATGTTAATTATCTGTAGTTATTTTTTTGTCAACTTCTGTTCTTCTGAATTTCCCTTCTGACTGCCTGTTATATTTTGTTTGTCAATTGATTATATTATTGTTTGTCTATTGATTGTATTATTGTTTGTCTACTGATTGTATTCATTTTGTGAAGCGACCTTGGGTTCTTGAAAGGCACTATAAAAAAATAATCATATTATTATTTTATTATTAGTATCTCACAGAAGTGAGTACACCCCTCACATTTTTGTAAATATTTTATTATATCTTTTCATATGACAACACTGAAGAAATGGCACTTTGCTACAATGTAATGTAGTGAGTGTACAGCTTGTATAACTTGTATAAATTTGCTGTCCCCTCAAAATAACAACACACACCCATTAATGTCTAAACAGCTGGCCACAAAAAAAGCAAACATTTTCAAATTGGGCAATTAGCCATTTTCTCTCCCCGATGTCATGTGACTCGTTAATGTTACAAGGTCTCAGGTGTGAATGGGGAGCAGGTGTGTTAAATTTGGTGTTATCGCTCTCACTCTCTCATACTAGTCACTGGAAGTTCAACATGGCACCTCATGGCAAAGAACTCTCTGAGGATCTGAAAAAAAGAATTGTTGCTCTACATAAAGATGGCGTAGGCTATAAGAAGATTGCCAAGACCCTGAAACTGAGCTGCAGCACGGTGGCCAAGACCACACAGCGGTTTAACAGGACAGGTCCCACTCAGAACAAGCCTCACCGTGGTCGACCAAAGAAGCTGAGTGCACGTGCTCAGCGTAATATCCAGAGGTTGTGTTTAGGAAACAGACGTATGAGTGCTGCCTGCATTGCGGCAGAGGTTAAAAGGGTGGGGGGTCAGCCTGTCAGCGCTCAGACCATATGCCGCACAGTGCATCAAATTGGTCTGCATGGCTGTCGTCCCAGAAGGAAGCCTCTTCTAAAGATGATGCACAAGTAAGCCAGCAAAGAGTTTGCTGAAGACAAGCAGACTAAGGACATGGATTACTGGAACCATATCCTGTGGTCTGATGAGACCAAGATAAACTTATTTGGTTCAGATGGTGTCAAGCGTGTGTGGCGGCAACCAGGTGAGAAGTACAAAGACAAGTGTGTCTTGCCTACAGTCAAGCATGGTGGTGGGAGTGTCATGGTCTGGGGCTGCAAGAGTGATGCCAGCACTGGGGAGCTACAGTTCATTGAGGGAACCATGAATGCCAACATGTACTGTGACATACTGAAGTAGAGCATGATCCCCTCCCTTCGGAGACTGGGCCGCAGGGCAGTATTCCAACATGATAACGACCCCAAACACACCTCCAAGACGACCACTGCATTGCTAAAGAAGCTGAGGGTAAAGGTGATGGATTGGCCAAGCAAGTCTCCAGACCTAAACCCTATTGAGCATCTGTGGGGCATCCTCAAACAAAAGGTGGAGGAGTGCAAGGTCTCTAACATCCACCAGCTCCGTGATGTCGTCATGGGGGAGTGGAAGAGGACTCCAGTGGCAACCTGTGAAGCTCTGGTGAACTCTATGCCCATAAGGGTTAAGGCAGTGCTGGAAAATAATGGTGGCCACACAAAATATTGACACTTTGGGCCCGATTTGGACATTTTCACTTACAAAATTTTACAATTGGTACACAATTTTGTGGCCAGAGGTTTAGACATTAATGGCTGTATGTTGAGTTATTTTGAGGGGACAGCAAATGTACACTGTTATACAAGCTGTACACTCACTCACAATAAAATAATTACAAAAATGTGAGGGGTGTACTCACTTCTGTGAGATACTATAACTGCGTGATTTGTATATGTACATTTCTGAAATTACATAACTTTGGACACAGTCACCTCTGATAACAGATCACTCTAAACTGTAATGTTGACATGCATTTTCTGTAAAGCTCCTTTGAATGTAAGAAAAGTTTAAAAGCGCTATACTAATAAATGTGAATTGTAAATGTAGCAATAAACACTGGTTTGTAGCACAAATATTTTTACCATTTAGAGCAATTTTGTTATATTTCTAGTTATTTACCTACAGCAGCTAAAGAATCAGAAGTCTCACACATTCACAGAAAATAGCTTACTTAAGCATTGCAAAATAAGGTGGATACCTACTATTATTTATATACAATCTAATGAAATGACATCACTTAGACATACCAATTTTAAAGCCATCCAGACAGGAAGTGATGCTATCTGTTAGGTGTGAGAAGTGATCTGTGTCCGTAGAGGAGAGAGAGGAAGACAGGCACTCAGACAGCCATCCAACCGTCTTCTCCTGCAGCCAATCTGGGCCACTACCTAGTGCACTGTTGGAAAAGAAAAAGAAGATGACAGTATGTTAAATAAACAAAGTGCTCAGAAGTCATTAAAAAGAGTTGATTTACAGTCACATGAGTGACAGTGAAACGTGGGTACTTTTAACCTTGCCACGGCTCTCTTAAGCGGGTTCTTAGCTGGCAGTGTGGTATACAGGAACGCTAGTGTGCTCAGGCAGGCAGGCAGTAAAGGACCTGTAGAGGACTCATCTTCACTCATCTGCTCCAACATGAAGCCTGCCTGCAGTCAGTATGCAAAGCAATGAAGTAAAAGTGTTAAGCAATAACATTAGGGTATAATTATGTTTAGCATGTGATGCGGACCAACCTTAGAGATGAGCTGGATCTGCTCAACCGGGTCAGACGAGGATAAACTGTGCTTCAGCACCTGAGCAAGCTCTATGGATCTACTATCCCCCTCCACAGATAAGGAATCTGGGAGAAAACATGAGATACAAAAGAAATATTACAGTAAAGAAATATTACAGCAAATATGCATTGCAACCACAACACAACCACTAAAAGTTGATTTCTGTCACTCACCTGTCAGGCTCTTCAGCTTGACATCATCCAAAGCTACAGCCTCCACTTTAGGTGTTTTTTTCTTCACAACCATACTGACTAGACCTGGGACAAAAAAAATTAACTGCAGATGAGTATCATAAATTTATCGTAAAATTACTTAAAAAGCAAATACAACAACTGCAGAAGATCAACTTCAAACTACAGCGCTTAGTGTGACCTAGTGCTAGTCACACGTTATTGTTTCCTGCAGACATTTATATTAAACCGACGTTCTCCTACAACGTACTCCCCATTTTACTGTACATTCAAAGCACTTTGAGGCATATTTTCATACCTTTGTAACAAAGAAGGTACCGGTGAAAAAGTTCAAAGCTGCATGTAGAAATCAGTAATTCCACAGCAACATAACATACACGTGTGACGCGTCAATTCCGGAGTCGCGATGAAAGACCGCCCAAGCAAACATATGATTGGTCCAGACACAATACTGCTGATGTTTGATTGGTCCTCGGGAAAGTCAATCATTCATGACATCACCGTTCTCCAAAAAAACGTCCTAACCACACCTACAATGGTTTGATTGTACGTGCTCGTAAAAACACGCCCCTGATCCCGCCCTCTTCCAGAGGACGATGCTGGAGTGAAAACTTTGAGCTAGAAAACGCTCGCTCTTTATAACATAATTAGGTCATTAGTGCAATAACAACTAAGACAACACGGAATAATATTTTTATTATGGTGAGAAACCAGTGCCATCTACAGCACTTGTAATACTGAGTGTCGGGTAAGGATAAAATCTTTAACTATTAACAAAAAAGTAGTATAGTTTGTTTTTGTTTCATGTTAAAGAGAATAAGAGGGAATAAGTACTTAAATATAAAGTTTCTGTTGTTTGAAATACACTATTTGTGGATTTTTTTTTATATGATTGAAATGTAGTTAATATTGATTAATACTATTCTGCTCTCATGTTAATTTTCATGAACACAACTCTGTTTGTATTGCATCATCATTCTTTCAACTGCAGTTAACTGGTATGTAGATAATCATTATGTACACATAGTCATGTCAACATTTTAGTTTAATAAATATAAATATATGGTGTATATAGAGAGGGTTCTATACTATTTTTGTCATTTTAAACAATATTTTGTCTTCATTAATTCATTTTCAATGGCCCACTAATCTTTGAAAGTACAAATATTCCACATAGCGTCTGAATATGAGGTCGGCTGCCCAATCACCTGTGATATTTCAAAGCTATGAAGATGTAACCTGGAATTACAATTATGTGGAATCATGTAGAGAACCTTTAATGGAGCCAGAGGATCTCTGTCCCTCTACTCCTGAGATGCAAATTCCTACAAAATATTCCTACATCCTTGTATACATTTCTAGTTGTAGATTTAATGACTTTATTATCCACTTTGGCTCACTTTCCCTAAATTTTTCTCTCAAGGAGGTTGTTCCATAGTAACATGTTGTTTGTTTCACATTTGTGGAGATTCAAACCCTCAGTCTTATTTACCAGGACAGCTTAATTGAGCTTAACACATGTTTGCACTCTCTTTGTGCTCATGCCAATGCTGTAATGAGAGCTTATTATAACTGTAGAGAAGTTGTAGTGAAATGTGTTCACTCACACTTTTCTCTTGTGCTTTACCACACCTGATTTACATCAGTTGACACATGTTTTTCATAATTAAAACTTTTACAATGGAAAAGCGTGATGATGCATCAGTGCTGGCTGGTATGGTTTGTTTTTATAGTGGTGGTCAGTTTGCCCTGGGCTATGCCTGGCCCTCAAACACTTCTGACGTTTTCACACAACCAATACAGACTGCCTTTGCTGTTTATTTCTAACTTATTGAAGTTAAAGTATGTCTCTATTTATAAGATATCATACATCCATTTGGAAATTCAGTTAATATTAGAATTGGGTCATATTCTGGTTGTGCATGCACCATGTAAATGTGTTGATTGGAGTAAACCAATTATTGATGAGATTACAGTTTTTTTTAAATCCATAAATTATGAGTTCTAAGAAACATAGTAAGTTGTGAAAAGTCAAGCAAATATTTTGAGCAAGGAGGAGACAGATTGTTTTGTCCAAATGTTAATAAAAACCAAATTTGCAATTCATGATGATGTTTATAATGTGCTATCCCAGTCTGCATTTCAGCGTTTATTCACCTGTGAATCAACATCATGGATCAAAATTAAAATTGAACTCTAACTGTTGTTGCAACATTTTCCTTTTCAAACATGGTTGAATGAATCTCAACATTAATTTACAAGTATTTTGATAACCTATTCACAACCTTTTAACATTTCCAATGTTGTTGTTTTTTCAACATTGAAGGTCAGTCACATGCTGTCTGGTTCTGTTTGGCCATTAAGGGCCAGATTTACTACACACGGCAAATTAGCACGAGAGTGCAATCCATTTCTATATGCAGTCTACCAAGAGCAGCTAAAATTAGTGTAAGATTTAAGACATGCTTTTTTGGGGCAGTAAATAATGCCACAAATAACAGTAAATCGACTAGCGTAAACCTTAGTAAAGCAATGCAATAAGGTCAGCTGCAGAAAATAACTGTCCACACCTTTCCATTGCTAATTTCTCACTGCGTGTCTTTAAGAAATCCCTTTTTAATGGCAAAAGAGTGTTTGCGATGGCATAAGCTGTCAATCTGGCCCTAAGTTTCCTTAAGTCCATGTCATTGGATTCAGTTTGTAACTTCATTTCCATAGATCAGTTCAAACTGTCCATTTCTGTGAACTGATTTGTAACTCCGATTCAACAATTCATATACATAATCACACAATTTTTTTACAGAAGTCCCTCCTGACATTTTTAATGTACTAAAATGTTTCAGTAAAAATGCATGTAGATAATTATGTAGAAACATACCTAATTTAAACTGGATTTTTACTGTTCTTGCATTTAAGCATTTTGAATCTAATTGATCACAGGTAAATCAACATCATGGATCAAGTTTAAAACACTGTTTAAATTTGTTTCGATTTTGCAAATAGAATCACCATTGATATTGCAACTGATAATGTTATTAATCTAGTATTTTGTTAACCTTTATACAGAGTTTTTTTAATGTTATTTCAACCACATTCAATGTTGAAATGTGGCTGGTTGGTGAAATTGATGGTTCTTCTGTGCTCCTTAGAGAAAATACATCAATATTTGTTCTGTAGGCTGATTTATATTTGGACCTACTGTATGTTCATTAACTTAAGTTCTTGAGTGGTTTTCTACTGCATGTTCTGTTTGTCCGTTTGCTTCGATCTCATGCTGTGTATGTAATGTTGCAGGGCCTGAGGAGTGACGGCATGGCGGAGGGTGATGAATGTGCGGGCGGGGAGTGGAAAGAGAAGTACATGGCCCTCGAGGCCCTGCTCTTCAAGTTCCGTGGGCAGATGAGTGTGATCCGAGAGCTCACAGCAGAAAAGGTCAGTCAAACGCACTGTGTCTCGGGTCCCTGAGTCCTTTCAGTTGGATTGCTGTTTACACTGGTGCTCTCGGACCTTTAAAAATCATTACATCAGACTGCATGCTTAGCAAGTAAAAGCTATTCTACCATAGCCATCTTTTATTAAAGGGTTAGTTCAACCAAAAATGAAATGTCATTTATTACTCACCCTCATGTCGTTCTACACCCGTAAGGCCTTCGTTCATCTTTGGAACACAAATTAAGTTATTTTTGATGAAATCTCTTGGCTCAGTGAGGCCTCTATAGACAGCAATGCCATTGAACTTCTCAAGATCCAGAAAGGTACTCAAAACAGTTCATATGAGTACAGTGGTTGAATCTTAATATTATAAAGTGACGAGAATACTTTTTGTGCGCCAAAAAAACAAAATAACGACTTTTCAACGATATCTAGTGATGGCCGATTTCAAAACACTGCTTCAAATCTTTAGTTTTGAATCAATAATTCAGATCGCATGTCAAAATGCCAAACTGCTGAAATCACGTGACTTTGGTGCTCCAAATCACTGATTCGAAACAAAAGATTTGAAGCGGTGTTTTGAAATCGGCCATCATTTTGTTTTTCAAAAATAACTTAATTTGTGTTCCGAAGATGAACGAAGGCCTTATGGGTGTAGAACGAAATGAGGGTGAGTAATAAATTACATTTCATTTTTGGGTGAACTAACCCTTTAAAGTAATAACAGACCAGGCATTAGATTTGTCTGTAGCTGTCACTGCCCCACTAATTCCTGTCTGTATTTATATACTGTTGGAGAGATACTCAGAGTGAATTCTAGGAAAAGCAAAAAAGCCACCTATTAAAGTATTTGCTCATTTCCATGTTTGGTTTTTATTTCCATGAAAGAGTGTGTGTGTGTGTGTGTGTGTGTGTGTGTGTATTCGTGCCATGGCCTATTTCTTTGGCCTATCTCGAGGGAGAGCAGATTAGAGGTTAATATAAACAGACGCCTGACCACAGGGCTCCAGACTGCTGCATTCTGGGATAGCAGAATCGTCTTTGAATTACAGACTCAAGATGTATTTGGGTGCTTTAAATGTCTTGCCCTTGGGGAGAGATCAAGTTTAGGATTTGTTTTTACAAAATACAGTGGGTACGGAAAGTATTCAGACCCCCTTAAATTTTTTACTCTTTGTTATATTGCAGCCATTTGCTAAAATCATTTAAGTTCATTTTGTTCCTCATTAATGTACACACAGCACCCCATATTGACAGAAAAACACAGAATTGTTGACATTTTTGCAGATTTATTAAAAAAGAAAAACTGAAATATCACATGGTCCTAAGTATTCAGACCCTTTGCTGTGACACTCATATATTTAACTCAGGTGCTGTCCATTTCTTCTGATCATCCTTGAGATGGTTCTACACCTTCATTTGAGTCCAGCTGTGTTTGATTATACTGATTGGACTTGATTAGGAAAGCCACACACCTGTCTATATAAGACCTTACAGCTCACAGTGCATGTCAGAGCAAATGAGAATCATGAGGTCAAAGGAACTGCCTGAAGAGCTCAGAGACAGAATTGTGGCAAGGCACAGATCTGGCCAAGGTTACAAAAAAATTTCTGCTGCACTTAAGGTTCCTAAGAGCACAGTGGCCTCCATAATCCTTAAATGGAAGACGTTTGGGACGACCAGAACCCTTCCTAGAGCTGGCCGTCCGGCCAAACTGAGCTATCGGGGGAGAAGAGCCTTGGTGAGAGAGGTAAAGAAGAACCCAAAGATCACTGTGGCTGAGCTCCAGAGATGCAGTCGGGAGATGGGAGAAAGTTGTAGAAAGTCAACCATCACTGCAGCCCTCCACCAGTCGGGGCTTTATGGCAGAGTGGCCCGACGGAAGCCTCTCCTCAGTGCAAGACACATGAAAGCCCGCATGGAGTTTGCTAAAAAACACCTGAAGGACTCCAAGATGGTGAGAAATAAGATTCTCTGGTCTGATGAGACCAAGATAGAACTTTTTGGCCTTAATTCTAAGCGGTATGTGTGGAGAAAACCAGGCACTGCTCATCACCTGTCCAATACAGTCCCAACAGTGAAGCATGGTGGTGGCAGCATCATGCTGTGGGGGTGTTTTTCAGCTGCAGGGACAGGACGACTGGTTGCAATCGAGGGAAAGATGAATGCGGCCAAGTACAGGGATATCCTGGACGAAAACCTTCTCCAGAGTGCTCAGGACCTCAGACTGGGCCGAAGGTTTACCTTCCAACAAGACAATGACCCTAAGCACACAGCTAAAATAACGAAGGAGTGGCTTCACAACAACTCCGTGACTGTTCTTGAATGGCCCAGCCAGAGCCCTGACTTAAACCCAATTGAGCATCTCTGGAGAGACCTAAAAATGGCTGTCCACCAACGTTTACCATCCAACCTGACAGAACTGGAGAGGATCTGCAAGGAGGAATGGCAGAGGATCCCCAAATCCAGGTGTGAAAAACTTGTTGCATCTTTCCCAAAAAGACTCATGGCTGTATTAGATCAAAAGGGTGCTTCTACTAAATACTGAGCAAAGGGTCTGAATACTTAGGACCATGTGATATTTCAGTTTTTCTTTTTTAATAAATCTGCAAAAATGTCAACAATTCTGTGTTTTTCTGTCAATATGGGGTGCTGTGTGTACATTAATGAGGAAAAAAAATGAACTTAAATGATTTTAGCAAATGGCTGCAATATAACAAAGAGTGAAAAATTTAAGGGGGTCTGAATACTTTCCGTACCCACTGTATATATATTAATATTGTATGTTTTTTTTTTTTTTTCCCAACTACAGTTCAACATTGAAGTTCATTCACATGCCATCTGTTTTTTTGTTTTTGTTTTTTCTTTAATCGATCGCCTGCGCATGGGGGTATTGAAAGTGAATGTTTACAATGGAATGTACCACAATTTAATTTTTTGTTTTGTTTTACATTAGTCTTGTCTTCTTTCCCATAGGGAAAGTATACCAAACCCGCATGCTGCATTGTGGTATACCTGCAGGCTTTATAGGGTTAATGGCAGTTCACAAACGCAGTTCAATTTTTGTCTGTTATTGTTATATAAGTGATGTATGATTTAATAATGCAGCATTTTGTGTGTGGAAATATTACATAGAATTAGGATAATGCACCTAAAGAACATTAGATTTACAAATCAAGCAAAATGTAGTTTTATGACCCCTGGGGCCCAAGAGTACTTAAATTGGTAAATTATTATTAATATATTAACCAAACTGTAATCTAAATTACACATAAATTCTAAATAAAAAAACACCCATAAAATGACATGAACAGCAATGACTCTGAGATTTCTTTTTACTCTCTCAATAACTTATAAAATTGTTCTTACTGAAGAACATCAGTTCTTGAAATGAATCACAAAATGAATCACAAAGTCAAAAAGTTTGAGAACCACTGCTTTAAAGTTTATCTGCTGGACAAAAAGCATTTTAGACCCCTCTTCTTTTTGTAGTTTCTTCATGACCTTTAAAATGTATGTTCTATATAGTATGAATGTGTGTAGTATGAATTTAATCTGGATGTACTACATTGCTATGTTGTCATTGTCATGTGACAGGATCAGTTGTTTCACTTCACTGCCTTTCTCAAATCCTCTCCCATGGCCTCATGGGATAGTAAAGTGTCCAATGGATGCACACTTCAAAATCTTGCCGGAAGTAGTAGATCACCCAGGGACCTTTAGCCAACTGTTTTATGAATTCTGTGATTTCGACATACTATTTTCACATAATATTTTTCCCCTTTTATATACAGTATCCCACAGAAGTGAGTACACCCCTCACATAAAAAGATATTATAAAATATTTACAAAATATGGAAATATTATATAGAATAAGGATAATGCACCTAAAAAATTTGTAAATATTTTATTATATCTTTTCATGTGACAACACTAAAGAAATAACACTTTGCTACAATGTGCGATTTTATTTACAGTCTCAGTCACAGTAAATGTGACCCCTGACCCCCTTTTGATGCTGATTCAGTTGTAATGATTTCATCGCATAGAAATCTTATTATAATTGTTTCTCATTCTTCCATCAATAGACATGTTGTTGTTTTCAACTAGGTAGTGTCTGGGCCCACTTAAGTGTGCCATCTATTATTCCTCCCTTGCATAGCATGTGGATGCATTCCTTTACTACAGTAATTAAATGCTAAAATTAAAAGTTTACATGGGGCCTCTTTCCTGACGTGTCCTCCAACTGCAGATGCTGGATCAGCTGGGCTGTGATATACAGATAGCTGGAAAGATCAGTTTGGTCTGAGGATAGGTCAGAGATTAATCCTGTAGAAAAAGACAAAGGAAGAGGATGAAGAGGAAGGATTAGGGCATAGGATAAAGAAAGCGTTCGACTATTATCTAGATTTTTTTTAACTATATTTTAAGCAGTGGTGCTTTACATGGGGTGAATTAAAAGATGCAACTTTGTGGAGAGCATTTTAGCATGCTGCCATTGTGCTTGTTTAGTCTCACACTATAGCTATCTTTCCATCCACCTATTTTTATGCGCATTTTGGGATATTGCATAAAAAGACAGATGGAAATGTTGGTTTTATCATTCTGAAATGCCTAAGCCAAAGTCTGTCATCAGAATGATTTGGTATAATGACCTCCCAGAAGTGTCTCACATGATTGCATTCCCAAACACCAGGCATCCGAACACAAGATAACATGACAGCGTTTATTGCGTTTCTTCTCTGTGCTCTGATACGCAAGTCATTTGTGCTGTAGGAAAAAAGAGCCACAGACTTCCCTGATTGCATCAACTTCCATTTTTATTACAGATATTTTGCGGCAATTTCCCGGGAAGCGATGGTTTTGTTCTTTTGAATGCATGTTATGGAAACGCTGCTACTGTATGTTCATAAATGTTTTGTGCGATATAAAAATTTTGTGCGCATGTTAAATTCACAACTTTGAATGGAAACGGCTATTAAAACGTACAAGAAGCTGTGTCTTTAAATTAAAGGTCCATTCATACCAAGAAGGATATCTCTAAAGAGAAATATAATGTTGACTATTCGTGTTGAGTTCACACAAACCGATGATAAAGGTCATTTGCTATTTATTTGTAGTAGGGCTGCATGATATTAGAAAAAACTGACATTGCGATATTTTGTTTTTCTGCGATATATATTGCAATACAGAAATTTCACCAGATGATTTTAATAGCTCTATTTATAAAGAATTAATTATTAATCTGCATAGAAATTAATTAACAAATTACATGCAATATATCGTGCAATAAAACGATATATCGTGCAGCTCTACACAGTGGTGATGTTTTTTATTCCTAAATGAATCAGTGGTTTTGAACAATCGGTTAAGTGAATGATTCAATGACTCATTTATAGGTGCTCTGCGATGTGGACTTTTATTCTGTTTCAAGTGAGATTCCAATTCGAAGGGACTTCCTAGTTATCCTTCCTAGTTAGTGGGTTGTCTCAAACTATTATGAATTATGGTTTTGAAATTATTTTTGTAATTTTGCACATGCCTTGTAGGAAGATGAGGAGATATAAGAGTGAAAGGGAATGAGAGGTAGTAAAATGGGAAGAGAGAGACAGACGAACAGAGTGGCAAAACAAACTATCCTTTAATCACTGAGACTCCCAAGGGAGGAAATGCCTGACCTCGTGCTACACAGGAAGTTAGCATACGAAATGCATTCACAAACAAACTCATATATGCTGATGCAAGTGTGGTTTGTTGGGAGAAATGGAGGTCATTTTTTCTCCTGGTTTGCATCCTGTTTTGTGAAGTTTGAAATGAATCAACCGGACATGGACAGCAACTGCTTATTGTGCAAAGAAACTCAAAACAGTAACGAACATTCGCTTTGAGCCATCCTCAAATAATGTCACGAAGGATCACATGAAGAAAACTTCAGTGGCTACACCATATCCTTCTCCTGACCTCATGCAAACCTTTCTTTTAAACCATTATGGTAAAAAAAAATAAGGACAGCTTTCTAGTGCAGTTAAATACATACATACTGTACTTGTGTTCTCACACTGAGAGCACATTGTGAGAAGTCTGAATCTGTTGTACACATTTGTTTGGGAGGCAGTGGCCAGAGAGTACAGAGATGAATTCAGAATTCAGAGATGTAACAGAATTTGTTTTTATTGACATGTTTCTGAGCATTGTGTTTCTGCATAATTACTTCTACCTTAGTAATTACTTCATCTCCTCAAAATAAAAATAAATAAATAAATCTACAAAATTATATATTTGGCTTTTATATTGCTACTGTACGCCAAAGCCAATTATTAAAATGTTGACTTTGTATTAAGTGTAATTTTTTTTCTAATTTTTTTCTCACTATTAATAATAATTACTAAATGTTGTTTTATTAACAAAGGTCAGGAGAAGAACATTCAGATAATCTACCCAATCAGTGCGAGAGGAGTCTTGTATAAAGAGCTGACCTCAGTTCCACTTACCTCTTTTTCCAGCATCCCTCCTGCACCCCAACTCTTTACTCTCGATTATTCCTATCCCAGCTATGGGTGGGGGGAGTGCTTCTCCTCAGACAGCACACAAAATAGGCATATTTTATACTATATCTGATTATGTAAGTGTAAACTCATGAATGATATGTATAATTGGTAATACTTTACAATAAGGTCCCATTCATTGACATTAGTTAATGCACTAGCTAACATGAACTAACAATGACCATGAATACTGTATATTTCTTTAGGTTTTTTTGTTTTGTTTTGTTTTTTTTTTGTTTTGTTTTTTCGCTTGTCCTAATGCTACATTCCAGACAATTCGTGATTCTGATTTTTTTCCCACCTCTTAATTGTAAATAATGCCTGGAATGCTGTTTGATGTCGGACATCCGACCTGTGAACTCGGGGCAAATCGATCAACCGTGACCTCAGTGAGACACGTCATTTGACGTCACTTCCGAGATGGTGGCAAGTCCTTCCAACAAGCATAGCGTGATGCTACCTTATGTCTAGTCTCACGTAGCCAGACCTTCAGACTCACGGCAGAAGGTCTGGACTCTATCGCAGCTTTCATTGTTCAAGGACTGCCCAAGAGGACGTTTGACCTACATGTAACGCAACCAATCACAGTTCGTTTTGTTTCGTGTCCTGTTTAGGAGCATGAAAATGTATGTATTTATAAATCATTCATTCAAGAACATTGTGCAAGTTAGGAGCCACGAAGTTCACATACTTTTGAAAATCCAGCGTTTAGTTGATTCTAGTAAGTGCTCATTGTCACAGTTGTAAACATGACGGTGCTCTTCTTCTATGAGGGGGTTTGGCGGCACGGCATGTGTTTCCAGGCAGACTTTTAAAGAACGTGACACACACGTCTCCCGGACATCCTGTAGAATTCAACCAATCAGATGACGACTTCAAAACTCCTGAAGTGTTTCCAGTTAAATGTGCTATATGCATCAGACGTTCAGCCAACGGTCCATGGGCTGAGGCTGAGACTACCTTATGTCAAACGTAAAGATAAACTGTTACATTAAACATTAAGTTTATATAATGATAGCTATAATTTTTGCTTTTCACCAACTGTTTTCAAAGCGAACACCAGCATTGTTTTTTTGTTGGTTTTTTTTGCCATATAATTGAAACAATAACACAAAATGCTCTCTTTGTGCACAACAATTTTAATTATAAAATCTTCTAACACAGCTAGAAGCTTCTAGCACATTCTAAAGTCTGTACAGTATATGTGCTGCTGTTCCCCCTGATTGTGTTGGACACAGATGAGTGGAGTATGGAGCAGAGGCCGGGTGAAGCTTGGGAATTTGGAGCTGTGGTGTAGTGAGGGGTGTCATACAGACAGGCTTTGTGAGCTGGCCTGTGGAGGAGGCTGGATGAGGGGTGCAGGGCGGGCCGGCCACAGAAGGCCATGGATGGAATGCATGGAATGGAAGACAGACTGTAGCCATGGCCATATGGGGCGGAGAAGCAAAGAGGGATTGTTGCAGATTAAAAAAAACTGTTGATCGAAATGTGGATTTTACAGGTGCAAACTCATGAAAGCATCCATCGAGGTTTTTGGTTTGTTGTGGTATAATGCACTCCCATTAGTAGTCGCTCAGTGGTCGATTAGTGGTCCCTTTTTTGCTAGGTTCAGCAGAAATTTTATAAATCCCTTTGAAAATGTGTAATGCTGGTTGCTTTGTTACTGCGAATTGCTTTCAGTGACCTCCTAGGGAGGTCAGCACTTTAACAGTATATACATAAAAACAATTTTTTTAAATTCAACATTCAAATCATATTTTCTGTCAGAAAATAATCAGAACTAATATCCTTTTGTACGGTGCCCTGCACATCACATAAGGAAGAAACATATATTGTGGCAAAGAATTACTTCCCAATTCCTTCCTTATTTCATGCTCGTTTTATTATTTTTTTCTATCATTTTAGTTAAAATCATGGCCAAATTCTATTAGTTTGTTTAATCGTTTTAGTTGAATCATGGCCACGTTTTATTTGTTTTTTCCATTGTTTTAATTTAGTTAAATCATGGTCACGATTTGACTAAAACAACAGGAACTAGTTAGTACAACATGGCCACAATTTAACTAAAACTAAGGAACAAATTGTTATGTCTTGGGGACGAATTCTTAATTTGTAGCAACAATATATTTTTTTTTTTCCTGCATGTTATATGCAAAGCTTCATACTTTTGAGATGTTATTTTTCACTGAAACTGTCAAACTACTTCGCTGTTTTTATTCCCTGTCATTTTGCTTTATTTGATATTTGATTCAATGCTGGTTCCATAGATATGTATACATAGATTCTGCATTCGAACGATCCAGACACGCCGGCGCACCCACCATCTTGGAACGGTCAGCGTGTTGACACTCACAGTAACACCGTGTCTACACCGGAGGCAACCGTTGATGCGTTGCATCGCGCCGTGCAGAAACAGCTAAAAGCTGTCTACACTGGACACGACAAAGCAACTATTGCAAATCCATTTGTCCTTCCTATGAGAAGTATGGCAAGTGTTTAGAGTACGTCATAAATAGAAACTGAACTTAATTTCCCATAATTCACCTCCTGGACTCATTATCCTTGTTTCATTGCACCCAGCTGTTTTGTGTTTGCTCATTAGTTCTGTCTATTTAGTCTCAGTTGTTTCTGCCTTTGTTTGTGGTTTGTTGTCTTGTTTCGTGCACCTTTGTATTCCTGGCTTTTTGTTTTTGTGGACTGTGCTGTGGAGTTTGACCCTTACCTGTTTGATTATGCCTTTGGATTAACCAATAAATGCTGCGCTTGGATCCTAACATCTTGTTTCTGTGTGCAACCGTGACAGAACGAACCACCGTTGCAAGGATCCAGCAGCATGAGCTTCAGGGTTCTTCCGCCAGCCACGAGCAGGGAGCGTGTGGCTTTGCTTGGGGCGGTGAGGGCCTTGCGGCAGGGGGAATGGGAGGTAGGCTGCTTTGCACAGTACTTTTGGACAATGGCGGTTGGGCTTGGGTATAATGAGGCGGCCCTTAAAGATTTGTTTAATGGGTGTCTAAGGGACCCTCTGCCTCAATGGGAGATGGAGGGGCTTCAAATCCTGGATTTTTGGGACTTTGTTAGCTATCTCTCCCATAGAGTCCATTGGGCAACACCTGCTTAGCCAGAGCCTGCTCCAGCCCGTGAGTCAGCTCCAGCGGCCGCTACAGCCCGTGAATCCGCTCCAGTGGCCACAGAGGAGGTGGGCACTGAGTGTCCGCTTCCCACACGTAAAAGGAGGAAGAGGAGGAGGAAGGCTTCCATCCCTCAAGACCCGGAGGCCTCCCCAGAGTCCGCTCCAGCCAGGGAGTTCGCTCCAGAGTCTGTTCCAGCCTGTGGGTCCACTTCGGTGCCTACAGATGAGGTAGGCACAGAGCCACGGAGGCCGTCACCGAGCTGCCCGCTCTCCCTGATACGGCCACGGAGGCCGTCACCGAGCTGCCCGCTCTCCCTGATACGGCCACGGAGGCCGTTACCCTTGGTCCGCCCTGCTGCCGTCGCCGCCCAGGTCGTCTGCCCTGCCGCCATTTGCCCTGCCGCCGCCATCCAAGCCTTCTGCCCTGCCGCCGCCGCCCAGGCCGCCAACCCTGCCACCACTGCCCAGGCCGTCTGAACCGCTGAAACCTGCCTGGTCTGTTCCTCCAGCACCGCCCTGGCACTCAGCCAGGAATCCAGATCTGCTGGATCCCGCCTGGTCAGTTCCTCCAGCACCGCCCTGGCAATCAGCCAGGACTCCAGATCTGCTGGAACCCGCCTGGTCAGTTCCTCCAGCGCCGCCCTGGCACTCAGTCAGGAATCCAGACCTGCTGGAACCCGCTTGGTCAGTTCCTCCAGCGCCGCCCTGGCATTCAGCCAGGACCCCGACCTTCTTAGAGCCCCCGTGGTCTGTTCCTCAGGCTCCTCCCTGGCCTTCAGTCAGGGGCTCTGGTCCTGAGCCCACCGTCCCTCCCCCTGGTCCTCCAGTCCACCTCCCTCCTGAGAGTTGTGTTTTTGTTTTTGTTTCATGGAGCATCTGGTAGCCGCTCCGTAAGGAGGGGGTACTGTCATGATCACGAATTGGAGTGCCCAAGTTAACCACTAAAGGGCACTCCAACATGGACTTTTGTCACCTGTCTGAACTTCATTTCCCATAATTCACCTCCTGGACTCATTATCCTTGTTTAATTGCACCCAGCTGTTTTGTGTTTGCTCATTAGTTCTGTCTATTTAGTCTCAGTTGTTTCTGCCTTTGTTTGTGGTTTGTTGTCTTGTTACGTGCACCTTTGTATTCCTGGCTTTTTGTTTTTGTGGACTGTGCTGTGGAGTTTGACCCTTACCTGTTTGATTATGCCTTTGGATTAACCAATAAATGCTGCGCTTGGATCCTAACATCTTGTTTCTGTGTGCAACCGTGACAGGTATCCCAATTCAAAGGCTGCATCCTTCAGATGACTGACCTTGAAGGCCGCGAAGGTTGGACAGAGCGTTAAATGGGAAGGTCTAATCTACGGAAGACTGTTGTTGTCGCCTAGCAACTTTGACAGCTGCCATTGAGCGCCAGTAACATTTTTATATTTAACTGCCTAAAAACAAAACGGGGTTCAAAACCTGTCTAAATATGTTCTCCTTGGTCCATTTATGTACATAATAGAGTATAATCTAAATAAAATCACATATTGTTAAGATGTCAACATTTATTTATGTTGTTTTTACATTCATCATTAGATACATTAAAGTATTTGAGTAAGTAGTAGTATTTAAATGTGATGAAAGATCGAATGTACTGAATTATTGTGCCCAAGAGCATAATCTATTTAAAGGATTAGTTCACTTTCAAATTAAAATTTCCTGATAATTTACTCACCCTCGTGTCATCCAAGATGTTTGTCTTTCTTCAGTCAAAAAGAAATTAAGGTTTTTGATGACAACATTCCAGGATTATTCTCCTTTATAGTGGACTTCAAAGGGATCTACACGATCCCAGATGAGGAATAAGGGTCTTATCTAGCGAAACGATCTGTCATTTTCTAAAAAATTTTAAAAAAAATTACTTTTAACCATAAACGCTCATCTTGGAAGAAGAGCTAGTTCAAGACGAGCGTTTATGGTTAAAAGTATATCCTTTTTTCTTTTTTTTTTTTAGAAAATGACAGAGCGTTTCGCTAGAATAAGACCCTTATTCCTCGCCTGGGATCGTGTAGAATGCTTTGAAGCTGCACTGAAAATGTAATTTTGACCTTCAACCGTTTGGAGTCCATTGAAGTCCACTATATGGAGAAAAATACAGGAATGTTTTCATCAAAAACCTTAATTTCTTTTTGACTAAAGAAAGACATAAACATCTTGGATGACATGAGGGTGAGTAAATTATCATGAAATTTTAATTTGAAAGTGAACTAATCCTTTAAGTCCACATGTCATTTTAACAAGAAACTATGCTTCTAACCACAGCTCGAAGTTTGTGACGCTGTTTGCGAATGTTTGCTGGAACTATGGTTTCAGGAAATGGCAAATCGTTGAACAATGTTGGTAATGTCTTTTGGTAAACACACCCCAGTTCAGCCTTGTTGAAAAAAAACTGCATATGCTGGTGAGGTATGTTTTGAAGCATGGCAGCTGGTTTGAGGTGGTTTAAGCTCGTCCTGAGGACCAGCACTTGACCAGCTTAAACCAGGTCATGACCAACTAAGGACCAGCTTAAACCAGCTCAAACCAGCTGCCGTGCTTCAAAACATACCTAACCAGCATATGCTATTTTTTCAACAGGGAGTTCTTGGAGATCTTTCCTAATGAGCTGATAACCTGAATCAGGTTTGTGTTAAATAAGAAGACATACAAAATGTGCAGAGCGGTGGGTCCCCAGGACTGGGGTTGAGAACCAAAGATGCATCATTGCTGAATAAATGTATTAATTAAAAAAAAAATCTTACCAAACCCAAACTTTTGAACAGTTTTGTATGTAGCCATTTGTAGGGTGCATTATGCTTAAAACTGTTAGTAAACAAGTGTTCATTAATGTTTTAATCAAGACAGATTTAATGATGAGCTTTAGATTAATATGTACCACTAACCTGTGGCTCAACTGGTCAGAATCTGACTGGGTTTGTGCAGCTGTTTCCAGAACAGTCTGTAATTACTCTGCTATTTTTTATTTTCTAAATCTGTGCCATTGGGCAGTGGTGGACCAGCTTGGCCACTGATGAGGTTGGGTGTGTACCCGTGTGTACAGTATGTGTGTCTGTGTGGTTGGTGTGGTATGAACATATCTGTAGTTACTTACACATTAAGCTTGTGTGTATGAATAGTTTGTGATGTATTTCTGACCATCAGTGTGTTTTGGGGACACACCCTTTGGTTTAGTCTATAGGCATTGGCTTACTAAACAATAAATAGCAATAGACTTTTATGACGGAAAACTAACCAGACTCTTTTTATCTTCCATCTGTGAATAAGAGATTTACGTCATTCATCAAACTCTGACTAATGCACCAATTACAAATCTAACAAAATGTGCTTTAACTTAAGTCCAAGAGAACTAGAGCAGAAAAGGTGTACACGAACTAGATCATTCCAAAGTCATCATAATGACAGTTTTGTCAGTAGTCCTCTGTGCATTGAGCCTTATTAAACATCTTTAATGACGGAGGCTTGTAAACAAGAGAGTCTGTTAAAAAGATCAGAACATCATTCAGTCACATACACACAAATGCATAAAACACTTTTGTGTGATGTTCATTGGAAAATATGAGTTCAGCAGCAGTAACTATTAGTAGTGTGTTAGGTCATATTTGTCTGTTCTCCTTTGGGAATTCTGTGAAAAGAAACAGGTTGCTGATGGAGCTCATGCCAAAGCAGGAACAAGCAAACTGTTCCAGTGCATAACACCCACACATGAATCTCGTGAATTTAACCCCAAAATCAAAAAGATATAATTAAGAAAAGACAAAAAAAAAATGCTTAAAAAGGAAGCTAATTCATGGAACTTTTTTTGGCATTTTGGTGTATATGACAGTAAGGCATTCTCTAAATTCTAATAACTGTAATCCAATAAAAATGACATTCTCAGTAATACTTAATAATTTTACACACAAAACAATGTATATACATTTATATACAAGTATATACATACAGGTCATCTGTTCTAAATGTATATACAAACAAATGCTGCACTTTTTCACCTAAAATATATCATTTTTTTCTAAAAATGATTTTTTTAAGCAAAATTCATAATCATCATAATCATCAGGTTTTATTCATCTCAAATGCTCATGACAAAATCATAAAAAAAAAAAATCTCTTTTTTTCCCCAAAAAACTTTTCATTCACATTTTTACACTGATAATTTAATTTGTATTTAAAAATTGTATATTAAATTAGATAAAAATGCACAATATAAGTATTTTCACTAGGGGTCCACATTAGATCTCAGAGAGCCATTCAGCAAACTCCAATCTGATTACTAAGCCACCAAATGTGTGCTTATATATGAGACTGGCAAGAGGAATATGGAATTTATATTAGAGCTCAACTAGAAGGTATGAGGATTGAGAATAAAGTGGTCAAAATTCCCTGAAATTTCACTGATGACAGTAAACAGTGACCAAAATGATTACCTTTGAATCATTACCTCTGGTTTACCACAGAACTAAAAATCGATCTCATCTCAGTACAACACAGCTTCAGGAATTTGGCATATGTTTTTGCTTGGACAGTAGTTTTTGCATTCCTTAACTTTCTACAGAAATTTTTCTCATGGTCTTCTCATCCAAAAAATAAAAGACTTGATGGAATGTAACAGTAATATAGCATGGCATTCCTGCTATGGTAAAAATTTATTGAAAATGGACATGCTGCATTCCTGACAATACTATGCTATGAGAGGAATATGGAATATGTTATGCATAGAGCAGGGGCGAGAAGTGAGGGGGACAGAAAAATAAAGTGTAATACCAGTTTATTCTGACCTTTGTCTAATTGACAGTATTATTTTTCTTATCTCTTGCTTTTAATTGGCTAAGAATTGAAATACACTGCTAAACAATATTAACCAATAATTTTAATGTTTTTTTTACAAGCGTATATTTTCCTAATGACCATTTTATAATTGGTAAATGTAGGCCTTAATACAAACACTTGTCCATTAAGTCATCATGGATTTATACAATGTTAAAAAAAATAATAATAGCATGTATGTTTAAAGCCAATCAAACACTTAATGAGGCTTTTTATCACAGAATAGGGCAGGAAATATATTTTATAATTTGTACTGTAATAAAGGCTATGTCAAATTAGCACTGCATTATTCACATGCTATATTGTTATGAAAAAACCCCATGATGGCTTGAAAAACACACATAAACCATATATTGTCACAATCCTATTTTCCTATTTAACCCTATTTTCTCCATGTTTCATCAGTCAAAACGTTTCTGCTTTTTATTCTGCTACAGTGATAGCTGGATGTCTTTGTTTATAAAGGGATTTCTTGTAATGTCATAAGCTATTACTTCTATGAGTCCGTTTTCGACATTCTGCGTGAGGGCGCCCTCCGGCTTCTAGTATGAGTAAAACAGACTTTACATGAGAGTGTTTAGCACTTCATAATGCTTACATTGTCTCTTTTTGGATAAGAATAAAATGTCAGGTTATGCATAGACTATTTTGTCTCTTTGAATTTAAATAAAAATTGATTCACAATGGCCTATGAAAACTTTCCTACAAAAGTGCACACATGTATTCTACACCTATGGCATAGAGGAAAAATTAAAGCAGACTTTCATATTAATAATTATCATGTGCATGCATACATGCACAAACGTAGCTCATTTGCCCATTCATTCATAGTTCTTGTTCTCTCAGATGCAGCAGTTGGAGAAGCAAGTGTTGGAAGCAGAGCGTCGGGCATTTGAAGCCAACCAGCAGGTAAATACTAATAACACTCTTGTGGACATTTCATCAAATATTAAAGATGTACATATTTGATTTAGCTGAATTATGATTCTGTTCTTAAAGGGACATTCAAACACATTTATTATTAACAGTTACAGTATGCTTACACAGATGTAAGCATACAGCACAGAGTGCATATCTTTGAAAACAATGGTAGCACTTATTATGTTTATTATTAAAGACTTTGTGATTCAGCTGGTCAGCTGTTTAAACAATGCTCAATTGGTACTAAGGAGCCCAAAGTGTGCCAAGAAAATATCCCCCAAACCATTACACCACCAGCAGCATCCTGAACCACTGAAACAAGGCAGGATGAATCCATGCTTTCATGGTTACGCCAAATTCTGACCCTACCACCTGAATGTTGCAGCAGAGATCAAGACTTATCAGACCAGACAACGTTTTTCCAATCTTCTATTGTCCAATTTTGGTGAGCCAGTGCTAATTATAGCCTCAATTTCCTGTTCTTAGCTGACAGGAGTGGCACCCGGTGTGTTTTTCTGCTGCTGTAGCCCATCTGCTTCAAGGTTCAATGTGTTGTGTATTCAGAGATGCTCTTCTGCAGACCTTTGTTGTAGTGAGTGGTTATTTGAGTTACTGTTGCCTTTCTATCATCTTTAACCTTGACATTCTCTTCTGACCTCTGGCATCAACAAGGCATTTTTTGCCCACAGAACTGCCGCTTCTGATATTTTCTCTTTTATTTTCCTACCATTCTCTGTAAACCCTAGAGATGGTTGTGCAATCCCAGTAGATCAGCAATTTCTGAAATACTAAAGGCTTCGTGTCTGGCACCGACAACCATGCCACGTTCGGTCACTTAAATCAACTTTCTTCCCCATTCTGATACTCAGTTTGAACTTCAGCAGATCATCTTGACTTTGTCTACATGCCTAAATGCATTGAGTTGCTGCCATGTGATTGGCTGATTAGATATTTGAGTTAACGAACAGTTGTTCCTTATAAAGTGAGTGAGTGTGTGTGTGTGCGCCTTTTTGTGATTTATGAGGACACAAATTTGTATAATGACATGGGTATTACACTGGTATTACGACGTAAACATGAAATATGAGGACATTTCATGAGTCCTTATATTTAAAATAGCTTTAAAAACATACTAAACAATGTTTTATTAAAAATTTAAAAATGTTTTCTGTGATGGGTAGGTTTAGGGGTAGGGATAGTGTAGGGGGATAGAATTTACAGTTTGTACAGTATAAAAACCATTACATCTATGGAATGTCCTCACTTTGATAGCAAAACAAACCTGTTTGTGTGTGTGTGTGTGTGTGTGTGTGTGTGTGTGTGTGTG
>RJVU01065935.1:203934-232675 GCA_003731715.1 Anabarilius grahami
ATGACATAGGTATTACAAAAAGAGGTGACTTATGAGGACATTACCCATGTCCCCACTTTTCAAAAGGCTTATAAATCATACAGAATGAGTTTTTGTGAGAAAGTAAAAGTATGCACAGTTTCCTGTGATGGGTAGGTTTAGGGGTAGGGGTAGTGTAGGGGGATAGAAAATACAGTTTGTACAGTATAAAAACCATTACGCCTATGGAATGTCCCCACAATTCACAAAAACGTGTGTGTGTGTGTGTGTACTATTTATTACTTTGTGAGGTCCTTTACTTGGGGTCTTGGAATCTTTTATATGATGTCCTTCCCTACAGTATACCTAAACCTACCTGTTTTACCCTGTTTTGACATTCATATATATATACATATATATAAAGAATTTGTTTCTCACAGTCTAAGAGTGTACTTTAGGTGCTTTTTTGCAAATTCCAAGTGGGTTTTGTTTCTTCACCGAGGAGAGGCTTGAGTCTGGCCACTCTGCCGTTAACTCCACTCGGAGTGTAGTAACATCTACAAGTGAAATTAGAATGCTCCTGAGCTAAATTTCAAGTGTCCCAGAAAAGGGTATGAATACTTGTGCAATGTAATTATTTCAGTTTTTTTATTTTTAATAATGTACAAATTTATCACAAATTAGTTTTTTGCTTTGTCATTATGGTGTACGGAGTGTATTGAGTTTGAAAAAAAGTCATTTAAAGTAGTTTAGTATAAATCTACAAAACAAAATGTGGAAAAAGTGAAGGGGTACGAATACTTTCGCAAGGCACTGTATATATATATTAGCTTATTATATTTTATATATTATAGTTATTAGCACAGTGTGTATGTGTGTGTTGCAGGTGCAATGGATGGAAGAGCGTCTAAAGGCTTCAGATATCCAGTCAAGCGATTCAGAGCTGCAGCTTTTCAGGCGCTGTCAAAATCTTCAAGTGGTACTGAAGGAGAAAGATGAGCTTATTGCTGCCCTAGAGAAGCAGCTTGAGGAACAGGTCAGTCACACCTCCAATCATCAAAACCATCAGGTTTGCATCAGTAGACAAAAACACCTATTTAAATCCATTAAATTAAAAATGTGATCCATTATGTTTTACAACATCAGAAACAGAACCGAATCCAAGATGCCAAGACCGTGGAAGAAAAAGCAGCTAAGATCAAAGAATGGGTCATGCGGAAGCTGAATGAAGTATGTTCATGCACTTTGAAAGTGTAGAAACAGATAAATATCTGGGGGAGAATGTGTGTGAATGTTTGTGATCACAATCACTCTTGTAGTTTGATATAGAGAATGCCTCTCTGAGAGAGATCAACCAACAACAGGAGGCTGAGATACAATACCTGAGAAGACAACTGCCAGGTATTCGTGCATGTGATCACATAGTAGGTTAAATCATGGCTATGTTCAGAATAACATTCTACCATATTAATCCTCCTAGTTCTGCATTTTTAATCTTGTTTACTGAAAAAAAAATTTTTGTTGACAAGTTTATTATTATTATTAACATTATTATTAATTTATCAGTGATAATGAAGATTAAATTGAGAGAACATTTTTATTAAAACTATGACTAACACAAAAAAGTAAAAAGTAGGCCTATGTAGCATGCATACTGTGCAATGTAAATAGAACAGAGCACATTTCTTGGAATTCTTTGTCCCATAATGCAATGTGTTCAATTTTTATTTTTTTAAATATTATTATAAATATTTATTTTCCGTTTTTAACATTATATACGAAGCAATAAATAGAAACAAAACAACAAATAAAATAAGTCAATAAATAATGCAAATAATTTCACACAAATAAATTACTGAAGCATGGGAAATTGCGTCATTAACTGAATTTACATCACATAGTTAGCTGATCTTGGGAGTCGGGTTTATCACACTGAGCATCTAAATTTCTATTCAAACCATTTAACCTGTTTTCGCTTCTCTGTTTTCTATCGGATCATTTTAATCTGCTAAACTCAAGGAAAGTTTTTAATCCAATGATCCAGTTAGCGAATTCATGCGAACAATGTAAAGAAAACCAGAAAGCCAGGCTGATTACATCAGAGATGGCAGAGAGACTAGCGTTGCGTTTTTAGTGAATTATTCATTCCAGTGTATAACAATTAATTTCGCTTTAAAACTTGAGCTCTGTCATCTTCTGTGATTTATTTTTTTTAATTTTTTTTATTTATGCTTTGGTGCGCATAAATTTATGAATTATATGGACTCCTTATATCATTTGGTTATTTGATGTCCTTTTGGAGTCTCCAAGTGTCCTTTTTTTTTGGAAAGACACCTAAATTTACCTCGAAAAAAGCTTGCAAAAATTATTATTTTTTTCCAGTGAGGGAAAGGAGCTGTTCAGTGTCATGTTTTTGTGTTGTGTTTTAGTCATGGAGCAGACTTTGGGTTCTGGTGTCCCAGTCCAGCCCAGTGTGGGTGAGGCCCGGCGGCTCAGCAGCCTGACTTTTGGCTGTTTTCAAAACAGAGGGAAGATCCCAAAGGTACTGACGGGCCCAGAACCGTCCCAGAAGAGCATTGGCACCCTGCCGGATCGTGACCACACACGCATGGATTGCAGGAGACCCTCTACTGGTCAGAAGACTAATATAATATCTTCAGTTATTTGACCGAAATGAATAGCTCATAATCTGTTGGATTTGATTAAGATGCAACAGGGCTGAGAAGAAATTACGAAATTAATACTTGTATTCACAAGAACACAAATAAATTGTTTGACACTAAAGACTACAAAAAATTATATTTTAAATAAAAGCTGTTCTTTTAAACTTTCTGTTCATCAAAGAATCCCACAAACAAACTATCACAGTTTCCACAAAAATATTAAGCAGCACAACTGCTGATAATAATTAATCAGATGTTATAGAATCGGATCAGATGTTATAGAATGATATTAGAATGATTTCTGAAGGATCGTTTGACAATGGATGAAGAAAATGTTTAAATTTCAAATGGAAAACCATCATTTTGATTAACCAGTTTTAATTGTCCCATCAATACAACATCTAGAAAAGGAAATTTTCTCAAAATTTAATTTAACAAAGCCTCGTCTGGAAATTCCAAAATGTTTAAAGGGGACCTATTATGCCCCTTTTTCAAGATGAAATATAAGTCTCTGGTGTCCCCAGAATGTGTCTGTGAAGTTTCAGCTCAAAATCCCCCCCAGATTATTTATTATTGCTTGTCAAATTTGCCCTTATTTGGGTGTGAGCAAAAACACGCCGTTTTTGTGTGTCTTTTTAAATGCAAATGAGCTGCTGCTCCCAGCCCGCTTACCAAAAGAGTGTGGAGCTTGTGCTTCGGTTGCTCAACAACAACAAAGCTGGAGAATCTCACGCAGCCAAAATGACGATTGTCAGTAACAGTGTTCAGCCTTACATTGTTCAAACCGGAGTTGGACACTGATAGAGAGACGCAGGAAGAAGTTACAACTTTTAGAATGCAACTGGACATTTCTGAATGGTAAGTGGATAAACTTATGTAGTTGCTGTGGAGTTGATTCAGCTCATCGACTAGCATGTGCTGTCATGTTAATCTTTTGTGCAAATCCAATGAATTGACCCTCGTTTGTGAAGCAATCCTGCATAAAATGACGGCATGGCAACAACACTCTACTACAACAACTCTTCCTCTTCTCTAAAGCAGCCCAACATGGCCTCGCCCCTTTTGTTGCGTGTTCTCGGAGGCAGGGTTTATGAAAATTTTAGGGTTAGTGATGTCAGTAACCTGGTAACAAGCTCGTTGTAGTCCCTACTAGCCGTTTGTTGTAGTCCTTAAAAAGTGATTTCTTTACAAGAAAATATCTCCCTTTGCATTGAACTTTGAGTGTCGTAACTTTGCTGATGTTGTTTATGCTCTAACAGCAACATTACACACTAAATAAAGTTAAAAAAGTGAAATCATATTTAAACCACACCTTTAAATGACGCAGCATGACAGCGTAGCACAGTAATATTGTTATTCATGTTTTTGATTCAGAAGAGCCAACTCATAAAAGTCATTTGTTCAGGAGACATACTGCATTGGTTGCGATTACACATTTTGATTCACTAAAAGAACTGCTCAAATGAGTTATTGGTCATGAGTCTGATTCAGTGAAATGCAAAATATTTAGGGCCCGAGCACCGATGGTGTGAGGACCCTAGTGTAATTGCTCAGTCAATTATTCTTCTTCTCCGAAATTAATTGCTTTTTTGAGGGCCTAAACATGCTTGAAAACTCATGAAACTTTGCACACGCATCAAAAGTGGTGAAAATTTACGTCTGATATGGGTTTCAGAAATAGGTGTGGCAAAATGGCTCGATAGTGCCACCTACAAAATTTCTATTAAGAGCCCTTCACGCTACGTTTCACGTACAGGTATGAAATTCGGTTGACAGATGTGACATCCCAATACCTACAGAAAAGTCTTTGTTCTAGATCTTCGTTAAATTGCGAAGATCTAGAGTTTTCGCTGAAGACCGTGTCCGTGGCGGCCTGACAAAGTCTGATGTTTCGCCATGAAACAGTTGTTGTAACTAGGGCATACAATGTCCGATCTGCCCCAGACTTCACATGTTTTATTAGAGTCCTGGTCTGAAGACATCTACATGACAATATTCAGTTACAGTCATGGCGCCACCTGCGGGCAACAGGAAATTACATGTTTTACACTGTGATTAACTCCTCATAGACATTTAAACAGAACCACATCATATTTGGTCAGTCTGATCTTAAGGCCTTAGTGATGTTAAATTGCAAAGATCTTGAGTTTTCATTGGAGGGCGTGTCCGTGGCAGCCTGACAAAGTCGGATGTGTCGCCATGAACGATGAAGCTGTTGTAACTCAGGCATACAGTGTCCGATCGGCCCCAAACTTCACTTGTGTGATAAGAGTCTTGGCCTGAAGACATCTATATGCCAATATTCAGTCAATCATAGCACCACCTGCTGGCATCAGGAAATGGCATGCTTTACACTGTAATTCACTCCCAGAAACACATTTCAATATGCCACGAAGTACCAAACATACTATAAACATGTTAAATCATGCAACATTTGGCTAAGTGCTAATGTATGCGAATAACGCCACGAAACAGGAAGTTGTTGTAACTCAGACATACAGTGTTCAATCTGCTCCAAACTTCACATTTGATAATAGTCCTGGCCTGAAGACATCTACATGGCAATATTCAGTTACAGTCAAAGCGCCACCTATTGGCAGCAGGAAGTGTGGCACTTTGAAATGACTTTGTCGTAATTCTTCTGTATTTACTCGCTCACACTGTTCACTGTTTTTCTAGGCAAACAGGTGGAGGTGAGCCTGGGTGCGAGGGCCCTTTCATCGCTGCATGCAGCTTTAATTACTATTGTATTCATGTATTTACCAAGTCTCTGTGTTTGGTCCAATCCAGATTCTGGAATAAAACAAAATTGCCCAGAAACAGAGTGTGCTGGCCGTTGCTCTAAGGGGGGATCTGAGGACGAGGGTGAGCGGGACAGTCCCGGACACATGCTTTCTTGCGGTGTCTCCTCTGTCCTGTCCAGCGCTGCCTCTGAAGGGGAGAGGAGTCTGTTTGGAGGTTTGCATTTCAGTCGACCTACAAGTGAGACATACCACACCGCCTCTGATGACAGCAGCTCATTGTTTGATGATGACATGCAGCGTGTGGAGTGCTCAAGACTTTTCCTTCCTGGAACCAAGAGTGCTTCAAAGAAAGACAGCGAGAAGACTGAAGATGGATCCTCAGATGAGTTAAATAAGCGCTTCCAGTCACAATGTCTGGATTCTTCGTCGTCCTCCAGTGACACAAACACCTCCAGCCCAGTTCTAACTCCAGCTCTCACACCAAAACGGCCCACCCCATCTCATGACACCCAAGACACCCCAGCTTCCCCCAAACAGCCCCGACTGCGCAATCCAAATGCATTTAATGTTAGTTTGGCATTGGCCAAGAAGCATATGAGTCAGCCGCCATTGTACAGTGAAGCAGCCCACGGGCGGACACGAAATGCTATCAGCATGCTACGTCCTCTGCGGCCTCAAGAAACAGACATGGACCAAGATCAAAAGATGGAGACTGGTGAAAGAGAACATACTGATGTGCCTTCAGCTGAAGTGCCACCTGAGGAACCCGAAACACCACTCTCCTCTGCAGCTGTCCCCGGGAGTAAACCCCCGACCCCTCCACTGCACAGGCTGCCCTCTTGGGTGAGTCCTCTAACAAATAGCTGAACTAATATGAATTTATGTAGTTTTAGTTCATATGCTAAACATGTGTTTTCATGTTATTTGCAGGAGAGCAGAATATATGCTGTGGCAAAATCGGGAATTCGTCTGTCAGAGACATCATGTACAGATGTAGCTAATAAAGGTGTGTTTTAGATTATGTTTTTAGTATTTGTGTTTTTTTTGTTTTGTTTTATTTTATTTTTTTCCAAATCAGCTGCCCTTCATTGATCTCTCTTCGTATTTTATCATCATTATTGTTCATGTGCACTTCTTAAAGTCCATTTCTGTCCATGGGAAATTTTTTCTCATTTCCAGGTTTCTCAGAATCGGAAGTCATCATAGTTGGGTAAACTTCTATGCAAAAGAAAAAACCCATTATATAGCAAAAGAAAAAGTCCATTATAATGTTTGTATAACTTTACAAAAGAGGAAACAAATACTGAGAGATTGATTATGTTGGTCAGAAGATGTTGAATTTTCCTTCACTCCCTTATCCGTTGTATTAGAAATATATATATGAGAAAAATTATATTTTACAATAAAGAATAACAGTAAGACAGTTTCTTTTTTCTTTTTTTTGCATTGTGACTATTTTTATGACAATTAATTACATTTGCTCCAAGATTCCTTTTACCAAAATGCAAAAAAAAAAAATTTATTTTAAAATTAGCATAAATTAAATGCATTTGACAAATTTGTTACTATTTAAAAATAATTAAATTAATGATTTTTCATCACATTAGAAAAAAATAGTTTGCATTATGGGCTGACAATTGTGCAAAAGGAATTTAAATATATAAAATGTTACACTAAAAAAATATAAAAAATAGAGTTTAAATAGGAATGTTCTTGACAAATTTCCCAGAGGTTCAGAGTTCATGCACAGATTAGAGGGCCAAATTGTTAGGTTTAAACAATGTACTTATTAACCTATAAACCTTTTGATTTTAAAAGCTATAGTTTTAAGTTATGGTTATAGGATGGCGTTTGGCCAATGATTGTTGCATAGAAATGTAAATCTTAGTCCAGGGCCAGCAAAGTACTCAAGGAACATGTCTTACTTGCCAAAATCATATTGTGCATTTACTGACAGCTAGTTAAAATGTCCTATCATCTTCTTCCAGACTCCGCACACACATCCTCATGCCCTGCCTACATGCTCTACACATCCCTCATCTACAGGAACACAAATACACCCGTCTTCACTACAATCAAAGGGGTAGGGACCTGTGTGTGTCTTTAGATGTCTGTTGGAGTGTGTTGCCATAAGACTATGATGTTTAGCAGTGTACATTGTAGAAATTGTTTGTCATAAATGACTGAATTTGCAGAGGAGTCTGTATTTCTATCAGTAATAGAAGCAAGTCTTTTAATCATGTATTTATGAATGCCACTTTTTTTTTTTTACTCTTATAGAAGGCGACTTTGTTAAACAACAGTCAGTTCTCTGATGAGTCGTCTAGTTCTGAGGAGGAGGACAGTTCGGAGGAGGACAGTTCGGAGGAGTGTCAGTCTAACTCTGGAGAGGAGGACAACTTGCAGACCTCTGGATCAGAGTCACACAAGAGCAGCAGCCAAGGAAGCCCTCGATCTCTTAAGAGAGGTACACATATGATGCAGCAGTTGTTAAAGGATTAGTTCACTTTCAAATGAAAATTAACTTAAATACGGAAGGCGGTCTGGCGGAAGCTAGATATTTTACCTCATAACTTGTTAAATATGGATTTTTTTTTTTTTACACAAACGCAATGCTTCACTTCAGAAGGCCTTTATTAACCCCCCGGAGGTGTGTGGAGTACATGTTTATGATAGATGGATGTGGATGGATGCACTTTCTTCAGCTCATACTCGTGTCCCCTGTTCACTGCCATTATAAACCTCAGATGCGTCAGGATATTTATTAATATTTCTCCGAAGTCATATACACCTAGGATAGCTTGAAGGTGAGTAAAGCTTGGGGTAATTTTCTTTTGAAAGTGAACTAATCCTTTAAAGATCAGGTTTGGTAACCAAGAACCTGCAGGTTTAACCCTTCAAGTAGCAATCCATGAGTTATCACCATTGCACCTTGAGCAAGACCCTCAATTGCAGCTACCCAAGGGGTCTGTCCTCGTAATAATTACACTAGAACTTTGTACTAAAATATGTTTTTTAAAATCTTCATCCAATAATTATGAAGGACTGGAGCATTCATGGAAAAATCTATTATTTTTTGGTCACAGCACATTTTTAAAATGGTCTCTATGATTTCTTTGAAAACACAGACGGAATCATGAAATCCAGTCATGGAATTTGAAATTTACTACATAACATGGAATGTCATGGAATTGGGATTTTGAATTTTGGATTAATTAATCAAATGTAGGGCTGTAAAAATGACCCAAATTCTAATTGTGATATGGACTAGTGTATATGAATATGACATCTGCATGTTTCACGTGTCTCAGAGTAAATAAGACTATGCATACTCAAGGACATGTGAAGCTCATGGTGTCTTCAGCGTCTGCCGTCTTACTATAATTACACATTAATATGGAGTTGGTCCCCCCTTTGCAGCTATAACAGCTTCCACTCTTCTGGAAAATCTTTCCACAAGATTTTGGAGAGTTTCTGTGGGAATTTTTGACCATTCATCCAGTAGAGTATTTGTGAGTTCAGGCACTGATGTTCGACGAGAAGGCCTTGCTCACAATCTCCGCTCCAGTTCAACACAAACAAATTCAGGTGTTTGATGGAGCTGAGGTCAGGGCTCTGTGTGGGCCTGTCAAGTTCTTCCAACTCATCCAGTCATGCCTTTATGGACCTTGCTTTGTTCACTGTGGCACAGTCATGCTGGAAAAGGGCCTTCCCTCTGCATACCGGATGTGGGCATGTAATGGTTTACTCTGAGTTAAGGACCTGTATGAAGAGAGGGGGTTTTCATCCTTCTTATCTCTGTCTACCAAGTTTAATCTATCCAATAGTCACCTATTTCGTTGTTTGTTTTTTTTTGTTTTTACTTTGACTCCTGATTTGTCAAAGCGTTTTAAGGAGACTTGGGAACAAGACCTTTCAACTCACATTTCAAATGACATATATGATATATATATGATATATGCCATATGTATACTGTGTATATATATATTCGATTGTTAACCTTTTGGTCCTATGTATTTGACACACTGGGTTAAGTGCTTAATGTCGATCTCAGCCCCAATCCTTTGACGTCTCTTTTTGGTATTCTACCATACACTGGTTCCTCTTGCCCCATTGCTCAAGTGGTCACTTTTACTAATCTGTTAGCCAGAATGAATATTCTCCTCCCTACTCAAAATAAATGGATACAAGACATATTTTTCTACATTAAATTAGAGAAATTAAGGTTCATGCTTTGAGGTTTCCCTTAAACCCTTCAGTAACCCCTGGGATCCTTTCTTGAAATTTATTAAAGGCTTGCTCTGCCCCACTGATCCTGACTCGGATAATATTTAACAGTGAATGTCTCTTTCAAAACATCTCTGTTGTGCAGCGCTTTATTTGGCCCAAAAATAAAAAAAATAAAATGCAATGTTCTGTTGTAAAGGAATGGTTATATTTTCATTTGATTTTCTTAAAGGTATATGAATTAAATTGATCAGACATGCTTTTTGCTTATTAAAATTAAATTAACCCATTAAAACAAAATCCAGAAAAATGGAAGACATGGGATTTAGGGGAAAAATAAAAAAGATTTCATAGGGCTTTACAGACACACCCACACCTTAATGAATGCATTGTGTTTTGCTCAGCTGTGTCATTGTCTTCTATGACATCTGAGAGCGACTACGCCATACCCCCTGACGCTTACTCCACTGATACAGAGTGCTCTGAACCTGAAAACAAACTACCAAAGACCTGCTCCTTCAGCAGTGACAACGGCAAGAGTGTAAGACACATGTACACATGCACACATTTGTGTTTCTCAATCACACCTGTGAGACCAAATGAGAATGTTTTTTTGTCTCAGGAGTCAATGGAGAAGTCTGGGTACCTTCTCAAGATGGTAAAGACGTGGAAGAAAACATGGAAGAGGCATTGGTTTGTTCTGAAGGACGGGGAGCTTCTCTACTACAAATCACCAGTCAGTTTAAATGGCTTTTAAATGGCGCTTTTTTTTTTCCTTTCTTTTTTTATAATCTTGTTTTGCTTTTACTGTTTCTTTATTTCTTTTATAAAATTGTATTTTACCTGTAAGTTTTCTTTAAAGCACTTCCTAACCACTTTTTAATTTATTTATTTATTTATTTTTATGTTATTTTATATTAAGTTAATTTGCTTTACTCACTATAAACATATATTAGTTGACTGTCCCAATAACCTCAATATGGTGATCAAGCTACAAATAAAAAAGTACTTTGTTTCCTGAGATTTGATTTTGTTTCATAGAGTGACGTCATCCATAAGCCTCAAGGCCAGATTGAGCTGAACGCGTGTAGCACTATAGCACGTGGTGATGGGAAACAGATGCTTCAGGTAAAGTGTGTCTGTCAGAGAGAGAGTTTGTTCATACATCTCAGATATTGAAGCATGTAATTTTACATGACTGTCCTTGTTGATGTTGTGTCCCCTCAGGTGGTGACAGGTAAAAGTGTGTGTAATCTGAAGGCAGATTCCCCAAACCTCCTGGAGGAGTGGTTGAGGGTTCTGCAGAGCGTCCTGAGGATCAAAGCTGCTAGTCCGCTCTTCACTCACCCAGACATACGGCCTATTATGAAAGGACACCTGACGAAGGTATTCTGTAGGAAAGAAAAATAATTTTCATGTATGCACTACTGTTCAAATGTTTGTGGTTAGATTTTTTTTATATTTTTGAAAGAAAGCTGAATTTTCAGCATCATTACGCCAGTCTTCAGTGTCACATGATCCTTCAGAAATCATTCTAATATGCTGATTTGGTGCTCAAGAAACATTTCTTATTATTATCAATGTTGAAAACCGTTGTCCTGCATAATATTTTTGTAGAAACTTTGATGAATACTACGTTTTTAGTACAGAATTTATTTTAAAATACAAATATTTTCTAACATTATAAATGTATTTACTTTCACTTTTGATCAATTTATTGCAGCCTTGCTGAATAAAATATTGATTTCTTAGTATTAAAAAAAAAAACTTTTGAACGGTAGTGTAATTTAATACAATTTCTCTTTATTACATTATCTCTTGTCCAAAATAATGGTTTGATATTCTTTTTACATTTTTCATTACTTATGTTTTATGAATTGTTTGTTTCATAATGATGTACTATGTAAATTATTTCTGAAAAGAAAATTAAATAGCCTATAAAACTAAATAATGTAAATACAAATATGTTGTTGATGGCATTTTTATCATATTTTTTACTTTAAAAAAGTAAAATAGTATAGGTAATAGTATTGATATCATTTTATATTTCAAATAAAGTTATTCTACTCAAATAAAATAAAAAAATAAAAACTATTCCTACAGTGACTGATAATATGCCCCATATAGTGGTCAAGTGTTAAATGGCCTGTAACTTTTTTCCTGGGTAATACGAAAAACTTTGTTGTCACCAATTATTTAATTTATGTATCTATATGCAAACTCACTTTCATAAATCAACCAACCCTGAGAGATATTCAAAAGTAAAAAGTGAGAAAAAAACTTTTTGTGCTTGTCAAGTCATTCTATCAGTTTAAATCATAACCCATGTACAAGTTGTAGGTGTTTGTAACATGTTTGCTGTGTGTTATCTATTGTATCTGACTCTTTAAGGTGAAACATGGCTACTCTAAGCATGTCTGGTGTGCGCTTTTCGGGAAGACTCTCTACTACTTCAGAAGCCAAGAGGACAAGGTCTTCTGTTTACTTAAATCAAGAGTCATCTTGCACAGGACATTGTATGTGTGCATGCACTAATATCATATTTCCCTATCAAGTTTCCCCTAGGTCAGATCAAACTGTGGGAAGCTCGTGTGGAGGAAGTGCATAAGTCATGTGACCTATCTGAAGTCTCTGCTCAGTATACCCTCTCCATTCAATCAATGAGCCAGGGCCCAACATACCTGCTCATCAACTCACCTCATGAGAAGGTACAGTAGGCAAACCATACTGAATTATATTCAACTAAAACCACAAATACCTGTGCACCAATGAGTTTGAGACACAGGTAAACAGAAGTGCCAATAAACAATATATTACTACAGTTTCACTACAGTTGATGCGTTGAGCAGACATATTTTTTTCTGAACTCTGGGCTGTTGCAGTTCCACTGAATTTCCAGTTAAAAGTTCCTACTGGGAAGTAGGAACAAATAGAATGCACCATAATATAGCTGCAAATGGCAATCATCAGGGTACAAGCATTATTGGGCCATGTGGATGATTAGCGATCCAATTGAAATGTATCTTATGATGTTTTTATATAGCAATCTTTACTGAAATTTAGGGTTTGATCATAATACACTGTATGTAGTATATGTGTGGACTCATCAACATTTAAATTTAGATGAATCCCATGTCATGGGATGTCACAGGACAATTTCAAATGATATAATTTGTGTTATGTTGGTTGCAGTGAATGAGTGAATTAACAAGGGGCAGGTGGACACAGTAGTTTCAAACAAACCAGCATTGTCAATCTCTTTGAATGGCTTTAATCAGCATAGACAGTGGCTTCACTGTATTTGCAGCAATTTTTAGTACATATCAACGCATAATGTGCATTGATTACTACGTTGACGAATACAGTAGTATTTTATTATGGGCAGTGATGGAGAGATAACATCAATATGATTTGCTTGTATTTAACCCTCAGGTATTCCTAAGTTATGGGCCACACTCATACAGTCAAACCAAAATTTATTCAGACACCTTGAACATTTCATACACTATTACAGTTTATTCACTATAGTTTAAAAAAAAAATGGTAATAAAATATAAGATCTCAGAGTTAAACTGTGTCAGAAAAAATTCATCTTAATTATGTCAGATAACACTTAAGCAAAACATGGTCAGGTCAAAGTGTCTGAATAATTTTTGGTCCCAAATTTTTATAAATTTTACTGGTAGTCCACTGTATGAATAATTTTTTGGTATAATATGTCACAGTTATTATTTTCACTTACATAAATGAACTATAGTGTACTGCACCTACTAGTAAAATATATAAAAAATTATATCTAGTGTCTGAATAATTTTTAGTTTGACTGTATGCTACTCCTTGAAGATCATAACCTTTTTATTAATAAAATAAATGTCCCATGTTTTAGTTCAATAATATATTTTATATTTTGAGGAGATTTTTGGGGTACTAAAAAATATTTATGCAATAATTATGATCAATTAATGATAATTTAAAATATATTATTTGTATTACAATTAGTGTATTAATTAAAGATAAATAGAGAAAAGGTTTTAAATTCCAATACAAAGAGGCACATTAGAGGTATCTGGTTGCCGGAAAATTATAATATTCATATTTAATGCCATGGTTCACCCATTACTACATGGATATGCATACAGGGCTGTACCTCTAGTCTAGTTTCTCAAAAGAGCACTGCCGGTCATAATTGTTTTGCATTTGACTATATATTTAGTCATGATCGATCACTAGATTTTTTATTTATAATACTTACATTAAGCACATATATTACACAAGTGAATATTATTGAATGCAAGGAAATACTGAATTTAACCCAAGAAAAAAAAAAGGCAACCAGTTGCATTCAACAAAACACATTATCATAGCAAGAAAATATACATAGAGGGGCTAGACAAGTTTTTCCTTGAATGCGCAGTCTTTATAGAAACTCACGTGACTTACATAGAGGGAAAGATGGCAGAAAGACTAGTTAAAAAGATGTCAGTAGCATCTGGTTATGATAGCTACTTAAGTGTTGCTCATGTTAGCTTAACTGTAATTAGAGTCTGACTATCTCTAATAATAAACATTAACTAAATCTCTCTACATAAAATGCCACTACAGGCTGGATTCCAGAGAGGTCTACTAATGCATTAAAATGTCAAAAAATGCTGTAATTTCATCAACTTACCAGCGAGTGTGCTTGAGAAACACTAAAATGAATGGGGTTCATTACTGGAACTATTCAGTGTTTGGAACTATTTGTTGCCCCACGACACGCGTTACTTCCACATTCTTCAATTACTATGGAAGTCTATGGGAGTGTCACAACTGTAGGAAACTAGGTCAACTAAGGAAGACAGGAAATAAACACAGGAACTGGGAGCACATAAAACTAATCCTGACAATTTGCAGCTCAAAACCTTAATTATCTGACGCATTTATCTCAAGGCCCTTTTCATTTTTATAATTTATTTCAATATATGTTGCCTTCTAACCTCATGTTTGCAGTTTAAGTGTTTGTTTGATTATTATATTATTATAAGACATATAATTTTGTCTATTCATTTTAAACGGACATCGTATATATTTAATCATGCCTTATGTGCTTAGACCCCTAAATAATGAAATTACATATAAAGATGTACTAGTACTACTTAAGTGGGTCAAAAAACACTCTTTAGTTCAACTAATAGTATTTAACATAAATTTAAACTTTAATGCTTTTATTTCATTGTACATAAATGTTAAGTGTCTGAAAACATTACATGCACTTAAATATATTCTTTTGAATTGTTATTTATGTAATAAGTACTCCTTAAGTATGCTTTACGTTCAGTATCTCACATAAGTGAGTACACCCCTCACATTTTTGTAAATATTTTATTATATCTTTTCATGTGACAACACTGAAGAAATGACACTTTGCTACAATGTAAAGTAGTGAGTGTACAGCTTGTATAACAGTGTAAATTTGCTGTCCCCTCAAAATAACTCAACACACAGACATTCATGTCTAAACCGCTGGCCACAAAAGTGAGTACACCCCTAAGTGAAAATGTCCAAATTGGGCTCAAAGTGTCAATATTTTGTGTGGCCACCATTATTTTCCAGCACTGCCTTAACCCTTATGGGCATAGAGTTCACCAGAGCTTCACAGGTTGCCACTGGAGTCCTCTTCCACTCCTCCATGACGACATCACGGAGCTGGTGGATGCTAGAGACCTTGCGCTCCTCCACCTTCTGTTTTAGGATGCCCCACAGATGCTCAATAGGGTTTAGGTCTGGAGACATGCTTGGCCAGTCCATCACCTTTACCCTCAGCTTCTTTAGTAAGGCAGTGGTCGTCTTGGAGGTGTGTTTGGGGTCGTTATCATGTTGGAATACTGCCCTGCGGCCCAGGGAGGGGATCATGCTCTGCTCATTCATGGTTCCCTCAATGAACTGTAGCTCCCCAGTGCAAGCAGCACTCCTGCAGCCCCACCACCATGCTTGACTGTAGGCAAGACACACTTGTCTTTGTACTCCTCACCTGGTTGCCGCCACACATGCTTGACCAAATAAGTTTATCTTGGTCTCATCAGACCACAGGACATGGTTCTAGTAATCCATGTCCTTAGTCTGCTTGTCTTCAGCAAACTGTTTGCGGGCTTTCTTGTGCATCATCTTTAGAAGAGGCTTCCTTCTGGGACAACAGCCATGCAGACCAATTTGATGCAGTGTGCGGTAGAGGTCTGCATTCCCGCGACCCGATAAGATTTCTTGCTCCGCAGGATAAAATTTTGAATGAAAGGCGGATTGCGGTCGGTAACTGTAGTGTACTTTAGACGGGAGTGGGCGGTCTGCCAATAACCCGGTCACTCCCGAGATGCTTTGACATGCTTTTAACTTGAAGTGAACAAAACTTTCTGCAGTGGTGGCATTCACACAGTCCCCAGCTCCCTGTCCTGAGAAACCTGGCAAGATATGTTCTTTGCATTAGTGGTCTGCGCGAGTGCACCTTCAGAGAACATTCAACCTTTGTGATCGGATTTTTGGAAGAGAGACGTTCTGAAACGGTCTTCAGTCAGCGTCATTCTGTTCTTGCGTGGATGTTAAAAAGATGTCATTTTGCAGTATAGCTAGTAAGCCAACTGTGGCGACCAGGGCGGGCGAGAGCCATGAGAGAACGGCGCGAGGCCGGTGGCGCGAGAGTTAATGAGCTCCACCTGGGAGGCGGGAACCGGCAAACATTCAACATAAATTTTAATTTCAAAATAAACAAATACAAAACGAAAGTAATGCCGGCAGACCCTCGCGGACGTCTGCCGGCCACACAAACATAATAAAACATAAAATAATATCCAGGGCTGGTCCTCTCTCGTCCTTCACTGTCGTCGCTCCTCCTTTTATGCCTCCGGAGCTCCTCCGTGAGGGACTCGAGGCCGGCGCGCCTCGCAGCTGATGCTCATTATCACTCGCGTCACCGGCCTCGCGCCGTTCCCTCACTGCTCTCGCCCGCCCTGCTCGTCACATACCCCCATCGCCCCTCGCAGGCCGGGGGGTACTCCCGAGACTGCGCTCTACTCCCCCCCGGGGCCTGTCTCGGCGGCCGCAGCACCTGGGGGTAAGGACAGACGAGACGAGAGAAAGGAGACGGAAGCAAGGGGAGCGACAGGACGAGAGAGGGGAGAGAGGAAAAAGAAAAAAAAAAATTCTGGGTTCCCAGACACACTGCCGCTCGGTCCTCAGCCCGCCGAGAGGCTTTTCCTCGCGGTGCCATGCGATGTTACTGGACGCTCCGTGGACGGCTCGATCCTCCTCCGCCCCCTGGCGGCCGGCGATGGCTTCTCCGGCTGAGGGCAGCCGGCAGCGAGTCCCCCGTCCCCTGTTCCTCCCCTTCATGGCGGACGGCAGCAGGCTCCGGCCCACGGTGAACGGCGGCGACTCCTCCGCTCCCTCTTGGACGGCAGCCACCCCACCTCGTCCCAGGGGCACGGCACCGAGCTTCTTCGTCCCACCGGTCACTATGCTCCAGCACCACCGCCTCGGGCAGCCTCTCGCGATCTTCACACTCCCGCGCTGCCCGAACTCCGCAGCACCGCGATCCCCCTCAGCAGCGAGGGCTCTCCGACAGCATGTCCCTCCTTCCTCCCGGGTTTCGGCACCAATGTAACGTAGTTCGTAAATACGGGAAGAAGGAGGCGGGAACCGGCGAACATTCAACATAAATTTTAATTTCAAAATAAACAAATACAAAACGAAAGTAATGCCGGCAGACCCTCGCGGACGTCTGCCGGCCACACAAACATAATAAACCATAACGTAAAGTCCAGGCTTGGTCCTCTCTCGTCCTTCACTGTCGTCGCTCCTCCTTTTATGCTCCCGGAGCTCCTCCGTGAGAGACTCGAGGCCGGTGCGCCTCCCAGGTGGAGCTCATTAACTCTCGCGCCACCGGCCTCGCGCCGTTCTCTCACGGCTCTCGCCCGCCCTGGTCGCCACACCAACAGTTTTCGTTTATATGTATTTTTGGCTTAGCCTATAGTTTTGAGGGACATGTTGAAGGCTATTTAATGTAGCCTCTTTTTCTCTGTGATATTTAGCCTATAATTCGTTACATTTTTTCTGACATTTTTTAGGGTGTTGACAGCATCATAATAACAAATAGAAATCTTGTATCTGCTATGCAACATTTTATATTTGTTGTCCGCAATCACTCTTTCTTTAGGGGAAGTGTTTCCAGAATCTCGCATTTAAAATCTAAATGAAGTGGGACACGTTGGGTCGGGAAAAAATCACTATATGCGGATAGCGGGTGAACACAGAGTGAATTTTAGGCGGGAGCAGGTGCGTGCGGAATAGAACCTTGCGAGAGCGGGACGAACAAAACAGTCCCCCGCAAACCTCTAGTGTGCGGCATATGGTCTGAGCACTGACAGGCTGACCCCCCACCCCTTCAACCTCTGCAGCAATGCTGGCAGCACTCATACGTCTATTTCCCAAACACAACCTCTGGATATGACGCTGAGCACATGCACTCAACTTCTTTGGTCGACCATGGCAAGGCTTGTTCTGAGTGGGACCTGTCCTGTTAAACCGCTGTATAGTCTTGGCCACCGTGCTGCAGCTCAGTTTCAGGGTCTTGGCAATCTTCTTATAGCCTACGCCATCTTTATGTAGAGCAACATTTCTTTTTTTCAGATCCTCAGAGAGTTCTTTGCCATGAGGTGCCATGTTGAACTTCCAGTGACCAGTATGAGAGAGTGAGAGCGATAAAACCAAATTTAACACACCTGCTCCCCATTCACACCTGAAAACCTTGTAACACTAACGAGTCACAGGACACCGGGGAGAGAAAATGGCTTTTGTGGCCAGCGGTTTTGACATTAATGGCTGTGTGTTGAGTTATTTTGAGGGGACAGCAAATTTATACTGTTATACAAGCTGTACACTTATTACTTTACATTGTAGCAAAGTGTCATTTCTTCAGTGTTGTCACATGAAAAGATATAATAAAATATTTACAAAAATGTGAGGGGTGTACTCACTTCTGTGAGATACTGTATGCTTTAGTATGGGTACTTCTTTTTCACAAGGGATCTAATCTCATCGTGGCACAGAAAAGGTATAAATTCAAAGATAATCCTAAATGTTTGGGTAGTTCATGATGAAACAGAATGTCATTGCTGCTTGTCTGTGTTCCTCTCCTGTAGACGGCCTGGTTTTACCATCTGTCTGTGGCAGCAGGCACTGCAGTGGGTCAGGTGGGAACTGAGTTTGAGCAGCTGGTTGGTAAACTGCTCAACAAGCAAGGAGACCCAGGTAAGAATCTAACAGCTGCATTCTGGATGATCATGTTATTAATTTCACTATTCATCAGATTGTCTGTGAAAACAAGGGTGAATTAGCATTTTTAGGACCTCCAGCAAAGTTTGATTTGAGGCCAGGGATGTGATTTTTCCATATTTATAAGGCTTACAGCTCATGGTCTGGTATTTTTTGATGTTTTGGAGTAACTCGGTTCACAGTAAATGCTGCTTCACACGAACTCCATCTCTGCAAGTGAAATTGGGTTGCTTATAACCTGCATTTGAAAAGGTCAACCATCTTCCTAAACTTGTAATGATATATAAATCTGTTGTTAAGAAAAGAAAAGCTGTTTTCCTAGCTGTTTCCCACCAAAATAAAATTATTTTTAAGACAGCCACACATATTTGTATTGTAATTTTACTTTTGTCCTAACCCTAATAATGAAAATAATAATAATAGTTATTATTATTATATATTCAGCTTGAGTGGGGGTTTCCTTCTCTTTTTTCACCTGTCTGGAGTAATACTAAATCTGATTAAAACTAACAAAGTCCTCTAAAAAGTCCTCTAATTTCAATTTCAATACAGTCAATGCAACATGGCACCAGTTGTGTTTGTAAGAAACAAGACAGATTGAGTCTGTGGTAGTAAATGAGGGACACAAAAGTAGCACCGGTTTCAGTTAGTTGGATGCTGGCTGGTATATGCCTTATTTTGCATCAATGTTTGTTTGTTTGTTTGTTTGTTTTTTTGAATGTGCAAGACTTCATTAATTCCTTATTTAAGTTAAGTCAAGTCACCTTTATTTATATAGTGCTTTTACAATGCAGATTGTGTCAAAGCAGCTTTACAGTGATTGAGGGAACATAATTTTGGCTGTACAGCAGCTCTAGAAGAAAATGGTGTCAATGTCCAGCTTAAGTAAGTTCAGTATTGATTAATTCCGTTGCAAAAAAATCATTCGTTTTTTAATTTAGTTCAGTTATCTATACAGCAGCTCTAGAGAAAACAGTGATGTCATCATACAGCTCAGTTCAGTTCACATACAATGGTGTCAATGCAGGCAGATTAAAAACATTTTTGAATATCAAGTGTCCCCAACTAAGCAAGAGGCAACAGCAGCAAGGAACCCAAACTCCATCAGGTTACAGAATGGAGAAACCAAGCTCAGTCGGGGGGCCAGTTCTCCTCTGGCCAACAACGAACAGTGCATGATTATGATTCAGGCAGTATTACAGGTCATAAATTAGACTGGGGTCAAAATATTTAATCCAGATCCATCTGGTTGAAGATCGGATTCATCACGCTAGTATGGAAATGGTTTTGTTGGGGATCTGTGCCACTAGCTGTCATGTCTATGAGACCTTCACAAGGGACAGTTGACACAATCTAGCTGACACTTCAGGGATGTGTTGTGCTTGTGTCTAGGTGCAGGTCCTCCTTCTAATCTCCTTCGGCCCGGACCCGGCTGACTACGATAAACCTTGGAAAAAACAGAGAGACTAATATTAGCGTAGATGCTATTCTTCTTATGATGTAATGAGTACATCGGGTGTTATAGGAAGTGTTCCCAGTTCCGGCTGACCTAATTTATGCAGGCTAACAATCCTTTAACATATGTTAAAATATAAATTGATAATGTGTTATGTGTATGCCAGGTTAAAGAGATGTGTTTTTAGTCTAGATTTAAACTGACAGAGTGTGTCTGCTTCCCGAACAATGCTAGGAAGACTGTTCCAAAGTTTAGGTGCTAAAAAGAAAAAGGATCTACCGCCTGTGGTTGATTTTGATATTCTAGGTATTATCAACTGGCCAGAATTCTGAGATCGCAATAGACGTGAAGGACTATAATGCGTTAAGAGCTCGCACAAGTACTGGGGAGCTAAACCATTTAGTGCTTTGTAACTAATTAGCAAGAGTTTAAAATCTATACCATGTTTAATAGGGAGTCAATGCAGTGTTTACACCTGGCTAATATGTTCACTGTCTGATGCGATGCTGTAGTCGAGGATTACATGGTTATAATTTTTTTTATCTCTAATATTGTCAATCTTGCAAGTAAATAAGTTCATAAAGTCATTACTGCTGTGCTGTTTAGAAACGTCAGAAGTTGAAGCTTTATTTCTCGTTAACTTAGCCACTGTATCAAATAAATACCTAAAGGGTTGTGTTTGTTTTCTTCTAAGAGATCTGAAAAATAAGCAGATCTAGCTATTTTTAAGGCTTTTCTGTACGAAAAAATGCTTTCTTTCCACAAAATGTGAAAAAACCTCTAGCCTGTATGTAAATAACTGTTAAATAATATCAAAGTGTCATAAACAGTAAAACTATTTGCCCTAAAAAGTTTTTGTGTTTATGATTATGATAATGAAATTAAAATATATGTTAAGAATTAAGTTTGCAATATAAAGCAGTATAACGGACTGCTTTTGTACAGGTAAAATAACTGGAAACAAATGACACCAGAAGCCAGACACATTTAAAGGGTTAGTTCACCCAAAAATGAAAATTCTGTTATTAATTACTCAAAACTCGTGTTGTTCCACATCCGTAAGACCTTCGTTCATCTTTGCAATGAAAATGAAGATATTTTTTCCAACAAGGAATTTATTATCTGTATTTAAAAAGATGCAGTGACTAATTGATTTATTCAGTTGTTTATGGCCAGCAGAGGACCCCCAGATCTCAAGGACCCCAAGCATTTGTGTGGTGGTTAACATCACTAAATGAAAGGACTGTGGTATGTGGGTGTGCTGCTTGAGGTTGAGACTGATTTGACATATGTTATTAAAATGTATCCAAACACAATATCATAAATTTAGTTTATTATCAAGTTGTTAATTTCAACCTCATGCTGCCCTTTTAAATTGTAGCTGTATAAAAATAGTCTAATGTCCATATTTGTCTGATTCTTTTTCAGGGTCTCCGCTCTGGAGACACCAAACGCTGTGTTTCACGAAGGAAGGACTGTCTTCTCCACTCACCACCCTGCCTTCACAGGCTCTACAAACTGAAGCCATCAAGCTCTTTAAGGTGTGTCTTCATTCATTACACATTTGGGGGGCATAGCCCCAAAACAAGGGCAGAAACACTCTTTTTCTCTTCTTTACAGACATGTCAGCTCTTCATTAACGTGGAAATTGACACTCCAGCCATAGATTACCATGTGTCTCTTGCCCAGTGTGCTCTACAAGTTTGTCTCGCCCACCCAGAGCTGCAAAATGAGATCTACTGCCAGCTTATCAAACAAACACAGAAGAGACAACCACACGGACCGCCTAAAACCCTACAGGTAAGATGATTGAAAATCACATGCTTGTGATGTGAACACACACCACTAGGGGGGGTGCTTGGTTTTGTTTTGTGTTTCTTGCCAATTTGGGAGTGATTTATGAGGTAACAAGAGAGGATGTCAATGACTTGTTTACATTTTCTCTAACACAGGGATGGCAGTTCCTGGCTCTGTGTGTCGGTCTTTTCCTGCCCACACATCCCATTCTTTGGTATTTGCAGGTTCATCTCAAAAGGCATGGAGATTCAAGGTAAATCAGAACAGATGTCATACCCTTCCCTGAGGCACATCCTACTCAGTTGCTCAATCTCTGAATTGTTTCCAGGACAGAGGTGGGAAAGTATGCCATTTATTGCCAACGTTCCCTGGAACGGACACAGCAGAAAGGAGATCGGCAAGCCCGATCGTCACGTATGGAGATCTTGTCAATCTTACTCAGGAACCCTTACCACCACTCTTTGCCCTTCAGCGTGCCTGTACACTTCCTTAACAACACCTACCAGGTCAACACATATTAGCAAAAATGCTTTATGATCAAGTAACAGTTCATCAAGAAATGAACATTGATCTGTCATTATTTACTCACCCTGATGTTCTTCTAAATTTTCATGCAGCTCATTTTAATGAGTGACCAAAAATGACAAAAAAAAACACTATAAAAGTATTATAAAAGTGGTTCATTTTATGTTTGCATTATATTCCAAGCCATCTGAGAAATTCCTACAGAAGACTTGGAATAGAGAGCAAAAGTCATATGGATGACATAAAACTTTTTATTGTGCATTCTGGATCTTGATGGTCACTATGAATCACTCTGTTGTGTTTCTGTAGCTTGAATGGTAAAGCATGACTTTAAAAAAAAAACGTTTCAGGTTCGATATCCAAAGAATGCAAAATATGTAAGTTGCTTTTCAACATCTACCAAATGCATGATGGTATAGAAAACAGTGTGAAAAATTATTCAAAAAGGACTCCCATGGGCAAGTTTAATTTATTTAAATGTATGTTATTTTCTAGTTTTGCTTGGCTCTAAAACATTATTACTGATTACACTACTGTTCAAAAGTTTGGGGTTGGTAATTTAGTTTTTTCTTTTTTTTTTAAGTATCTTATGCTCACCAGGGCTGCATTTAATCAAAAATGCAGAAAAAACTGTAATATTGTCAAATATTAGTACAATTTAAAATAACTATTTTCTATTTTAATATATTTTAAAATGTATTTTATTCCTGTGATGGTAAAGCTGAATTTTCAGCATCATTACTCCAGTCTTCAGTGTCACATGATCCTTCAGAAATCGTTCTAATATGCTGATTTGCTGCTCAAGAAATATTTCTTATTATCAATGTTGAAAAAAATTGTGCTGCTTTTTTTGTGGAAACTGATTTTTGATCAATTTATTACATCTTTGCTGAGTTGTGACCTAATGGTTCGAGAGTCGGACTTGTAATGCGAAGGTCGCGAGTTCGAGTCTCCGTACCGGTAGGCAATGTAGTTGGAGCGAGTGAATGAACAGCGCTCTCTTCCACTTTCATTACCCACAACTGAGGTGCCCTTGAGCAAGGCACCTAACCCCCAATCGCTTCCCGGGCGCCACAGCAAAAATGGCTGCCCCACTGCTCCGGAGATGTGTTCACTTCTGTGTGTGTGCACTTGGGTAGGTGAAATACAGAGCACAAATTCCAAGTATGGGACACCATACTTGGCTACATGTCACGTCACATTCACTTTTATTTTAATTTCTTAGTATTACTGTTAAGTATTTAAAACCTTACTGGTCCACACCACCAAATTATTAAATAAAAATAAGCCTGAAAAGTTGGAAAAGTCATCAACTCAGTGTGCTCAGACATTTTTATATTCCATGGAACAAAAATAACAGTTTAGAACATCACGATGGTGAATAAATAATGTGGGAATTTTCATTTTTTGAAGAACTGTTTCTTTAAAAATGACATTACAAACTATAGGTATTTCACCAACTACCTGTCTTAAGTCAACAGTCTGTCTTTGTGTGTCAGGTTGTTGGTTTTGATGCTTCAACCACAGTGGAGGAATTTCAGAGTCGGCTGAACCAGGACACGGGCATGAGGAAAACTGGTCAGTCTGGTTTCAGCCTTTATTCTGACGACCCCACTGGCAAAGACCTTGAGCACTGTCTTCAGGGAAACCTGAAGGTCAGACTCGCACAAACTACACACTCTACTGGACAGTGACTTATTGTACTTTATAACCATCTTTATCTTAAAACCAATGTGCTGTGTCCTCAGATCTGTGACATTATTGCAAAATGGGAGCAGGCCTCGAAGGAGCAGCACACAGGCAAATCAGAGAATGCAAGGACGGTGAAACTCACTTATAAGAACAGGTAGTGTACAGCAGCCAGATTCACGAAAATCTTTTTAAGAAAGTTAAGATAAGATAAATTGAGAATTTTCCTAAGTGCAATTCTTGAAAAATTCTTAAGAAGTTCTCAAATATTTTCTTAAGAACTTTTTTTTTTCTTAAGAAGAAAATAACAGGCTTTGGTGTTATTTCATTGAAAGGCGGGGATTGCCAAAGACTTGCTGAATGAAAAACACCTCAAAGCCTTTTTGCGCTGCCTACAGATTCCATAGTTATAATAAGCGCTCTGAATATTTTTGTCATGACTGGCTTGACGGGAGTTAATCACTTAGCACTGTGATTTTATTGTGCACTGTGTCAAGTTAAAATATTTATTTTAAAATAGCCTGTCTCAAGATGTAGTCGTCTTACTTGCGCTATCTCTAGAGTGAATGCATCTTGTATCTGTGTGTGTTGCCCTGCTAGTTCTAGTTCTAGTTCCCAAAAATGAAAATTATCCCATGATTTTCTCACCTTCAAGCCATCCTAGGTGTATATGACTATCTTCTTTCAGACAAACATAATCGGAGATATATTTAAAAAATATCCTTACTCCTCCAAGCTTTATAATGGTTGTGAATGGGGGTCCACATTTTGAAGCAAAAATAAAATGCATCCATCCATAATCAAAGTAATCCATATGGCTCCATATGTATGGCGTTTTTGTAAGAAAAACATCCATATTAAATATTTATAAATTCAAATAACTATCTTCCGGCAGACGACCGTACGCATACTGCGCAAGTCGACTTGCGCCAAATGAGTAACTCCCTGATGAGATGTATGGCGCAGCATGTAGGAGTATCGTAAGCTTAGACGCCTCTCGTGGTTCAAACAAATAGGGCTGGGCAACACACTCAAGCTCCTCTTCTCTTATATCGAAATCCTCTGACATTTCTCTTTAAAGGTGTTTTGTTTTGCTCTATCCTCTGCGCTTCCACGTTCGTCATTGCGTCGGGAAGTTGCTCTTCCGCCGCAAATCGGGGCATTCTGCCTTCTGTCGGAAGCTAGATATTATAGTTAAAAAAGTTTTAAATATGGATATTTTTCTTACAAAAACCTATCACTTCACTTCAAAAGGCCTTATTTAACCCACTGGAGCCATATGGATTGCTTTTTTTATGGATGGATGCATTTTTATTTTTTGTTAAAAATGTGGTCCCCCCATTATAAAGCTTAGAGGAGCAAGGATATTTTTAAATATATCACAATTGTGTTAGTCTGAAAGAAGATACACCTAGGATGGCTTGAGGGTGAGTAAATAATGGGATAATTTTCTTTTTTGGGTGAACTAACCCTTGAAGACAGGTTAGAGGTTATCCTAACTTTTAAGAAATTAGAAAGTTTTTGGGAATACAAAATATTCTTATCTTTTTTCCTAAGTTAGAAAATATGAAAAAATAGCAGTTAAGAAGAATTTTATTCTTAACAATGTTTTGTGAATCCGGCCCCAGATTCTTAAACAGAACATCAGCAACAAGCCTACTGTACATCCAACAAGCTGCAATTTGTGTTTGTTCCCTGTAGGTTGTACTTTTCCCAGCAGATGAGAGGAGAGACCGAGAGGGAGCGGTTGCTTCTGGCATACCAAACAAATGAGGAAATTACAGCGGGTCACTTCCCTGTCAACAAAGAGCTTGCTTTAGAGATGGCCGCCCTGCTTGCTCAGGTACACGGTGCTGCTCCTATTATGTTACTGAATAAATCTTAAAAACCTGTCAAGAACATGTTCAAGTGATATTTCAACCCCACTTTGTCACTGAATTAAACAGCCCACTACATCTCTTCAACCACTCGCCCTCTCTCCAAAACCAAGCCTCCAATGGCACGTCAGCCAACCCGCAAAAAATGACTCTCAGGCACACAGTGGATCTGATTGGCTAATTTTCTGATTTGCTAAAATTGTGGAGTGATCATATGTATCAAATAAATGACTTTTATGAACTGGTTCTTTTAATGAATTGTTCAAAAAGACTCAGATCAGTCAGTCACAAATCAGCTCCCTCACAATTACTAAAACAATCATTAATAGAACTGTTTTGGAACCAGAATTTGTAAATTCTGGATAATTTCGATCCCATTCTTATATAAAATAAATCACTTAAAGCACCTCTAAAGACAATTAGCTCAGTTTTGGCTTCCATTAATTTTATATTTTTATATTGTAACATTATTTTCATCTCAGTTCATCAAAAATGATTTTCATTTCCACAATGCAAAAAATAATCATTGTCATCACTGTAACATGACCAAAAATGTATTAATTAAATTTATAGTATTTATGGTAACACTTTATAATAAGGTCTCATTTGTTAACATTAGTTAATGTATTAACTAACATGAACTAACAATGAGCAATACATTTGTTACAGTATTTATTAATCTTTGTTAATGGTAGTTAATAAAAAGACAGCTGTTCATTGTTTGTTCATGTTAGTTCACAGTGCATTATCTAATGTTAACAAGATTTTAATAATGTATTAGTAAATGTTGAAATTAACATTAAATAAGATTAATAAATGCTGTATTAAGTATTGTTAATTCTTTGTTCATGTTAACTAAAGTAGTTAACTAATGTTAACTAATGAAAACGTATTGTAAAGTGTTACCATATTTATACACAATAATATTTGTTTTATTGCTTTACATTCATGCTCATTTAAGTAAATAATCATTGTATTACAGTAATTTGTCAATGGAGATTTGGCAAATTACTAATGGCAGTTACTAAAAAAATGTCTGAAAACGCTGTAATGAGAATTTGGGGAGAAAATGTCCCTAATTTTCAATTTCACAGTTTTCATTTTCACATAATCCAAAAAAATCGTAATGTTCCTAAAATAGGCTTTGTTTTCTTTTAAGTAAACATAATGGGTTTTCATGCAGGTGGAATTTGGGGACTTTGAGCGCCCATTTTCTAGTCCAGGTGGTTCAGGAGCCGCACAGACTAAGTCTAACCAGACCCTCAAACAGGTTCTCGAGCGTTTCTACCCAAAGCATTACAGACACACCTGCACTGAGGAACAAATGAGGTATTTATTCTTCAAGTGAAACAAACTCAAATATGAACACAAATAATTTGGCTGGCTTACAAACTGAAATGCATACATTCTCAGGCAGTTGCTGCAGAAACTCTCTACTCGATGGGCATCCCTGAGGGGTCGCAGTTCATCAGAGTGCATACGAATCTACCTGACAGTGGCTCGGAAGTGGTCATTTTTCGGAGCCAAGCTATTCGAGGCTGAGGTGAGTTAAAGCCCGTTCACACCAAGTACCATAACTATAAAGATAACGATAAAGATATACAGTAGTTCTAAAAATAATAGTTCTAAATATAAAAGAATAGCAGAGTTCACAATCAGTTCGCCAATCAGATTCCATCCTGCTTTAAAGAGATCGAGTATTTAAAGCATCAGACGACAAAACTGCAGCATGTGCTTATAATAAACAGAACAATATTGTGCGTTGGTGTGGACCCTGATATAGTTATAGTTATCTTTAAAGTTAATGATCTCGGTGTGAACTGGCCTTTAGTCTCCTAAGACTAAAGGTGATGCGTACCATTTTTTTTAGTATTTAAAAACTCAAAAAAGTATAAATCCTGTGGCATTGTTTCTTAACCTTACTCTCTTTCTCCCTGTAGCCTGTGACTTCATCTCCACAGAAGAATGTGCATGTTTGGCTGGCAGTACATGAAGATGGAGTCAGCATATTGGAGTTTAACTCTATAGTAAGTGAACATATTCTCTTCAGAGATGCAGCAATCTTATATGTTATTTCAAACCAATTCATATTGTTAGTGAATGACTAAGATAAGTTTTCACCTTGTGTTTTCTAGAAAGTCCTTGCATCTTACCCTCATAAAAGCATTGTGACATTTGGAGCATGTGGTCAGGACTTTATGCTGGTAGTAGCTCTGAGTTCTGGCACCAACGCATCCAAAGATAAGTCTACAGAGAAGCATCTGTTTGCTATGACCCCATCTAAGGTAGGTATTATGCTTTTAAATGAGTATTTTTGTTTAAAAAAAAAAAAAAGTTGTTTTGGAAATGACAATTGTGGGACAGTTGTAATTTAATAGGTGTTTGGAAATGACAATTGTGGGACAGTTTTAATTTAATTTGTGTTTGGAAATGACAATTGTGGGACAGTTGTAATTTAATTTGTGTTTGGAAATGACAATTGTGGGACAGTTGTAGTTTAAT
>RJVU01065935.1:242710-271846 GCA_003731715.1 Anabarilius grahami
AAAAAAAAACTTAATTTTGATTTATTTTCCCTAAAAACAAGAAAATAAATTTACACTTGTCGAGAAAATACTACTTGATTTAAGAACTTTAAGATATTGACTAGAAACAAGACAAAAACTCTAAGAGCATTTTTTGCAGTGCACCAAGAGGGAAAATAAAAAGTGGTAGGACTTTCTATACAAATACATATCTATAAAGGGTTGATTTACTATATTTAGATAGGAATATGGCAGATAAATAGGAATATGGTAGACTTAAAAAGCTTGACATCATTTAACAAATTTTATTAAAAACTTAAGTCACAAACTGTACAATGTTAAAACGTTGATCCAATTGAAAATGAGCCCTCATTAAATAGCAAAACGTAACAGCGACACTTAAAAACAACTGTACTCAGCATGTAACAGACAATTTCCCCAATATGAAAGAGTCACATGCGGTGTACACAACAGGTCTATGCATCAGCATGGGGCACGTCCCAGTGTCAGATTCAAGTACATGGGACATCATTAATATCTTTAAGACATGGTCTCCATCTCTCTGGCCTGCAAGAAGAGAAGGAAACGTGTTAAAAAGAAGCTTGCTTCCTTTAGGGAAATACCACAGTTTGGATAATGAAGTAAATGAGAACTAACCTGTGCTTTACTGTACTGGGCCTTCTGTCGCCGTGCAATGAAGAACTGAAATAAGAGGAAGTGTTAGATGACAAGTATGCACTTTAAGGAAAGGGGGGTAATTTTTTATATATATATATAATATATAATATACACACACATACATATACACATACACACTTACCAGAACAAGAAGTCCTGCAAGCACAATCAAGCTGACCANAATATTACACACATACATACACATACACACTTACCAGAACAAGAAGTCCTGCAAGCACAATCAAGCTGACCACCACAATGACAGCAATGATGCCACCAGTCAGCTTCTGCATGGTGAAGGTGGGTGCCTTTTCGTCTACATAGTACACCAGAATATTCTCCATTGACACCGCTTGCCCCTCAACACTGACCTCAAATGCTTTTTCGTCTTTAAACAGGGGCAGAACTTTGACCTATGGAAGACAGATGAATTTTCACACTAGTTACAAAACCATAAAACCAGACATTAAAAAAAAGAAATCATAAGGAGTCTTACATCCTTCTCCATGTAATAAGTCATGAGGGACAGGTCAGTAGCACGCTCTCCAATATCCTTTTTGATATCCACAACAATGAGGCGGCCATCTTTGTCATACTGGGGATGAAAGGGGGGGGGTTAGAATTTGTACTGCAAGCAACCAAGTTGATGGGTGGCATTACAGTGGTAATCTCCTTACCTTGACTTCAGACACAAATTTCTTGTCCAACTTGTAGCGCTGCAGCATAGCATTCTCAATCCCACTGCAAAGACAGTAATAAATGAGTGCAAAAAAAATAAAATTCAAAAGCAGGGCTTCATATTCTACATGGTCAAAAAAAGAAAAAAACCCTTGTAACATACGTCTTCAATTTGCCAGCATCGAGAGGCACAGCTGCTACTTTATGCTTCAATTCAAGGCGAACCCAACTAGAGAGGGGGGGAATAAACATGGCATTGTCAGACCAAGTTTTGCTTCCTTCCACAAACAGTAATACAATACAGACCACACCTCATACTGGGTGTGTCAGTCAAAAGTGTGTTCTGTATTAGAAAAGCATGTTAACAAGTACACTTACTAGGTCTCCACAGGCTCACACTTGATGTTCTTGTCTCCCTTGTCACTTCTACGTACACCGGCACTGTTGACGCACCAGCACTCTTCGGTGTTGTTACACTGGACAGCCTTGAACTTCCCATCATTCTCACACACTGGGTCATAGATGCCATCATTGTCCACAAAGGCGGTCTCTACCGGCTTCCCACCAAGTGATCTTGTGCTCATGTTTTTACGGGCACGATACACTTCCGCTTTCATGAGGTAGCACTTGGGAATCACTGTGGGGAGGGAGAATTAAGAGACACTTAGCCTAATGAAAAAAAGATTAAAACCTTCTGGTTTGTCTCAGCTAGGCAAGTTGGTGCTCAGCTAGGTGGAGTTTCCAAAACATCTAAAAGCAGCCTGGGAAACTAGATAAGTCAGCAAACCAGGCTAGGTTTTTTTTTTTTTTATAAATAGAGCCCAGGTTAGACACTTCAGTAATGGCGTCAAAAACTACACAAAACAGTTCATCCAAAACAATTTAAGAGTATAAAGAAACTCACATTTAGTGCATTCAATCGGCTGTTGCGTTGTATCAGTAAACTGAAGGGTACACTTGCATGGGTCTCCATCACAATTCGCCCATTTCATGGGGTTACAAACACCTGTTGGATTAAAGTAAATATTTCATGAAAATGGGGAAGAAGAAAGTTGAAAAAAAGTATATAGTTTAAAACAATTTTGGTAGATAAGAAAAAACTAAATTAAGTGTATAACCCGAGATTTCCCCTCCCCCCATATTGAACCACACCCAGGATCTTTTGTTTGCCTTCCAACTACCAAGTTGTTAACAAGGACTAAACAATTTAATCCGATTTATTCATTCATTCATTCACTAATGTACATTTGAAAGCCTTTTTAAGTATAAAACAAAATTACTTACATTGTGAAGCGACCACATCCACGAATACCACAACAAACAAGGCGATTAAAACCTTCATCGTGGTTAAGAACTGAAAAACAGAAACCAACAATGTCGGCGTTATAAATCACTCCGTACGAGGTACTGATGCGTAGGCCTATATTATTATCCAGAATGCGCAATTTAACTAGTCTTTCACCACTAAAACGCTGAGGATCTCTTACCAAAAAAAGCTCCGATAAGCTTAAAAAACCGAGGAAAAATCCAACCAAAGAGAGTTAGTCCGCTTTCTGTATACTCTTGAGCTTAATAAAGAATATACCCAGAAGATATCCTCTCTCTACCCCGCCAAACGACTGTTCTAAACGCGCAACAGGTGGCAAATTATGTATACCTGTTTGAGTGAAGACGTCAGGTGTAAGTGGGCGGAATTAACTCTAAACAGACTCACCTTTTTTCCGCCCATGACCATATTTGGCCACTTGACGCATCGAGAGTGAACGCAAAACTTCCTTTCTACATCTTGGAAACGTAAAGCACCAACAAAGATTTTCGGTTGAAACTCGACACATGCAAACTCTGATACCTATCAGTTGAAACTGCAGCATTGCTGCAAGGTGTAGCCCATATGACAAAGGCTACCGAAGTGAAACAAACACAAGGTGACTAACAAACTTGCTCTTACAGACGTAAAGCAAAGCAAGTTAATTTATATAATTTACAATAGGCTCCTACTGAGCCTACATTTCATACACAAAGTGATTCAAAATGCATAAGAGTGATAGAGAGAAATTTAAATATGTAGTAACATTGAGTTTTAAAATCATTTAAGAACATAAAATGAATGTTTAATAATAATAATAAAAAAAAACGGATTCAAATGAATAAAAAATACTGTCACCAAATATTAAGAATAACTTGGGAGAGTGGGGAAGTGGGGAGTATAACACAATCAGTTTAATTAATTAGAATTTAATTAAATAAGTTAGAAATTACTTAAGCTACTCTCGTGAAATCATTATCATACATGATAACTCAATACATCGATTCATCAAAATATCCACCATTAGCAGCTATCTGACCTAAACTGGGTTCTAATTGGTTCATTGTATTCTAAACTTAATTGGCAATCAATTGTTGAAGTTATTAAGGTGTGCTTGACCCAAAACATTTTTACAAACCTGGGCCAAGTAACCAGGCATCACAGCTGGCAAAGGGGCATGTCTGACTTTGACATGTATATATTGCCATTATTATGTAATCAAAATGAAAATTATTATTGCTGGTCTACAATGATAATGTCAAGTTACTTTAATGTATTTGCACCAAAAACTGATAAGGATTTATGCTGATATCGTCCAAAATCACACTTTGCCAGGGGTTTTTCCAAACTTTTGGTGGGCAGTGTATATTATAAGACAAACTATTTTAAGGTAAGACTGTAATTTTATTTCTTATGATTTGATTTGTGATCATTGTGGTTAATACATTTTGAATGATAGGACTGGTATCTAAATCAGCATATTCTCTAATGTGATATAATGTATAATATTCATACAAGCTAATCATTCACATGTTAGCAAGCTAAAAGGAGGGCTATAATAACCCCCAAAGACAAATGGGACAATGTACAGTATAGACACTTTTGATAACTGTCAAAGTGACTAACATGCTTTCTCACAGTTTGTTTTTAGAATTGTAAGGATGTTTTTTTATTTCTTCAAATTATTATTATTATTATTATTCAATTTTACTTGGCATATTGAATGATAATATTTACTGCATTGTTTATCATTTTAATTAAAATGTTTAAAATTACAATGAGGTAGGGTGTTGGTGAAATGGAATGGCATAATAATTATTTTTTTCCTTTTTTTTTTTTAAAGTACACACTGAATTGCCACAATCAGTTCTCGTAGCGTTTAAAACACACTTTTTTTTGTTTTTTTTTGATTAATGTAAACACTTGTCATGCCAATTAAATGACAGGAATGACAATCACAACAAATATGACAGAGGCACATTCAATACTGTTAACGATCAGTATTGGGACATTCAGTGTTAGGTAAAGATATTAAACTAGGCATCAACACAGACGCTGTCTCTGTTTCTCAAAGAATGCGGCGAAAACCAGGTGAACAAGTTTGGACAGAAGTGGCCCAACCCCCAACCACTACTTTGTAAGCATTTCACAATCAGGACATGTTCTGTATACTAGTGTTTAGATATTAAACTAAATTTTAAAGCAAATCTTTGGACACCAAATTTTGTATTGAGTCGAAAATATGGTCTTTGTCATGTGTAGCCCACAGGTATCATGGCCTCATGGGAAGCACAGCGCTGTCAAAGCTGAGAAATTTTTAAAAGGGACACACCCTTCCATACTGATACCTACAACAACAACAACGAAACTGACGTCATACTCTCAGTATAGTGTAGCAGTATTTCAAACAACATCTCATAGACAATTTCCTATCATATCTGGATCTGTGTTCATCTTTTTCTTTGGCTCTAAAATATGTTTATAAGTGTTTCATATGGCAGCAGTCATGTGGATCTGAAACCTCATTTAGGGTTGTAAAACCTCTTAATGTAACAATATCTAAGTCTAAACTTAACAAGGGCAATCATTTGTGAGTATAAAGTTGCAGTTAGCCTATTTATCACACTCTTTAAAAAAACATCTTAAGATAATAATAATAATAATACATTTTATTTGATGGTGCCTTTTAATACACCCAAGGACACCTTACATAACAAAGTAGAGAAATGCAACACAATGCAAAACAATGCAAGTCTGGAATCTAATACAATCAGGTAATAAAATCAAATTAAATAATAAACAATAAATAAAAAAATGAATAGTTGTGAATCATGTAGAGTATGCTAATCTAAACAGATGTGTTTTAAGCAGTGATTTGAATTGATGTAGAGAGTTCAGTTGACGGATCTGAGGAGGAAGAGTTCCAAATACGTGGGACAGAGCAGCTGAATGCTCTAGCCCCCATGGTACTGAGTCTGAATGTAGGAACAGTTAACATTGCAGCCGTGGATGAACGAAGTGGGCGGGAAGGATTGTATAGGGAAGAAGCAGGACTGAGAGGTATGGGGGGCAAGGTTATGAAAGATCTCAGACATATTGGTCTGCATTGCTTGTCTCGAATGAAAATATGTAATAACTGAATGCATTTGAAAAATGTTTCTGTGTTATATTTCCACATCTCCACTTGATGGTGCTCTTATGTTTTTCCACAATAATACTCTGATATTTTTTGTCTACACCCTAAGCCCCTGAGCTACATTTTCAAATGTCCAGAATTGCAGGAAGGTATAACTGGATTCTGTAGCAACTATTAATGACAGACACTGCAGGTATTTATTTATTTTTTTATTTTTATTTTTTTGTAAGCCATTATATTTTCCCCATTTTACCTCAATAGATTTATTTCTCTTATAAAAGGTCTCACCCACGAGAATAGAACCATCTCACTTAAATTAAATGAAGTGTTACTGAATAAAGCTGAATGATCTCTATAATTACTTATAGGTTTCTCAAACTTTATTAAACATTGTGATATGTTTGCTCATATACAAAGATTCAACAAACAGGCCAAATACACACTGGAAAAGGAGATCAGAGTGACAAAGAGGAATTATTCTGATAAGCTTAAGAATCAGTTCTCTTCTAATGACACAGTTTCAGTGTGGACATCACCAATTACAAGACACCATCCCCCAGCTCTGTGGAGACAATCTGAACAAGTTATATTGCAGGTTTGAAAAATCACCATTCACACCTCCAACAACCCCCCTCTCCCCCACTCCTCCACTTCAGTTCAGTGAAGATGACATGCGCCAGGTCTTCAGAAAGAACAAGAGAAGAAAGGCACCAGGCCCAGACAGCATTTCACCAGCCTGTCTGAAAACCTGCGCTGACCAGCTGGCCCCCATCTTCACACAGATCTTCAACAGATCACTGGAGCTGTGCGGATTCCCCTCATGCTTCAAACGCTCCACCATCATCCCCATCCCAAAGAAACCCAAAATTACTGGACTTAATGACTACAGACCTGTGGCTCTAACGTCTGTGGCCATGAAGTCATTTGAAAGACTAGTTTTGGCTTATCTGAAGGACATCACTAGACCCTTACTGGATCCCCTGCAGTTTGCTTACCAAGCAAACAGGTCTGTGAACGATGCAGTCAATATGGGACTGCATTATGTTCTCCAGCATCTGGGCAGACCAGGGACTTATGTGAGGATCCTGTTTGTGGACTTCAGCTCTGCTTTTAACACCATCATCCCATCACTCCTCCAGCCCAAACTAACTCAGCTCTCCGTGCCCACCTCTGTCTGTCAGTGGATCACCAGCTTCCTGACAGACAGGCAGCAGCTAGTGAGGCTGGGAAAATTCTCATCCAGCACCCGCACCATCAGCACCGGCGCCCCTCAGGGCTGTGTCCTCTCCCCACTGCTCTTCTCCCTGTACACCAACGACTGCACCTCTAAAGACCCCTCTGTCAAGCTCCTGAAGTTTGCGGATGACACCACAGTCATCGGCCTCATCCGGGACGGAGACGAGTCTGCTTACAGACTGGAGGTTGAACAGCTGGCTGTCTGGTGCAGTCTTAACAACCTGGAGCTCAACACGCTCAAGACAGTGGAGATGATCGTGGACTTCAGGAGAAACCCCCCCGCTCTCCCCCCACTCACCATCATGAACAGCACTGTGACTGCAGTGGAGTCATTTAGGTTCCTGGGCACCACCATCGCCCAGGACCTGAAGTGGGACAACCACATTGAGTCCATTGTAAAAAAAGGCCCAGCAGAGGTTGTACTTCCTTCGCCAGCTGAGGAAGTTCAACCTACCACAGGAGCTGCTGAAACAGTTTTACTCTGCCATCATTGAATCCATCCTCTGCACTTCAATTACCGTCTGGTTCAGCTCAGCTACCAAATCTGACCTCAGAAGACTACAGAGGGTAGTCCGGTCTGCTGAGCGAATCATTGGTACAACCCTCCCCACTCTCCAAGAACTGTACTTATCCAGAGTGAGAAAAAGGGCAAAGAAAATCACTCTGGACAACCTCACATCCAGCACACTCCCTCTTTGAACTGTTGCCATCTGGTCGACGCAACAGAGCCCTGAGCACCAGAACAACCAGACACAGGAACAGTTTCTTACCTCAAGCAATCCATCTCATGAACACTTGAAAATGAAACACGGAACACATTACGTCCCCCTTTTGTCTAGGGGTGGCGGGAGAGTGACATATAGAAATAAAGACTAATAAAAATGTACACCTTTGAAAACACAGGGCAAAAACGAGAGAGAGAGTTGGTTCTGTCAGCACTCCCAGAACTCACACAAACACAAAAACACACTTCAAAGGTTTATTTAAAGTAAAGTCTCTTGTAACAGACAGGGATAAGGCAATACAATAGAGAAACTCAAACAAGTAATGATAAACAACAAGACGCTTCTAGCTTCAGGAGGGGGTTAAAGCCAAAATAACAAACTATTATACATTATTTACTTAAAACACTTATTTATATTTCAAACTTGCACACATCATAACTGTACATACAAATTGTCTATATTATATATTGTTTTTTGCTTTTGCACTTTGTCTATCTTGTATATTTGTATATTATTCTTTTATTCTCTATATTATCTGTCTTGTCTTGTCGCTTTCACTCTGTTGCACTGTGGAGCTTCTGTCACTAAAACAAAGTCCTAGTATGTGTAAACATACCTGGCAATAAAGCTCTTTCTGATTTTGATTCTGAAGTTTAAAAGCAATTATTTGTTACAGATTCTATTTTTTTTTTTTTTTTGTCAGCTTTAGTTAGAAATGTAACATTTCTCAACAGTATATAAAGCAGTATATTTTATTCAGCAGTATATTTTATAAGATATAAAATTTCTCAGCAGTTTCTCAAGTTAAAGGTTTTAAACAGTCCATGGAAACAATACTAATGCACTGAAAACATATAACTATAGTTTCATTTTTTAAAAACCATCTTGGTCTAAAAAAATGAGGCTTGTTTAACAAGCAAAGCGCAAATAAAAAGACAATCTACTCACCTGGACTTCACAATGTCTAGAAATTAGGATGAAATCAACTATCTTTTACAATTTCAAAAACTTTTTTTTTTAAATGAACACAGATGTGTTCTACATTTAGATTGGTTGGCTGCAACTTCCTATAGCTGCACACAACACCACAAAGTGGTTTAAAAGAGACAGATTAAAGATAATTTAAAATGCTTAACTAAACAGAAGCATGTGAAATATGCTTACTTTGCCATTACCCTTTGTGTGAGAAATTAACCAAGAAGGTAAAAATGTATAGTACAACATATTCCACCAGAAAAACTCCCAAGCAGAGGTGGCCTTTGCAATTCGGAGGCCCGTATCAAACAAACAGTTGGAGGCCCCCACCCCTCAATGAGAAGAAAAGGCAAAAACATTGTTTGCAATGTGTCTGCAACTCTCAGCCCCTCAGCTAAAAAGAATCTGAATCATTCAATCAAAAGATTCATTCAAAATGGTAAAGACAATGCATGACTACTGAAACGAACGGTATAAGGGTTTGTTTACACAACAATGGTGTACTAAAAACGGAAAAGTTCACGTTTTTCGCATACAGATGACAACGTTGTCAAAGGGACCTGAAAATGATTTAAAACACTGTATTATGCTGCCAGGCCAGTAGTCACTTTGAAACACTACGCGCCTATATATATATATATATATATATATATATATGTTAAAAATTTTCTTAATGAAATGCTCCACATCAATCCAAAATATTCTTGTATGTATGCAATGTAAAAATGAAAAATAGTTTCCTTTTCACCTTTACAAAAATTACAAGAGTAATTAATATCTAATTTAAAATGTCCCCGCACATGTTTTACTGGATCAACAAGTTGTTTGATAAAACAAGTCAAGAGACTCCTTTTACTTTATTTATATGTAATTTACCACGGTTCACCAAGCTTTAGGCCAATTCACATCTCCAAATACAGAAGTCCAGAAAAAGCGAGCTGGAGGATTATATTATTAATTATATAATATTATTAAGTATAATTCTAATGTAGTTTTTTGAGACTCTATTTTGTAAAATATTTGTATCACCAATGAATATTTTACCCTTGATATCTAAAATTTAGATTTGATTCTGATTCTGATTTGAATAACTAAAAAATTATAAAATTATTTGTCTAAATAAATAGAGAAATGTATTAAATGTATTAAATGTATTAAATGTATTAAATGTAATAATGTAACTGAATAGAAGCTTAATATTTTAATTTAAAAGATTTTAGATATAAATTAAAATTGAAAAATGATTTGAATAACTAAATTAAAAATAATACAATTATTTGTCTAAATAAATAAATAGACTAAACATAGTAATGTAACTTAATAGAAACTAAATCTTTTCCAAATAATATTTTGACAAATTTATAATATAAATTTTTCACAGTATAAATTGGGCCTTTATACAAGAACCGGTCTTAAATTTAAAAAAATCTTTAAAATTGAGGATCATCGTGTGTGGGGGTCTGTGGCACCAACTGAAAACCCCTGCTTAATCTACAGCTGAAAACAATCCCAGAGTCTGAAACCAAGGGTAACAGAGTGAAGGAAGGTTACATAACACCATGAGGAACTGAAGAACGCAAATACACGGGAGGGATTGGTTTTATATGTGTGCAGGTTGTGTAACTATGTCTGTGGTCTCCCACACTTATAAAATAGGTTAAGATTTAAAAATCATCTAGTGTCTCCCGGGCCTGTCAGAACCTTTTTTTTTTTGAAAATTTACATTTACAATTTACAATACATTTACCTGTATTTTTGAAAAGGTCCTGTTTATACATGATCTCTTATTGGTAATTTACCAGTAAAGACTGTGTGTGTGAAAGGGGCTAATGTTGTCGAAACTAGCGCTGGATACCTGAGGTAATTTTACACTTTTTGGTTCAAAATCTCTATAAAGTGCCTTTGGTGTCCTCATCAAAATCCCTAATTCATCATGAACATAATGCGAAATAATGAAATTCTGAGGTTTTATGACAAATGACCAAACATTTATACACACATATTCAAGTACAATGATAAGTCTCTTTAAAAGTGTTTTTCTCATTTTATACCATTTTCTTTGATTGGATGTATGCGATTTTGGCATGTACCACACGCTGCTCAGCTAACTTCAGTGAGTGTAAAAAGTTGTTAAATGGCATAAAATTAAAATAATTTTTATAGATATTGTTATTGTCCTCAACAAGTTGTTTGATAAAACAAGTCAATTTGTTATATTTCATATTTCATATGTCAATTTTCATAATAATATTAAACATTTTGCATGTGTCCCTGAAATTGCTGTCCACCTTGTCATTCTGGGGTAACTGCCCCTTTAAGATGTCATAACATGTCGAAATTAACGCATTTAGTGCACTCTGCCCCTTGCCCAGACCTGTTTGCCATCTTACATGGGATGCAGTTGCACAGTGATGGAACATGATGTAAGGCAACGACTGTGTGATGTATCCTGTTAGAATGTGCCTAAAATTCAAGATATGAGGATAAAATATGCCCCGTAAGAAAATCTGCTCTTTACCAGGTTAGGTTCACAGAGTAAGTTACCATGGTTCCTCTCTTTCAGAAACGGTCTTGACTTACTCTGCTTTCTCAGGTTTGACATACCTCCCATTCTGAAACGAAAAACCTTTCCCTCATTTCAGGGTTAACATACTCAGAGTTTTCACTTAACCTCCTTTCTGAAATGGGCCTCTGTTTTCCTCCGTTCCCAGCCTGTTTGTTTCTACGATTACAGATTGATCAGAGTCCTCAGTTCAGTGGCCTGTTGCATGAAGCTAGCTGAGCAAACTCTGAGTTTCAGAGGTTTGGAGTTGACAAATCCAGATAAAACCAAACTGGTTTAGATTAGGCTCAATGGACTCACAACGCTCAGTATAAACATTCTCTGTCAACTAAGGTTAAATCCAGAGTTTTGCGATTAACTCTAAAGCGCGTGCAACTGAAAGTGTGACACGTGCGGCCAAAGCCAATCACACGGAACATGGAGAACATCCATTTGATTCACTTTTTGTGAGAGAGCCACACAATTCACTTATCTTCTGAAGATTAAAAGATTGTTATGAAAAATATGATGAAATTAAATGCATTCACAAAGCAGGAATAAACATTGCTGCTGCAGTGGAAATTTGAGAAGGCAACTGAATGAAAATATATGACCTCAATTCATGTGAATCAAACAAATAGGTCAAATAATTTATATAGATTCACAAAGAGCTCAAAATAATATGTGTAAACTTATCCTGTTTTAAAGTTTTATATATAATGCATGTATTATATTTATTTTAATATACCCGGTTTAAAAAAAAATAGCGGTTTCAGGTTTCCAAAATGCCAGATCCATCTGGATGAAACGCCAATACGAAACAAATTTTTTGCATATACAGCTAAATGGATCTCTGTGGGCAGGCTCTTAGATATGCTGTAATGGAGAAGAGATCAAATAGTCCAATTGATGGAAATGCAACAAAAACTCATGCCAAACATGCATAAAAACAATAGGTACTTGCGTAACCCCGGTTCTCTGATAGCATTAAAGGTGCTCTAAGTGATCCTGGGTGGAGTAACTTTTTGTTGACTTTCGAAGTGTTGTCAAACAAAACCCCTCCCCCTCCGTGCTTCCTGAAACAGTCATGAACGCGCATTTAAAATCATTATTGGCTAAAGCATGTTTATTATGTTTTGTGGTCCAGGCTGCACCAGTTTGTTTTTATTGCCGTTTTCGGAGCTTGTGGCGACTACAGAGACCGCGTTTTTTTACAGTGTGTTCAGGGGACAGGCAGCTAGCGGATAGTGAGGAGATGTTTACTGTATGTGACAAAAATTTTTTGGCCTAAAAATGCGTGACATCGCTTAGAGCACCTTTAAGTGAGGTGTCTCACTATGGGATACGCCCCTTCCACGTATTCCTCAGAAGCCCTAATACATTACGCCAGCCCCAATTGGCTGGCAGACGTGACGTTGTGTCTGGGAGTGGCCTCCCCACCCCTCATACTATCAGAGAACCGGGGTTACGCAAGTAATTGTTCTCTATTGTTCTCTTTCAAGCATACGTTTCGGTGTCTCACTATGGGATATCCTAACTCCCGTATTGCCAGATAGCCTGCCTCGAAGTCTCCTGCCAACCACAATCACCACATCCAGGGCTGAACGCGTCATGACTCTTGACTCACATTCCTACACTCAATACTGCATGTGCTAAAGTTTGAGCTGTAACATCCAGTTTATAAAACCTTGCAAATGTATGTGGCGAGGACCAACTTGCCACTTCGCAAATATCATGTATCGTGACTCCTTTAAATAGAGCCCACGAAGTTGTCCCCTTGTTGAGTGTGCACGTAACCAAGGCGGGGACACAAGATATACGGTATATATCTCGGTATTTTCTACATTTTTCTATATGGATTTAGAAAAAAATAATAATCTGTATTTACTTTTTAAAAATCTTGATTTAACATCCTGCCTAATGTTGTCCTACAAACAGTGTTTATATTGAAAGCTATAAGTTTTGAATAACATATGTTTATTAGAACAACTGCTGAGCTCTGGAGCACTGTTGGCTAATGCAGTGATATAGAGTTATATTTTGTTTACTAAAATCAGTCAGTCAATTCATCTTTTCCACGAGTGATTATTGAATTGAGTCGGAGTATGCCTTGGCGCCATATAGGCCTAACGTATAGCACAACGTTTCGGGTGGAAGAACTTGCTTTTTCCCCACAAAAACTTTCTATTAATAATTGTTAACATAAGAGCAATAATAATTCTGTCATGAAATTGCAGCTTCGCCCTCAGAGTTCCTTTTTTTTTTATAGGCTATGGCATTATGCAATTTTGTGTAGGCTAAATACTTGAACTTGTGTTCCCTTACAGAAAAAAATACATGAACTTCACATGTGCAAAAACACATGTTGTCACATGTGAAATTCATGTGTTTTTTCTGTAAGGGCTGCTTTAAACAGTCTGTGTCAATAAACATAAATGCCATGTCAGATGTCACTTATGTTCCACATTTGCAGTGTAAAGATGGCTTTTCTTGATGTAAAAAAAAAAAAAAAAAGCCTCTCAAGTAATGCCTCTTACTGGAAGTTAATTTCTGACCCTGGTAATATTATATATATTCCATACAATATGTTTAAAATCATAGTACTTAATTTATTTTACTGCAATGGGGATTTCTATGATTTTGAGCAATCATAAACTAAGTGTTTAACCTGAACACACTGTTTGGAGTCTGACACCAAATCTTTTTTACAGATATTTTAAACTCATGCATAAACTCTGGATGCAATTTATCAAATATATAGGTGTTAAAGAAACTGTAATGCTTAAGATTTAATAATGACCTTACAATATGTATTCCTTTATTTCAAAGCTGCAGATCAGAGAAACCCTGCTGAAATGGAGGATGAAGGGACCATGACGAGGTGGCTGCAACTGGGAGCAAATTGAAAGGGTGGATGCAAGGCAAGTCTTCTTGTTGTTCAGGGGCCTCATATATAAAACTTTCCGTAGATTTCATCCTAAAAGTGTTCGCACAAACATTTTTCTTAGGTTTATAAAGCAATGCGTACACCTGAACCTGCGCAAAATTATCTTTATAAAACCCAGTCAGCAGAAGATTGTGCGTACATGAATCTCCACCCTGTCTCCTCCCAGAAATCATCATATTTGGAGCTTACAACACCTAGTTTTATTATGCATTATGTCATCTGCATATCATTTCCATGCATATTCCCATCCATGTGACACCGTGTTTAACTGCACAAGACATTAGGAAAATATGACGATAAATGCTGTCACATTACATTGCTAAAAATCATTCACGCTCCTTGTCTTGTTTTAGAAAAAAATAAATCATATAAAATCATGTTCAGAATGGTTTCAATGAAGAGTTATTTTAATTATTTTCCTCTGCCAAATAGTATTTTATTTTTTTTAAACAAATCAAATTTATGCAATTTTGCCTTTATTTAAACATAGGCTATATTTTAGGATGTTTATATATTTTTAATTGAAACAGGCTGCCTTATTTTTGCATTATAAATTATTGTACAACTCAGCGTGTCACTGACAGACATTTTAAAAATAAAACGTGCGTATCTTACCGTTTACTTCTAAATCTAGACTTCAAATACAGTAGCTACTCGTCGGACGATCACCGATCGACTCCTTCAGTGTCATTATGCCATTATGTTGCTAAGCTATCTGATTAGATGAAGTACGCATCATTAATTATTATTCGAGCAAAAATATTTTCTCCGAACACGAGTTCTGCTTTGTAGAACACATTTTAAAGCGTAATTATCATGCACCAAGCATTTCTCTTTATTAAAGACCCATCTCTTGTTGATTGTTAGGATTGTCAGGCTAAATAAGGTAAGCTACAACCAGAAACACTACCTACAACATCTGATATACTTGTTTCATCGTAAGAAGAATGACATTTATGCTAAAATGAGTCTGTCTGTCTCATTCCATTTCCAGAACAGATGGTTGAGATGACCACAACAGCCCATGTCAGCAGAGAACATGACAACTAAATGAGTTCTGGACACTGATCCGCTGTGCAGACCTCGTCAACACAATCTTCAGCAAAGACCAAGAGAACCAGACGAGTCCTCTGCAAGGCCACTTCAACTCCTCCTCCCACTACATGCCATTGTGTGCTGTGTTCGATCCTCAAGCTGAATGATATCAGTCCACAATCTAACTTCTGATGCAGCTGAATCATAATCACACTGTATTTGTTTGGCCAGAGGAAAACTGGCCCTCGACAGATCCTGGTTTCTCTCAGGGGTTTTTTCTTCATTCTGTCATCTGATGGAGTTCGGGTTCTTGTCACTGTCACCTCTGGCTTGCTTAGTTGGACACCTACTATTCAATAATATTGATCTGACTGCATTGACACTATTGGATGAGAACTCAACAGAGCTGGATTATGATGTTACTGTTTTCTGCAGAACTGCTTTATAGTTGAATTGAACTCATTGAACTGAACTGAAACAACACTGAAATGACTTCAGCTGAACAATCACACTGTCTTTTGCTGCTTTTTGAATTCTGTCTGCATAATTGAATTATTATTTTCCAGTTTATCACTGTAAAGCTTCTTTGAAACAAACTAACATATAAAACACTATGTGAAGGTGACTTAACTTGAAATTTGGAAATTGTCAAGAGTTTTTATGTATGAGAAAGGATGTTGTTTTTCCATTTAATAATATACAGTAAATAATTAACTTGGTATTTAGTGGTTTAAAATGTTTGTTGTTAATAAATGTTTATTGTGTATTCATTGTTAATTCCCAGAGTGTATTTGTTAATTTTATAATAAAATGCTTAATCTTTTTAAATGGTTGAATGTGTTTCATTGCTTAATTGAATTACATTTAGCAGTTTCTGGACCACATCTGGCCCGAGGACCAAGCCTCGGGCCAGCCAGATCTGTCTTACAGTGCCTGGGCCAGACCTGGGCCACATAAAACAATTTAAGTAAATTTTCAGTGTGGTGGCCAGATCTGGGCCACATCCATAAATAAGAGTCTTTTTACAGGGTGTGGGCCGCATCTGGGCCAGAGGAAATTGTTTTTGTCCGTTTTCAGTGTGAGGACCGGTTTTGGGCCTGGGACCCAGCCAGAACTGGGCCGGAATTGAAGCAAGTATGTGGCCCAGAAGTGGGCCAGACAAATTTTGCTATCTGGGATCACATGTTAACACAGCGGTAGAGTTACTCACTGGACACTGCACTTATTCGCAATCACAAAAGTTATTTATTTGCATGTGCTTTAAAGCCCTGCCAGTTAAACATGTCATTCGTGTGCTGTTCTGAGATGCGCTTTTTCTGACCCCATACACCCGAAGCGTGCACACACACTTAAGCCTGTCAAACAGCACCTGACTACTGGACTTCATATTTCGTGTCTGATTGCACTATAATACTGTCAGATACACAAAAGGTTTACATAAACACAGTTGGTTATGTCTGAAGTGAGTTGAGAAAATCGGACGCGTGCAGGTCTTAAAGTGACAGCATCCTAATAGTTAGCATCTTGTCCTTAAAGGGATAGTTCACCCAAAAAACATTTACTCACCCTCATGATGTTCCAAACATGTATGAGTTTCTTTTTTGTGTTAAACACAAAAGAAAATATTTTAAAGAAGGTTGGTAACCAGACAGTTGACGGCACCCACTGACTTTTATCCAACTATGGAAGTCAATGGGTGCCGTCAACTGTCTGGTTACCAACATGTAACATGTAAGTAATGACAATTTTCATTTTTGGGTGAACTATCTCTTTAAAGTATTCATGGTAAAGTAATCATTGAGGAAATATGACTGAAGTATGACAAATGTTTTTGCTGCTTTTGGCAACCTGTTTGTTTGGAGTTCATATCTGGAGTTAATGCATTTGTTTTTAATGTGTTAAATAGCATGGAATATTTAGTGTGCTTATGCTTATATAAAATGATTTGATAAAATGAGATTTGTAAAAATATAAAAATAATAACAATAAAAAAAAAATTCTTGTGGTACAAGACACTGTGGCATGGCAATCGGATGAAAGTGGGCCCTTGGTGTTGCTATAGCCCCAGGGCCCAATGTGTTCTTAATCCGAGCCTGTATATATATATATATATGTGGCGAGGGGGGCGTGGTTTAGCGGAGCCTGCAACGGGAGAGAGCGTCAGGGGACGCGCGGTGAGTGAACGAGCTGAATGCAAATCACGAACACCTGTTTCTCGTTCCAGTAATTGGCGTGGAGACAGGATAAAACGCCAGGAGAAGCAGGAGCGTGGGAGAGAGAGAGGGACTGCTGTTAGACCCATACGTGATCGTTGATCGTCTGGAGTGAAGCCCGTCCTTGGATGTGGAATTATTGAGTGTGCATTGCACCGCCTTTTGTTTATGTGTTTGATATTTTCTCTGGTGAGAATAAAGTCTAGCAGCAGTCAAAGCTGACCCTTGTCCTCTTCCTTCCCACAACACAAGAACCTTACCACAATATATATATATAGTTACTGCTATCATAAAAAAATACACTTGTAGGATTAAAATTCTACATATGGCACATTTATTGTTCAACAACAAACATTTTATCAAAATGTATATTTTAGTCATAATTATGGCAATCCGTCTGTTTGGCGCGAATACGCGCGGCTGCGCTCATTCACGGAAGTCTATGAAGTTTAGAAGAGAATGAGATTCGCTAGCAGAAGGCTCGTCCACTCCTGATTGTGTGACTTTCTAACATTTACAGATGGAGAATACACCTGTGAAATGTAAGTTATGCGCTTAGGAAAACCCTTCATCACAAAATCCTTAAACAGCGCAAAAATTTGTCAGCACGTGAATCTGTCAGAGCATCTGACGGGGCAAGCCTCTTTAAACGATGGGCCTACGTGTTAACTATATCTTAATCTTACGAGTTATTTTTTAAAACTCTTAATATTAAGCATGTCTCATGTTTAAGCCAAATTTTATTGTGCATTTCCCCCGCAGCAGCACTCTGCGACGTCCACCGATGTTTTTCAGATGCGTTTCTACTGTATATCGATATAAACGGTATCGCCTCATTCCGTATCGTATATTAAAAATAAATCGATATATCGTACAAACTCGATATACCGCCCAGCTCTAGTCTTAAATGACAATATTTTGAAATCATCCTTGTCCAGCGGCTCAAATGGGGACATGGGAAGAGCATCAAGCACCAATCCTAAATCCCATAAGGGGGAAAGCGGATTTTGCCCTTCATGAACCTGCATACTAAAGGATGCTGCCCCACAGTTTTGTTATCAAAACCAATGTGACAAGCAGATAAAGCTGCCAAAAACACTTTTATGGTTGAAAACGCTTTCCCTTGGCCTATCAAATCCTGAAGAAAATGACTGCCACTGAACACTGAAAGGAAATTTCGTGTTTAGTTGTGCACCAGCTCTCAAACACGCCCCATTTGCATTCATAAAGAGACCTAGTCAATGAATCTCTTGCATTTTGTATGATTCTAATAATGCTGTCAGGCAGACTGGTTGTATTTAAATTGAACCACTCACAGGCCAGGCCCATGGTGCCAGGTGTTCAGGATAAGGATGAAAAATCTCCCCCTCTGCTTGTGACAAAAGGTCTCTAAGCAGTGGGAGAGACCACGGGTCTTCGTACAGCATATGTATGATCTCCGCAAGCCAATTTTTCTCTGGCCACCTCAGAGCTATTAATATCATTTTCAGTTCCTCCTCCCTCACTCTGTAAAGTCCCTATCTGTGGGAACTCGTAAAGGAGAGTGCGAGGCCATTCATGCACCCGTGCATCTATCCCCAGAGGCGCACTCTGATCTTTCAGGGAGAAAAAAATGCTTCATTGAGCTTGAGTCCCTTTCTTTGGGACGAGGAAGTATCTCGAGTAAAACCCGCTGTGGCTCTGCTCGGGTGGGACCACTCTTATCGCCATTTTGTTCAACAGAGATGACATTTCTTCCTGAAGAACATGCTTTAATTCTCCCCACACCTGAGAAAGAATTATCCCTTTGAAATGTGGAGGGAAAACGGCAAACTGCAGTCTGTACTCGAATTGTATTGTCCTTAACATCCAGCGGCACTGTGTGCATTCTCACCAACTGTGGGAAGGTCTGGCGAGGTGGTGGAGGGGGTTCAGTCTTCTTCTTTCTAGGCATACAGAGCTGCAAAGCTTCATCATCCCTTCTCTTTTCCTCGCATCTCTTTTGCATCAGTGTCAGAGCAGAGCCAAAAATGCCCTCTGTGACGGCCGGTGCATCCAGGACGTCTTCTTTTTCCCTGTCAGAGAGATTCACCAAATTAAGCCAACGTCCTCTCTTTCGAATGACCAATGTGGCCATGGCCTTGCCCACGGCTTGAACTGCGCATCTCTGAAGATGCAGAGAAAGATCGGTAATGACACAGATCTCTTCCCAGTGCGTCTGACTTGGCATGGATGACGCTTCGTTCTGCAATTCCGCTTGGTACGCGGTCAGCATAGAGATTGCTTTCAGAGCCCTGGCAGAGAGAGCAACTGCTTTATAAGCGCGTTCCATCATGCTTGACTGGAAGTGGTCCGCTTTGGATGGCAACATCTGATTTGCAGCCACTGTATGCTTTGGGTGCAAGTGCGCGGCAATTAATGGCTCCATGGGGGGCATTCGGAGAAGTCCTTTTTTCTCCATTCCCTCCACATCGAGAGCAGATCCTCCCTGCACAGGCATCTTGCTGGTGAATGGTTTGTTCTTCCAGGTCACCGCAACCTCCTCCAGGAGCTCTGGAAACACAGGAAGGTGCTGCCTGTTTCGCTCTCTGCAGCCTCTTACCCTCGTAGCGAGACTTTGCAGTCTCTGCTACCACGGTTGGCCACGGAATGTTTAGTTTCTCTGCAGCACGTTTGCAGACCTCTTGCAGATCAACACTGAGAAGCGGGGATGGTGCCCTGCCTGCATCTTGCGTGGATCCTGCTGCGGCGAGGGGTTGTGCCGGGTGCGCAGGGGTAAGGAAAGGGAGAGAGAAGAAAGTCTGATTGTCCCTCTTCCTCGAAATCAAGTGTGTCCTCTTCCTCATCCGTGCTGAGCACATTGGGCAGAGGGATGCAAACATCAAACTGTTCGCCCCAGGATAAAGCTGCCGTGGTGGGCAGCTCTACAGGGATGGGTCCACAGCTGATATGGAGATATCCGATGAATTCCCGTCGATAAGACGCCTCGTCATTCTCTAAGCACTCATCATTGAACCTGCAATCTGCTCAAACCTGGTCAGTGACTCCCCGCTTGCTCTCTATACACACACATACACACACACTCTTTCAAACAAACACGTGCAATCAAATGCACGCACATTAATTCATGCATCTATTTTTAACATTTAAAGCGGTTTTTTCCCTTTTTATTTTGCTTCAGTTTATTTTGAAGATATATTTGTTTTTGTTAAATGCTCATTACGTTTTGTTTAATGATTAATTTTTTTTTCTTTACATGTGGGAAAAAATGCAAATTTGGGCATGCAGATGAGGAAAGAAACACACTGTTATCTGGTGACACATTTTGTAACATTTATTGTACTGCCATATCGTACGATTTGTGAGTGACTGAAAAAAAAAAAGTCTACTTGCTTGAACCATTTATCAGGACAGTCACCAATTATTCGAAACTGAATTGACATTGCATTCAAGCTGTTTTCTCTCTACCGGACTCATATGATCGTTGTTGCTCCTTTCTATGCAAATTTGTTACTGTTACGATCACCGTCTGTTCCTGTCACTTCCCGGACTACATTCCCCATCATCCTCTCTACCAGGACTATAAAGGACTTTCACTCACACCACCTCACCCCGAAGTCTTGATTCACCCTGTGTTCATTTCTGAGCGGTCCCCTGTGTTTATTGTCTGCCTGCCTGTTATTGATCCTGCCTGTTACCTGTTTTCGACCCGTTGCTGCCTGCCTTTGACCCTTGCCTGGTATTCTGTTCTGTGAGTGATATCTGCCTGTCCTGATCTACTGCCTGTATCCTGACCACGATTCTGCCTGTCCCTTGCTGTTCCTGTCTGCTCCTGTTTGACCCTCCCTGTACGACCACGCCTACTTTAAATAAAGTTTGCAAATGGATCTCTGCCTGAGTCCCGCTTCATTACAGAAGACTTCGCCACCACCACGATCCAACAGCTTTCCCGGAGAGCATTTGCACGGTATGGACATTGCTCAATTGTTGTTGTGGAGTACGCAGGGCACACGATCATTGGAGGAATATGTAGCGGAATATTTGGACATTGCACAGTATTCAAATTTGCCTGACTGTGCACTCATAGACTTCTTCTTTGATGGCGTGAACCAACCACTCAAATCACAACTCATCCGTGAGGGACCCCGTTCATCTAAGTAATTTCATAGATTACGCTTTATTGACTGTTGGCTCTCCGTTTACTGTGGGTGTGGCGGAGAAATGCGACACCATGGTGAATCACGTAATGGCCGCCGCGCCAAGGAACACACACAAAATGGCGCCCAGAGCAACGTCACGTCTCCGCTGATCGCCCAGAGCAACGTCACGTCTCCGCTGATCGCCCAGAGCAGCGCCACGTCTCCGCTGATCGCCCAGAGTCACGTCACGTCTCTAGATCAGTCAGGGAGCGGAGAGGGTTGCGTTCCAGTGTGGCTGATCCATCACTGACTTCAGCCCGAGCGGCTGGCATTCCTAAGCCCCAGTCGGCCGCTTCGCTCTCAAGCTCGCCTGTGACAAGATGGCCGCTCCAGAGCCCGCGTCCACGGACAAGATGGCCGCTCCAGAGCCCGCGTCCACGGACAAGATGGCCACTCCAGAGCCTGCTCTAGCCAGTGAGTCCGCTCCAGAGCCCGCTCCAGCCAGTGAGTCCGCTCCAGAGCCCGCTCCAGCCCGTGAGCCCGCTGCAGCGTCCACAGAGGAGGTGAACACAGAGCCACCGCCTCACCCACGTAAAAGGAGGAAGAGGAGAAAGAAGGCTTCATTCATCCTTCAAGGCTCGGAGGCCTTCCTAGAGCCCGCTGTGGGCCCGGAGACCACTCAATAGGTCTTTCTTGCTCCGCCCAAGCACCTTACCCTGCCGGCGCCACCTTAGCTCCCTGCCCTGCTGGCGCCACCTCAGCTCCCTGCCCTGCCGGCGCCACCTCAGCTCCCTGCCCTGCCGGCGCCACCTCAGCTTCTAGCCTTGCCGGCGCCACCCGAGCTCCTCGCCCTACTGGCGCCTTTGACCCTTGCCTGGTATTCTGTTCTGTGAGTGATATCTGCCTGTCCTGATCTACTGCCTGTATCCGACCACGATTCTGCCTGTCCCTTGCTGTTCCTGTCTGCTCCTGTTTGACCCTGCCTGTACAACCACGCCTACTTTAAATAAAGTTTGCAAATGGATCTCTGCCTGAGTCCCGCTTTATTACAGTTACTCTGTTGATGTGAATTATTTTTATTTTTTTCCCTCTACTTTTTTGTAATTAAATGAAATGAACTTGAGTTTGTTTATTGTAACTGGTGGCTTTAGAGCTATCTGGGAAATACTTAAATTTGACAGTCTTTACTGTCTGACGCCCGAACAAAAAGTAATTTTGAGGTTAAAAGTGTACAGCTGGGTGTCACCACCGTTACAAGGGCTTCTGAGGAATACGTGGAAGGGGCGTATCCCATAGTGAGACACCGAAGCGTATGCTTGTAAGAGAACAGCTTTTACAAACCCATTGCAAATGTTTTATATAAAGTATAATCTATCAGATATAATTAACTAACCATCTAATATCATTAAATATTAAGTGTCTGTATAATATGTATTCTTTTATCAGTTTTTAGGGTTTGTTTTGTTTGTTCTATGGATGGGTCAGCTAAACAGAGACTAACTACTATTATTCCTTTTAATTATACAAATACCTCATTAAAACGTCTACAAATGTTTAAAACTAATCAGAGATTAGGTAATAGACACTTAGACACTTTATACTCAGGTAATAGAGATAGATGCTTGTTCAATGATTTGCCCCTTGGGGCGATCTCAGTGAATCTGCATGATTCATGGGATCACCGAGATCACCCCCAGTGGTGAACCATTGACATTTCGAAACGTTTTGAAACAGTTATAACGTAACAAAGCCTCGTTTACTGAAATCACATGACTTTGGCAGTTTGAAACATGCTCTGAACCAATGATTTGAAACAAAAGATTCATAAAGGTTTTGAAGCTTCATGAAGCAGTCAAAATCGCCCATCACTAGCGAACCTCTTTACCCATCTTCAGTCTTTAGTTTCTTTTAAGTGCATTGAACTTTCACTTATAATTTCACTTGTAATTAAGATAATTCATTTAGTAAAGAACCGCATACTTCCCTACTATATAGTCGGCGAAGGAATAAGTATGTCTGAATCCTTAACATTCATTAAAGAGTAGACGAGAAATACCTGTTCTATTTCTCGCAAGATCTGGACATGCATATACTTAAAGTGTGTTCAAATGTGGCTACTTACTTACTATATAGTAGGAGAAAACAGGACGTGAGAGGAGTAGTACATTCGAAACCTTAGTATTCATAAAAGAGTAGGCGAGAAGTTCCCGGATGGCCTACTGCTCCCACCCAGATTCTGAAGTACTCATCATCGGATACTTTTCTATCAGAGGATACATCATAATCAAACATGCAGGAGAAAAGCGACGCAGGTGTTTTTAAATGTAAGTAAACACGGTTCCTTGTGTTAAAATCGCATGTGATGAACAACTGTGTTGAAAGTGTTGAAGGTGTAAAGACGCTAGACGGTATGGTAGTGTTGTAGTACTTTTTGAAGGTCTTGGTCTAGGCTGCATTTGGTCTCAGACTTGTCTTGGTCTCAGACTAAAAGGATTCGGGATTTTGATTCAGGTCAAGTCCACAACTGCAGGTATATCGCTAAATTGCTGTTCCATTGTCTGATTTCTTTGTTAACCTCATTAATTTGATTGGATGTAAAACTTCCTGCTTCAAATGCAATCAGTAACTTATTTCTATTTTCATTTATTTTGTTACTGTTCTGCCGGGTCAGAAATCAACAAGAGATTGTGTCAAATGTCACCAATATTAATACAATTGGCCACAAAATTCAAGATATGATTGCAAAAAAGTACTTGTATAAGATCTTGATATTTATATTATAACACATGATATAATTAGCAATTAAGCAATATCAATAGAAAGAGGGCTGTTTTCATTTTCATTTTATTATTATTTATTTTCTACAAATGTTCAATAAACAAAAATTTATTTTTAAAAACATTAATCTTAACATTATTTATGCAATAGTAATTGTACCAATTCAGAAGCAACTTCTGTTCTACCTCTGCAGTGTAAAGATGAACGTTGTTGTTAGTGAATTTCAGCTGATTGGTAACAGCTCTATATAGTGCCTTATTATTCTAATTGTAATTATTGATAAAAAAATAAGACATTTCTCTGGCAGTAAATGTGGATCAAATAAATTTGAGGAGCGCTAGTCTGGCCTTGGTCTCCACACATTCTATTGCTTTCCCAAACACCTGGCATCCAAACGCAAGATAACATGACAGCTCTGAGGAGCAAGTCATATGATGTAGGAAAAAGAGCCACATGGCTTCCCCGGTTGTAGCAACTTTCATTTTTTTATTACAGATATTTTGAACCAATTTCCCAGGAAGCGACAATTTTGTTCCCTTGAACACATGGGATGAAAATGCTGCTTTATTAGCAAATGTTTCATGCAATATTCCAATTTTGCACCTAAGTTAAATTCACAAATTTGGATGGTAACATAGTGAGAATTAACAGAGGTTTAGCTCTAATCATTGTTGACATTTTATTGAAAATGTTTTGCCACGTCACTATTATGGTGATTAGTGTTTCTGTTAGTTGGGCACTTGGTCCTCAGTTATTTTATGTTACTGTTTCTCTGGCTGCTGTAACTGTGTTTATAAGGTACATTTGCTATGGCAAGAAAAATAAGATCAAGTATTATTGGCTACATATTACTGATGATATAGCAGCCTGATTCTTTAATCATATTCATATTCTAATCTCTGATTGTAAGGGTGATGTGATGATTAACTTTACATAATTAATTACAGTAACTTTGAGAAATTACATCATTAGATCATTGTAGTGTTCTGATAATCATATTCTGAAAGATTGTAGCTTGTTTTGCAATGTTCAGAATATTTTGTCGATTGTTGATGCCTGTATCAAAATCATTCAGTAGTTAAAATAGTGTATGGGGGCAATTCTGGACACAGTTTCTGAGTACATATATATGAGTACATATATGACTCTACATATATATGTTCACAGTATATTGCAGTAGGCCACTTTGTTGGAAATGGCAAATATTGCCCAGAATGCATTGCTTCCTACAGTATATTACTGTTAAAATGGAATAAAATGTATCTGCCTGCATTGACACCATTGTATGCGAACAGAACTGAGCTGGACAATGACATCACTGTTTTCTCCAGTGCTGATACATAGATAAATTAAAATGACCTAAATTAATAACTATTGATTTTTACAATGGAATGAATCAATACTGAATGACACCATGGACAATGACACCATTTTCTTTAAGAGCTGCACAAAATTATTTGCCAGTTATCACTGTAAAGCTGCCTTGACACAATCTGCATTGTAAAAAGCACTATATAAATAAAGGTGACTTGATTTGACTTGAAAACATTGTTACTGTCAGAATTTGGATGTTTTCACAGCATTTATTTTTTTTTTTTACAGTCGATTGCAATGTTGAAAATTAGAATGTTTTCTTCTCATCAGTATGTCTCTCTTGCTTATCTAGATGGAGTCTGCAGTGCCTGCAACCTTCACCACTTCCCCAGTTGATAAAATTAAACCAAACATGACCAACATAACAGAAGTTTCCTGTGAATTTGCAGAGGTCTCAGCCCACCCTGTTTTCATATTTAGCTACTCACTAGCTAAATATGAAAACTGTTTCTTGTCAGTCTGGTGCTGAATTGCATCACAATATGTGTGTATTTCTGCACTAATCATCTTGTCCAGTCCAGCGTCGCAGTCTATATGAAGAATTTGGCCACAGCTGACTTCTTCCTTTGCCTTTGTTTACCTTTGCGCATTGCTAACAGTGCTAACTATTCCACGACAATATGTAATATTTACTGCAGCTTTGGAGCAACAACCTTCTATTTAAACATGTATGCAAACATTCTCTTAATGTTTTATGTGACTTTATTGCTGCCAACAGGTATGCAACTCACTTATTTTATCTGGTGGATGCTAAAACTGAGTAACATGAGCCATTAAAGGGATAGTTCACCCAAAAATGAAAATCCTGTCATCATTTTCTTACACTCATGTCAATTCAAACCCCTAAGACTTTTATCTTCAAGAAATGTTTAATGAAAGCTGAGACCATTTTGTACAGAACCCCAGGTCTTTATAATGCATCTAATCACACTTCACCGCATATAATCAAAATGGCTACTTATATATCACATGAGGTTGTGTTAACAAAAATTACCTTAATTTACCACATTTCAAAAAANACTGCAGCTTTGGAGCAACAACCTTCTATTTAAACATGTATGCAAACATTCTCTTAATGTTTTATGTGACTTTATTGCTGCCAACAGGTATGCAACTCACTTATTTTAATGTGCAAAAAATAAATAATAATAATTTTAAAAAACTACAGTAATGCCCTGGCAACCACCCGCAACACCTCAGCATTGTGGCAGTGAGTTTGGCACAGACAAGGACCTCTGCGAACCTCTAATGGTATTATTATCATTAATTATGTAATTATATCATTAACTTGAGATGTTAAACATAAAATCAAAGGCAATCAAAGATGTATACATGTCAACCTAGGCACATTTAAAAAACATGCCTCGACCTACATTTTTGCAAAACTCCAAAAGCATTTCTAACTTTCTATACATACGATTTACTGCACTTTACATCTGAAATGAGCTTGACAACTTGATTTGTTACTTGCAGTTACTAGCACAATTCTACGTTATGTCAGCAAAACACTTTTATCATTGTGCATGATTTGTAAACTAATACATTTTCAGGATTGCATCACATAACCAGCTCTGTATGTATGTCTTTTCAGGTGATGTAAACTTGCTTGGTAGCTCACCTGATACAGCATTTAGATGTGGAGAACTTGATTCCCATGATACACACATTACGCTAAATGAGCTCAAAAACTTTTAGAAGCAAGTTAAAATAAAAATGACATGGTTACTTCAGCAAATGCATTTTTATCTCACATTTGCTTTTGATAAAACTATCTGTAAGGTGTAGGGTTAGGTTTATTGTAGACTAGAGCATTAAACTGCCAAAGTCACGTGATTTCAGTAAATGAGGCTTCGTTACGTCATAACTGTTTTGAAATGTTTTGAAATTTCAATGGTTCACCGCTGGGGCCGATCTCTGTGAACCCATGAATCATGCGTATTCGCTGAGATCGACCCCCAGCGGCAAATTATTGAACAAGTGTCTATGTCTATAGAGTACCTCAGAGATGACGTGTTTTTATAGGCCAACCCGGAAGTTAGCGGCGCACGGGTTCCCTCGATCGAAAGCCTATGCATTTTACCATAGACTTTTGGAAAATCACAAAAAATAAGCTCTGTGTTTAACAAAGGGTTATGACATGCACACGTTTTGACTATCAAGATAATCTTTACAAGTTAACACAACATTTATACATTTTGAAGCCTAAATAAAGTCGTCAGATATAAAAAGCTAACAGTAGGCTATAAACGGACTACAGCACACCATGGTCGCGGATCAACATCAACACCACCAAGCTTCCTCAAACTTTATTTTAAAACAACTTTATTTAAAAACATGCTCGCTGATTATGATCTGTGCTGTGTATGAATACTTATCCACTTTTTTTATGAGAAATGCTGTCCAAATGTCCTGTTTGTCATGATGATGTCTAAAGTCCCCGCCAAAGGAAGTAGTCCCTTTTAGCAACTTGTTAGCAACCGCCATTTTTAAGACACAAAAAAACGTTAAAAAAAATCACAAGCTGGTTATAACTGGTGTGTTTTATGTCATAAATCAATACGTGAAAATATTTAGAGGCTTTGTTAACCCCAGACCTTATTTCAGGCGATTTAGCAAAAATCCATTCAAAAAACCATTAGACTTTAGGGCAATGGAACCGGCAGTCCTAAAATGTTAACTCGCTTCCGGGTTTTGCATACAAAAACACGTCATCTCTGAGGTACTCTATTACCTGAGTATTAAGTGTCTATGTCTATTATGATCTATGATGTTTTATACATTTGTAGACATTTTAATGAGGTATTTGTATAATTAAAAGGAATAAAAGTATATAATAAATATGTATAATAAATAATAATAAATATATAATAAAATGTCTGTTAGCTGACCCATCGAACAAACAAAACAAGCCCTGAAAATGTAAAAAAGAATACATATTAAACAGACACCTAATATTTAATGGTAGATGGTTTATTGCATCTGATAGATTATAATTTCAAAAAAGCATTTGAAATGGGTTTGTAAAAGCTTTTTTTATGTGTGTTTTTGTTGCATTTACATTGTTCTGACCAGCAGGCATCACAAGCGTGTGGTGTTCAACTGATTCGAGGCTTTAAAAAGATTTGTTTCTCCCATCACTAATTAGCCTAGTAAATGTTGAAATTAACATTAACAAAGATGGGCCCGTGTGTATAAAACTTCTTCGAAATGCTCTAAAAAATAGTCTTAAGTTTTGACTTAAGTGTCAAAACATTCTTAGTAAGAGTAAGTCTTTTAGCTTCTTTATAAAAGTCTAAGACTGATTCTTAAGTGCTGACTTAAGTGTTGTGAACTAAGGACTACAATGATGTCAACTCAAAATGGCCACCCTCAAACTCTGTATCAGCCAATAGCAAGCCTGCAAGGGTAAAGTAGCA
>RJVU01065935.1:271868-312668 GCA_003731715.1 Anabarilius grahami
TATATATATATATATATATATATATATATATATATAACATTTAAAAAGACACTGAAGCGTATTAATATTTAAATTTATTTTTAAAAATAGCATTGCATTGTGCAAAATTATCACAAATTTGTATTGATGGTGTGGAATCTTTTTCTAGTGATATATGTCTCCTCATTTACAGTTGGAGCAATGATGTGTCATCATGAGTTCCATTAATGGCTCCAACAACTCCAGGGAAGCCCACTATCAACATAAAAGTGGCTTGCTTTTGCCGCATGGTTTGATGGTCAGTTGGAAAGTCGATGAAATGCCATAGAGTAGTGGCCAAATGTGATGTCCAGCCATATGAAAATTGACATTTCAACCTTAATTCAAATATTTTTTTAAATGTGTTAAAAGCTGTAAGCATATAGCTGTGCTTGGAGTCAATTGTATCATGTGTGATACTGAAATGAAATTTCAAATTATTACAAATTAATTTTGGCCAAGCTGTCATACAAAGAAATTATGAACACATGCAAAAACAAGAGGACCAATGAAATATTAAAAACGGATTATGTTGTAGTCAATGTACGTGTGCTTTTTTTCTGAGCTTTTTTGTTTTTCTGAAACCTGTAGCTGTAGTTTTCCTCCTTTTTTTGCCAAAAATTTTGCCATTTAAATAATAAAAAAATAAAAATAAAAATATATTTTCCTCATATTTTGATGGTTTAAGCAAAATTGTAGGGTCATTTAAAAGAAAAAAAAAGAAAAAATTGGCCACTATGTTTGGTGTGGTATAAGTTTAGCAATACTATTTAAAAGCCTGCTTGCTGATGGGTCCAAGTCATCACTGGTGCACTGCTGCATTTTTCCAGTTACCAAAAAAAGGTAATTACTATTTCATTTCTACAGTCAGAGTATTGATTTGTAGAGTGGGAGAAGTTGTTACATTTAAAGTTATAAAAAGTTCATTCAAAGTCATTAAATGTATTATGCATTAATTATTGTTTAAGTAATATTTATTAAATGTATTACTTATTAGGTCAGTTACAAATATAATTGTCAATCAAGTTTATATCGTTTTATCAAATCCATGTCATCATATAACTGGAAAGCGTGTGTCTCCTCTTCTTTGCTGCCATCTTGTTACTCCTATCTAGGTTAGGAGACCTCTGCAGCTCTCCTAAATAATTTAACACTTATTCTTAAGTCTAGGAATAAGAGTAAAATTAAGTCATTCTTAGAATTTTGACACAATTACGACAAAATTTTTTCTCTGAGAAGCTTTATACAAACGGCCCCAGGAGTTTAGTCAATTTAACATAATATTTTAGGATCCATCAGATTACTAGGTGATGCTGTAGCCTACCACTTGAACTGAAGCGCGCAATTTGTGGTGGCCATTTGAGAAAACCAGTTTTACGATAACTTCTGTCAGGATAAGACTGTTCAGACATGGCGAGGGTAAGTAACTATTAATGTTTGGTAATATAAGTAGAGCTTCCTTTTATGTCATATTCTGAATATACACGTTCCTATTCTGTTAAAAGTGTAAATGGCAATTTACTAGATATTGTTAACATCTAGAGTGTGTATCGGTAGTCAGAGGTTTATGCCTTACGTTAAGAGAAAACGGGATGTCTGTCGACAGTATCTTATCCGTGCATTATAGGCCTAGTCCTTAAAGTGACCTAAATACCCAATATATGTTAAATATCATTACATTCGTATTTTAATATTTAATTTTCTTCTCTCTTTTTTTTCTGTTTGCACTCAGGATCACAGCGTGGACATTTGCAGAGAGGTGGTGATACGCTGTCTGATCGTATACCTGTCTGATAACAGAGAGTCTGATTGCACATTACCTGGTTAGTGAATATGGTTTATTTGTCTCCACTTTTAGATTACTTTTGTAGCAAGCGGGAAGTGCAAAGCTGAAAATACAATGATTAATGTTAAAAAATAAAGTCACGTCAATTCAGAGAGGTTCAGAGGTTTGAGTGATTTAGTCATATTAAAGGGATGGTTTATACAAGACTTTAAATATTGTTATACATCTTTCATTGTATTCTAAAGTAATTATGCAGGTGAATAATTAACCATCCAGTAATTTAGGTCTGTGTACTGTCCATTCATCTATGCAATGATATTGCTGATTTGCTATTTTACGTTCTTACTTGTCCTTTTGGTTTCATGTGTTTGTTGTTGTTTTTTATAACTAGCTGTGCCTGACTTTTTTTCCATTTATGAACAAACATTGCACAATATGCTTTTTTTTGTTTTTTTTGTTTCAGGACACTAATGGGCAAGTGGACCAACAAGACATTGGAGAGCACACATTGAAAATTCTGACCAAAGGGGGCTCTCCAAATGTGAGTCCTTTAGAGGCAGGAATAATCTTAGAAGATGTTGAGGTTCTGGGAGCATTGTCCAATGTTGCAAATGCATGTGGTGTATTCTGTAAACCTGAGTTACCCCAAGCCACTGAGGTATACATTTGAACTTTTCCAGAAAATCCTGCTTGAACTAGACAGTCTTTTTTGTCAAATGCGCATTTAACGGTTCGCCACAGCATACATCTTAAAGGGTTAGTTCAACCCTTTAAAAATGACATTTCTGTCATTAATTACTCACCCCCATGTCGTTCCAAACCTGTAAGACCTTCAGAACACAAATTAAGATATTTTTGATGAAATCCAAGAGGTTTTTTTTATCCCCCATAAAAAGCAACATAATTACCGTCATTCAAGGTCAAGTAGTAGAGACATTGTTAAAATGTCAACGTAACTGCAGTGGTTCAACTTTAATATTATGAAGCGACGAGAATACTTTTTGACTTTATTCAACAAATTTGCCTCTCCACTGTCAGTCTCTTACTGTTAATGTTTACTCAATGTCCAGTGCTTCCAGGATCTACATCAGAACGCCGACTCATGATTGGCCGATGCTGTTCATGTGAGCAGCAGGACGCATGCGTGTGATGCTGACACAGGAGCTGGCCAATACTGAGCCAGCATTCTGACGTAGAACCTGGAGAATGACGGGGAGAGACAAATTTGTTGAATCAAGTCGTTATTTTTGTTGCGCACACAAAGTATTCTCGTTGCTTCATAACATTGAAGTTGAACCACTGCAGTCACATGGACTATTTTAACGATGTCTTTAGTACATTTCTGGACCTTGAAAGTGGTGGTTAAATTGCTGTCTATGAAGGGGTCAGAGAGCTCTCGGATTGCATCAAAAATATCTTAATTTGTGTTCCGAAGATGAACGAAGGTCTTATGGGTGAGTAGTTAATGACAGAATTTTCATTTTTGGGTGAACTAACCCTTTAACAGAAAAGACTAGCTCCATTGCACACTATTTCAGACATACTAACATGGAACACAATTCTAGAAACCTAAAGGTGTTTTCACACTTGGTCCTTTTCAGGGGTCTGAGCCCGGTTTGCATGATTTTTGGCCCATATGTGAACACTCAAAATGATCTCAGACCCCTTAAAGACGAACTGAACCAAGACCATCTCGGGAGGTGGTCTGAGTGTGGTTGGATTTCTTCTTACGGTACGGTTCGCTAAAATCACGCAATCTGAACACAAACCGTGCTGGGCTCACTTGATTTTTCCGCTGTTCATCGTGGCCGCTTTTTCTCTCAGATCTCTACAAATTATTCGTTCACAAAGTACACTTGTTTATTGTGATTTTAACTGCTTCCAAACTGTGTAAGAGAGACGCGCCTGCGCTCCTTGCCAGTTTACATTTTTTTAATATACGGTTTTACGAGCGCACACACCTAGCGCATGCACAGAAAACCAGCTGTCACAGCGCATGTACTAAACTCAATTATCTGTAGCGTCTTATTGTGTTTAAACTGTAAAAACACTCTAGGTTCACATAACAGGCTTTGTCTTAAGTGAATGTATCTGGGAAAGAAATCGTGTATGTTTATCAGTATATTAGATCCATGCATTACTGTAGTTCAAAGTGACAGCCTAATAAAACAATCAGCGGAATCAGTATATGCTTTATTCATACAGTGAAGAATATGCAGTTTTATCTTTTCATTTGATTGTTCACTTTCTTACTTGAATGCTGCTTTTAAGTATACCTACTGTAAATTTAAAGCAGATTATTTCATTTGCATCTTTCTTTTATTGTTTTTGTCCTTGTTTTTTTCTATGCTGATGTTATCATTGCCTTCTGCAATAAAAAAAATCATGATCCAAGGAAAACAATTAAAAATACAATTGTATTTGTAGCATTTGTAGCAATGTCGTTTTACAAAATAATAATTAATAATAGTAATAATAATAATAATCTTTACAAACAAATTTCTTGGTTAGTGAGGCACATACAATGTAAGTGAATGGGATCAAATTTTGAAGGCCATAGGGTCAAGCCATCAAACACTGAACTGGACTAGATCCAAAAAGCAACAGTATGAACACAAAAAGGTCTGAGACCATATTCCTACTTAAAGGCCCACTGAAGAGTGTTGCAACGCCCAGCATTATTCAGTGTGTTGACGTAATTTCAACTCAAACAGGAAGACAGGGCGATATATCGAACATCCCCGCCCTTGTTTTTAAAATAGCCAATAGCATTTCATTTATTTAGACTCTGTAAAATCTCCTTTTAATCTCTAACCGTTTCTGCTCATAATGTCCTTTATATCGCTTATTTGCAGCATTCTGTGCAGAATTCAAATAGGTCCGATACCTTTTGTGGTCTGTGCCGACTCGCGCTATGATCCACTCTGTGCTCTCGTGTCCCTGGGCCAGAGCAGACTGCTCACGTTGCGGCGGTTCATGTGACACTAACGCGAAAACGGATTTCATAACAGAACGGTCTTAATCGTTCCCTATTTTCTATATAGTGCACTGTGCCATTCACTATGTAGAAACTAGTAAATATGTGAGCAAATGACCAATTTCAGCCGAGGCTTCAGCGTCTGTAAGAGTGTAGGAGGGGATGGGACTTCAGATTCTGGAGAGCATTTGATTGGACCAAAGGTTTGATGAGAAACTGAAGTGCGATGTGATGTCATGAAAATCTGTGATCCATTTTAGCAGAAGTGAGAGTAAGTTTTGAATGCTTATATCACCAAAATGCAAATTTTGTCATTGTTTTGGAACACACCAGCTTTTTCATAACCTTAAGGCTAACATATTCATACTAAAAGCTAAAAAAAACTTACATTTTGATTTCAGGGGGACTTTAAGTGGACCAAAAAAGGATCCTCTTTCAGGGACAGGGACAGTGTGAATGCATAGAACTGGGTCCTTGGTTTACCTCTTGGTCCACTTAAAGTGAGTCTGACTTTGGTTCTTTTCACACTTGAGTCCTCTTTAAAACACCCTAAATTACATGCATTGTTATTTTTTTTTCAGTTCAGTAATGTATATTATCAGTTCGTCAAATATTTAATGGTTGATAATCACACTAAACATACACAAAAATATGTGTAAAAACAGCTGAAAATGTTTTAAGTTGCATTTGTTTAATAAAGAAGTACTTGCATACTCACTAGTTGTCTGTTGTTTCTTTCACTCATTGTAAAGTATTACTAATTGTAAATAACTGATTAATGCCTTGGAATTTAAAAGTACAAGAACTAAAAATTATCTAAATGAGCTTAAATTTTATAGTTGTGTAAACAAAACTTTAAGCTAGAAATAACTTTAATTTGTCATATAAAAACTACTTAAAATATTGTTACACCAAGCAATAAATTTGAGCAAAACCATTTGCTGGGATACTCAAACATTTAAGCATTGTTACGGTACACAGGAGTCAGACACAGATGTAAAAGGTAATGGGAGTTTATTGACACCAGTTGAGCAGGAAGCAGTAATCAGGTAAGCAGAGATGTATACGTAGATGGATGAATGAGTAATGGTGATAGTTACTGTCCTTATCTGTTGCAGGTATGGAAGACTGAGAGAACACGCTGGAGCTGGAGATCGCTGGAGATAGGTTGAGCACTCACACACAGGAGACAGGAGACAGGAGACAGGAGACAGGAGACAGGAGACAGGAGACACAGAAGGAAGGAGACACGCTGGATACAGGTGAGTATAAAGCAGGGAGTCCTTGAGGTAAGCATTTACTGAAGTATCTGTAAACGAGACCGGACGTGGAGTGCTGTGTGTGTGTGCTCTTTGTAGTGCTGCTGATTTGTGCAATGATGAGGTGCAGGTGGCGGTGATTAGTATTCTGGTGATTGAGTGCGTTGTGATTGGTGGATGGTGGAGCCTGACGTGTCTGTGACAAGCATCACCAACTAAAGATTTTTAGGTAATGTTTCTTAAAATTCAATGTGAAAATTGCTTTAAAAGGGGCTTGCAAAAAATTATGCACTATATTTTTGAGTAAATCTCCTTTTTTTCAGTGTTCATTGAGACAATAGTAAAAAAAGTAAAAAGTAAAAAAGACCTTCAGAAGTCCCGGTATGCCACATTTGATTCTTTAAGTTTTGTAATCAGTTTGGTGTCGTAGGTTTATTTTATACTGTTGAGTTCATGTTTATAGCATTATTTTATTATCATGTACAGGCCATGTGATGTTTACTGTTTAGTCTGTGTGCTGATATGTATGTTCATTCATGAAGGCTCATTTAGATTTTTTGCAGTGGCAGATGTAGACATTTACTTCCACAGAGGGGCCACAAAGTAATACTGTTTACACGTAAATACCAAAATATCAATGTTCATTTATAGGAATACGGTAGGCTATACTTAAAGCTGCAGTCCGCGATTTTTCCTCTTTGTCACCACCTCTTGTTTCAAACCTGCAATTGCAGTCATATGCGGAACAGTTATCTGTACGTGCGTTGTGCCTCGGCACAGCTCGTCAGCGCGGATGAATCTAATGTTTGCTGTCAGTCACCGCACCGGCGTGGATACTGTACTTCAGAATCACAGATTCTACGTCTTGAAAGTATGACCAATATGAGAATTTTCACTGGAAAATATCATCTGAACAAGTAAGTAACATGTCAGTCACTTTTGTTCTGACCAACTGAGGAAAAAAGCATTAGGCCTACAATAAATCGCACTGCCAATGATGAATAAATCTAACGATCGCTTAGCTCGGATCATGTCAAACCGTGCAAATTATTATTGTTATACTTTGTTCTCAAATTGTTAATGTTAACAACATCAGCATTACTATGACTATGTGTATATTAGCATTACCTGTAGATTTCAATTCCTGTAGCCACTCAACAGTCCAAAGTCTTTTGCTTTTTGACTACTGGTGAATCTCCAGTTGTCACTGATGATTGTCATTTGGATCTTTCTGAATTACAATCCGCCATCAAAATGATAAGTTTAATTATTTCAGCTGCTGTGAGAACAGGCTATAAATGATCTGCTACAAGCAGCGTCCTCACGTGATAAAACCGACTAGCCTGGACTCCTTCCTTTCTGTTTACAGACGTGATGTAATGACACACAGAGGAACTGCTGCATGCTCGAATTTCCCGCGGAAATCCACCATGTCGCTCTTATTATAAAACATTATTACAAGCTTACCGTTGTGAATCGAGCTAAGATAATGAGATAGTTTTGAACACTGGCTGGTTATGTACTTGCTCAAAAATTGATTTTGGATCATTTTTAACCAAAAAAAGTTGCGGACTGCAGCTTTAAATAAAAATAACAGCTTTTAATGATTTTTTATTGAAGTCACCAACAGATTTTGAATTACAGAAATGATTAAAAGCATTGAAATTACTAATAAATGACATATATTCATGAATTTGCCAGCATTATAAATGAAGATCAATGTTTTTTTTCATGTCACAGAGTTTAGTTCTTACAGCACCTTTTGTTCTGACAGCTCCTTCAGTTCTTCAGGTACTTAAAGAGCGAACCATCAAATAACGTTATTGGGAACTCCGAAATCAGTTTATTAAAAGATAATGATAGAATATGTTATAAAAAAAAAAAGAGCATACATGTCTGCTTGTAATATGTATACTGTTCTAACACGTGACATATGGATTGCAGGCTATTAAAACAAATACAATAAATCTCACAAATGTTCAGATGAAATGTCAAGGTTTCGATTAATAACAGCATAACCATTCAATAAATATGCTGAAATTATATTAATTACGCCATGCAAGGTTGGCCATGAAAACTGTTGCTGAATTTGAGCAAGAAGTTTCAAACTTCATGACAACATCATCTTTTATCAAAATTTTCCGTCATTCTTTCTAATTTTGGACAATTATCAAGCACCACTGACACTTTATTTCTTTTAAATCGTTTTATTTCTTTTAAATCATTATCATTGAAACATTAATGTTTGTGAATGACGCTTTTTACCTCGAGTCGATTATGAACGTCGAGCTCCTTGTTTTACATCAGAAGTTGTAGTTATCGTGACATGAAGCTTTTGAAAGAAGAAATATTCTAAGATAAAGTTGATAAAGATATTTATTTTGTCTGAACAATAGCAATAATCGTTTGCATGTATCTGCACTGTATATTCTCGTGACCAAAACATTCGAAAAAAGCCGGCCGACGCGTCACCACTTGTGACGTCACAGTCCGAGTCTCCCATAGCCTATATATGGAACTCCGCAAAGGCTGTAATGTAGTTCGTTTTCTGGTGTATCAATCGATCTGACTAGTATTGTAGTACATCTGTGGTGAAAAGTCTCTCAAATTGTGTTATATCACTCGACTTGTGTGTTATATCACTTGATTTGTAGTTTTTCACTGATCTGTGTGCTATAAAAGTTCAGTCGATTTGTGATAAAAGTTTGTGACAGAACATCAGCGAGACATCTGACGCAATGGGGCAGTGCACATCTCGCAGCTGCATTGCAGTGCAAGATGCCTCAGCATGTATGTCACCAACGCCTGTACCAGAGAGAGTAGAAAAGAAGAGAGGGAGGCTTTTTAGATGGTCTTTTTCTCGGAAATCCAAGAAAAAGACCATCGAATCCCAACAGAGTCAGTGCAGAATTGACAGCAGCCAGCCACCTCAGAGATGCTTTGATGGTGAAGTTGAACAGAAGAACAACACCCAGAGCATCAACGGTCCCAGCTGCAACAACAATGTTCTGTCACTGGTCAAAGCTGAAGAGAAAAGTGACACTAACAATTCAGTGCACAGCCATGTGTCTTCCTTCAGCGCTGTGGAGAAAGTTAACGAAGCTGAAGCTGAAGAGAACAGCAACACTTCAATGTACAGCTGTTTGTCTTCCTTCAGTGCTGTGGAGAAAGTTAACGAAGCTGAAGCTGAAGAGAACAGCAACACTTCAGTGTACAGCTGTGTGTCTTCCTTCAGCGCTGTGGAGAAAGACCAAGAGCAAGAGGACATCAACACGAACAACAGTACTTCTTCAACTGTGTCATCCATTAATGAGGAGGACCTCATTTCTCTTTTGCCATCGGACAAATTTTTTTTGAAAAATGATGATGAATTTATCAATTTAAGTTCAAAGACAAAGATAGGTCAGTTTACTGCCACATACCCAACATTAATGTCTTCTTCTGGACATTGTCTTTCTTATCCTAATGAAGATGTGGACTGAGGAAAGATTTTGGTTGTGTGAGGCCCCATAACACCACAATAAGGTGCCCATTTTTAAAGTGTTCTTTAATTTTATGGTTTATACTGTATATATTTAATTTTAATTTTTTTTACAGGGGACATCAACCAGGACTATGAAACCGGTAGAATTCTTGGTCAAGGAGGATTTGGAAGAGTGTTTGAAGGAAGCCGATTGTCTGATTCACGACAGGTTTGTTTCCTTACTTGCTAGCAAAAGGATTTGGTACTCTTTAAATTCATTAGAAGTTACATCAAGGTTCATTAATGGAATCATGTGAATCATGTTAATTAATTGTAACCCATTCTCACTAAAACAATCTTTCTGTTTTTCTTTCTCTTGGAAAACAGGTGGCACTCAAATATGTGACGAAGAAAGAATGCTTTCAAAAGGGCCTACTTGTAAGTATGCTGCTGCTCCCTTCGTTTTCTTACTCTCATAGTACACGGTCACATTAGCGATAGGATATTTTGACAAAATTTTGCAGGCAAAAAAGGTCCATTGTCAACAGCTTATAAACTTTCAAAACAAGCAGCTTTCTGTTGGACAGCATGGCAAATTCCCATGACCAACATGAACGAGCAGAAAATGTGTGGAATTTCTTTACCCTCACGCAAAATTCCAGAGCATGTAGATTCCTGTTAAAATGACTGTATTTTGCCCTGCAAAAATTTGACAATCAGCTGTAAATGTGACATCAACTTCAGTAACTATTTCCAGTTGAATTTAAGTTACAAGTCTTCAAATCTACTTAGGACATAATTCTGTTGTAGTAATTCAGATGAGTTACATAACATCCCCTAATTATCTCACTTTCGTATAACTTTTATCTCTCCTGTACAGTCTATTTGGAAAATCCCTTCCAAATGAAGTCGCTATGATGATTCGAGTGAGCGAAGGCCCCAGTGTTCCTCAAATAATAAAGCTGCTGGACTGGTATGAGACACAGAATGAGTACAAACTGGTCATAGAGCGGCCCACGCATTGCAAAGATCTACAGCATTATTTAGTGCAGCATGGTGGCAGAATTGGCGAGTCAAAAGCACGACTTGTAATGCATCAAGTTGTTACTGCTGCACAAATATGCTGTGAAAGAGGTGTCTTCCACAGCGACATCAAGCTAGAAAACCTGCTAATCAACCAGAACAGCTTGCAGGTTAAATGAATAGACTTCGGTATAAGTAGATTGCTTGAAGAAGTCTGGTTATTCGAGGTTCATTGGTACGTATTACAAATCTATGGTGACGAGTTATAAATAGAATAATCAATAGAAAAAAAGTGGTAGAAATACCAATTAATTGCAATGGACAAAATGTTGTTCTTTCTTCCAGGCACAAGAATTTATGCTCCCCCTGAGGCTTTCCACAGAACATCCAGGTTTCATGCCAAGCCAGCCACAGTGTATTCCTTAGGCGTACTGTTGTTCTTGATGCTGTTTGGGAAGTACCCTTACAAGGTGAAACCTGAGATCCTTGCCAAGACCTTGAGAAGAGCAGAAATTTCCAAAGGTGAGAACATGTGGATGAATCATACAAGAACTTTTATTACAGCTTATACAATACATTATACAATAATACAATATTATTATTATACAATAATAATCAGACATCTCTCCACACTTTCTTCACAGAATGCAGAGAACTGCTCTGTTCATGCACGGAAAAAGATCCAGCCATGCGGATCAACTTGGAAAAGATCCTCCACCATGACTGGTTCCAAGTATTTGTCCTGAAGCCGCAAAGACAGAACGAGGAAACCATAGTAAGTTAATTCACATGTGTGGATTCATGCGTCCTGAGAAAAAAAATCCTCATGTGCAAGGAGCTACATAAAAAATCCAGGCCTGGTCCTCTCTCGTCTTGCACTGCCATCACTCCTCTTTTTATCCTTCCGGAGCTCCTCCGTGGGACTCGAGACCGGTGTGATAGGCAGGTGATGCTCATTAGCACTTGTTTTGTTCCCACGGCTCATTAGCACTTGTTTTGGCCCCATCCTGCTTGTCACCCCCATAACCTCTCGCGGCACCTGGGGGTAAGGACAGATGAGGCTAGAGAAAACGAGATGGAAGGATGAGGAGAGACGAGAGAGGAAAAATTAATCTTGGTGTGGTTCCCAAAACGCACTGCTGTTTGGTCCTCTGAAATGCCTGGTTGTGGCGGCGCATTTTCCCTTGGTGGGGAGAGAGGAGAGAGAACAAGACGGAAGGATGAGGAGAGACAAAGACGAGAGAGGGGAGAGAAGAAATATAAATCTTGATCCAGTTCCCAAAACGCACTGTCATCCGGTCCTCCACCAGCTGGGTGAATTCCTCCATGATGGCTGGTGGCGGTGGATCCTCCACTGGTTTTTGACAGTGCGTTCCTTCTTCCTCCTGGGTTTCAGCACCAATGTGGCAAAGTTAAAGGCTCACGGAAGAAGGAGGTGGGAACCAGCAAAACAAAAGTAAAGCGGCAGTCGTCCTCATGAATTAAAACAGCAAAAGATACAGGCCTGGTCCTCTCTCGTCTTGCACCTTTGTCTCTCCTCCTCTTATCCTTCCAGAGCTCCTCCATGGGACTCGAGAATGGGACTCGCGCCACCAGTCTCGCTCCGTTCCCATGGCTCTCACGCCCCTCCCCCAATTTTGTGATGTGGAACATGATCCACATCAGACAGACTTCTTTTGGGAATGTCTTTTTACGTTAAGTTAATTCACATGTGTGGATTCATGCGTCCTGAGAAAAAAAAAATCCTCACGTGCAAGGAACAACATAAAATCCAGGCCTGGTCCTCTCTCGTCTTACACTGCCATCACTCCTCCTTTTATCCTCCCGGAGCTCCTCCGTGGGACTCGAGACCGGTGTGATGGGCACACTCTAAATACTCCTGGGTTATTTCTTTAACCCATTTTATGGGTTATTTGTGTTGGGTTAAAATTATGGGTTATTTTTTCAAAGAGTAACCATTTTCTGGGTTATAGGGCTAATATTTTGACCCAATTCCTGGGTTGTTTAGGTTTCTGGGTTATTTTTTAAAGAGTAACCCATGTTTTGGGTTAACGCCCCTTCCCCTCCCCCCGCTGTTCTGGAATTTTCTCACAACAGTCGTTTGAATAACCGTCACTTGAACTTGAACGCGCTCGACCCGTTTTGGCCTGGGCTTCTTCGGTGCAACTTCATCGCGTATTCAAGGTAAGCAAGTATTTTCAGTGTCAATGTAACGTAAACTTTTCTGTGTTAATGGCCCCCAGTTGCTAGTTTAGCACCATTTGCTGAAAAAATGACCATGGCTTACCATGGTAATTCTGTGGTTAGCATGTAACATTAACGTTAGCCGCCCGCGTATATCGTGACAACATATAACTAGTTTAAAGTCCGTGTAAAGTCAAAATAAATATGTGTCTTGAGTTTGTCAGACTAAATAAGAAAGTGTTATTAACCACCCAGCCAAATTTGAATGATTAAAAATAACGATAAGTTCATGAAATTAGGTGTCAAAATGGTTGAAATGCTTTTTACACATAGTTGAGAAATACATGTATGACCTATTTAATGTGTTTAGAAGAAAATTACTGAATTCACTTTACACGGTCTTTAAATTCTATTTTTCATAAACTCTGCTGTACTTATCTCATTGTTATAATACTAGTAATAATACGATAAGTATAGTGCAGCTAGTGGCGACTTCATGCCGCGTTAAGGGGGTCGAACACCGGACGAGAAGCGCCGCGCCGCATCTAGGACAACTCGAGGTATCGCATACTTTCTCAGTTTATGGCCAGCAATATTGTTATGTTTTAGGACATTGTGGAATTAAGATAATGTCAGTACTATGTTATGATTGTACTGTATAATTAAATACAACCGTAGCTGAGTCTGCAGTCTGAACACTTTACCTCAGAGCGTCCGTTAACTGAATGAATTGAGAATATCACCTGAAAATCCAATAACATCAGCAATTTTCATTCAAGCAGCTGATTTCTGTAAATTAATGTAAAACTAAATTTATATTGTAGCACATGTGAAGTCAGTATACATTAACGACAATTTGAGACAAATAAGTGTAAATGTAATATAAATCTATGTACATGGCGCTCTGTGACGCTGCGGGATTTTGAACAGGCGCCGCCGGTGTGTGTAACTGTTACACTCATAGAGAATAATGTATTTGAATTTTAAATACGCTTCTCGTCCGGTGTGCGACCCCCTTTAGCCGCGGCTAGAGCGACGAGGCAACACAATAGTTGAGTTATGTTAACCAGCTGCGCTGTGCTTATATTATACAGTGCTCTACGGGCTTAAGTAGTGAGAGTTAAAGAAGCGTGTCAAGTCTTCAAATTGTTGCTAACATCTATTGCTATGTTTTCTCCAGGTTAAAATGACCTGGACAGCTTTGTCGCTGATAAGCTAACTGAGTGGCGGATGTCTGAGCTGATAGAGAATTTTAGAGGTGAGCGTTTTACTCTTTAAAGGGATAGTTCACCCAAAAATGAAAATTTGATGTTTATCTGCTTACCCCCAGGGCATCCAAGATGTAGGTGACTTTGTTTCTTCAGGAGAACACAAATGATGATTTTTAACTCCAACCGTTGATGTCTGTCAGTCTTATAATGCGAGTCAATGGTCACACAATTTATAAGAGTCAATAAACATGCACAGATGAATCCAAATTAAACCCTGCGGCTCGTGACGGCACATTGATGTCCTAAGACACGAAACGATCGGTTTGTGCGAGAAACCGAACTGTATTTATGTCATTTTTTACCTCTAAAACACCACTATGTCCAACTGCGTTCAGCATTCGCTTAGTGAGGTCTGATTGCGCACTGACAGCGGCAGTGATGTCTTGCACATATACTTCAATGAGTGCGAGACATCACTGCCGTTGTCAGTGCGCGATCAGACCTCACTAAGCGAATGCTGAACGCAGTTGGACATAGTGGTGTTTTAGAGGTAAAAAATGACATAAATACAGTTCGGTTTCTCGCACAAACCGATCGTTTCGTGTCTTAGGACATCAATGTGCCGTCACGAGCCGCAGGGTTTAATTTGGATTCATCTGTGCATGTTTATTGACTCTTATAAATTGTGTGACCATTGACTCGCATTATAAGACTGACAGACATCAACGGTTGGAGTTAAAAATCATCATTTGTGTTCTCCTGAAGAAACAAAGTCACCTACATCTTGGATGCCCTGGGGGTAAGCAGATAAACATCACATTTTCATTTTTGGGTGAACTATCCCTTTAAATGTGTCAGTGCAAGATTTTGTGACAGTCACAACTTCTTCGACAGTGGGGAATGCATATCTATAATAACCCTTATAGTTAAAAGATACTTGTGCCTTGTCTTTAAGCTGTTATGGATAATAATGGGCCAGATATTCACCTTTGCATTAATGTCATTATTACACTTGTTAATGAAAGAAAAGATGGACAGTATAGACTGTCATTCACACAAAATGGGTAATGCTGCAAAAGAACCACATTAGTTAAATAGCAAATTTAAGTTTTTTCTTTTCTTTTTTTTAAACTAAACAAAACAAAAAAACAACAGCATTCCCTTAAAAGTGATTATTTGTTAGCTTGATAATCAAAGAGTGTCTGGTGAGTGGTTCACAATTGTCTCGACTTATTAACAATACTCATGTTGTCTTGTTTTCTGTCTTTCAGGTGAAGACAGAGATGAGGAGGCATTTCTTCTCTTAGATGAGGATACTATCAAAAATCTTGTCCCTCAAGTTCAATCCAGTTATTGAATGTTGTCAAATGTTAGAGAGAGAATGAGTTGTTTATTTTTCTATTTTTTCTAATGTCTAATGTTATTACGGTGTGACCTAAGATAAATAGGTCCAAGTGTGTAGAGTTTATGTAGAGTTTAAAAATTAATCTTGGTGCGGTTACCAATTTAATGCAATAAAAATGTAAAAGTGCTTGAAGTGTGTAAGTGCCTGAAGTTTTATTTTCTGAAATAAGGCATACTGGCATAGTAACCCAAGTTAGGTTATTTTTGACCTTTGACCTTTTGTTAAAAAGGGACCTACTAATTTCTGGGTCATTTCAACCCAGATATTGGGGTTGTTCTTTTGACCCAGAAGTTGGGTTATATTAACTACAATGTTGGGTTATTTTTAACCCAACATTCGGGTCAGGTATTTAACCCAGAAGTTGGGTCAAAAAGAATAACCCATTTTTCTGGGTTGAAATAACCCAGAAATTAGTTGGTCCCTTTTTAACCCAGGATTTGGGTCAAAAATAACCCATTATGGGTTATTTTTGACCCAGGAGTTTTTAGTGTGCAGGTGATGCTCATTAGCACCTTTTTTGTTCCCACGGCTCTTGGCCCCATCCTGCTTGTCACCCCCATAACTTCTCGCAGCACCTGGGGGTAAGGACAGATTAGGCTAGAGAAAACGAGATGGAAGGATGAAGAGAGACGAGAGAGGGGAGAGAAGAAAAATTAATCTTGGTGCGGTTACCAAAACGCACTGCGTCCGGTCCTCCAGTCCTCCACCAGCTGAGTGAACTCCTCTGCAATGCCTGGTTGTGGCTCCGGATTCCCCAGCGGAGAGAGAAGAGAGAAGGAGACGGAAGGATGAGGAGAGACAAAGATGAGAGAGGGGAGAGAAGAAATATAAATCTTGGTCCAGTTCCCAAAACGCACTGTCATCTGGTTCTCCACCAGCTGGGTGAATTCCTCCATGATGGCTGGTGGCGGTGGTTTTTGACAGTGCGTTCTTCCTTCCTCCTGGGTTTCAGCACCAATGTAGCAAAGTTAAAGGCTCATGGAAGAAGGAGGTGGGAACCAGCAAAACAAAAGTAAAGTGGCAGTCGTCCTCATGAATTAAAACAACAAAAAATCCAGGCCTGGTCCTCTCTCGTCTTACATCGTCGTCTCTCCTCCTTTTATCCTTCCGGAGCTCCTCCATGGGACTCGTGCCACCAGCCTCGCTCTGTTCCCATGGCTCTCATGCCCCTCCCCCATTTTTGTGATATGGAACATGTTCCACATCAGACAGACTTCTTTTGGGAATGTCTTTTTACTATTTTTCATTGCATTCATTTTCATACATCAATGCATTGATTTCACTTGCATTTAATGCAATGTTAAACCATTTACAGTGTTTCACTGTATATAAGGGGTATTTAATTAAAGTTCCATAATTAAAGATCCAGCTGAAATGTATCTTATAATGAAGTGGACAGCAACGTCCAGCTTGAATCTTCACTCAAAGTTCAGGTTTGATCATTCATTATATATGTGGTGTATGAGTGGACTCATTAAAAAAAAATTATACAAAGATCAAACTGTCATAGTACCTAAGACAGCATGTTAGAAAAAAGTAAATAAGAAAGTACAGTATAACAGCTGAATGGAGTTTTACTGACATAGCCTGACAACATCTCATCTGATCGCAGTTCACTGTTGTTCAACTGAAGCTCCCTTGTCATCACCTACCTTTTCCGCACTCGTTTGACTTGCGCTTGGGGCTGAGGTGAAGTTGGAATGAGCGTCTGAAAAGTGTCTAATTTCAGACGTGGGATAAAAATAATTCAGCAGAAGCAGGGATTCAAAGGCCAGAAGGGGGAAAATCCCCCTACAAATCGCACTGTGAATATAACAAATGCATGCAGAGTGCGCCAACGGCCTGATGACTGTTGCACTTTACAGCAGATCAAATCCTTGTTTAATATTGGCCAAACGACATTTAATTCTAATGTTTTCTTAATCTTTCATACTTGGCCACTTTACGATAGAAATGCTATAGCCACCATAATTTCTTGAATAATAATATGTGGACATTAAAACATACAAACTCAGACTACGTCCTCACGAAGCCAGAGCTTATCCTATCCAATCGTTTTTTTCCCCCCCTCGTCTCAAGAAATATCTATGGCCACACGAAACCACTCAAAATGATGTAGTATACATGCCAGACCATTATGTGGCGCTGTAATTCTGCCACAGAGATACACTTAAAGCAGCGAATAAGACTTGGAGCATGCGCATAAACCTTGCGCGCTGTATTTTGGCTCAGTATCTTCTGCAGCACGAACACAAGCATCCAGAGTCTGCTTTTGCTGTTTTGTGCTGTTAGACTAGGGTCGACACGTGGGCTGATGACATCATCGTTTCACAAAATATACGGATTGGCTGTCCACACGAAAACGCAAAGACGGCGTATTCAGATTTATCCACTCTGGGACCCGGTTTCAAAAAANGCCTTCATTCATAAAAAGATGCCATTACATAAGTATTTAAAATATACTGTCTTCATGTTGTTTCTTTATGTTGTTTTAATTTGGAGATTATCTGTGAAATTATTACATTATAAAATATATGAAAAACGTATAAAAACGTAATATTTGATAGCTTGACAGTAAACTGTTTTTGCAGTGTTGTCTTATATTAATGTCCGTTAAAGCAAGTGTAAACAAAAAAACACAGCCACTGTGTCCAAAAGTGGGAATTATTGGATAACAGACAATGACCTCTATAAGGTCATTATGTTTGTAGCATGATCCAGGGGATTAAAACTTACTTACTATTATTACTCCATTAGGTCTGAAACATATATTGTAAATTTTAATCCCCTGGATTAAAAATTTTAATCCCCTGGATCACGCTACAAACATGATGAAAACTTTACATATTTACTATGAATAGTAAATTAATAATTATTAATTTACTATTCATAGTAAATATGTAAAGTTGCATAAAATGGAAATACTCAACCTCAGATGTGTGGCTTAGTGGCTGGATTCCACAACTGATAACAAAACATATATAGGGTAAGACAATACAACATTTACTGTAGGTGTCATAAAATTAGCTGAATTTGAGAAATTTTCTGTGTTTCTGATTTGGCTGTGAGATTCGCCTATTTTGGGTGCATAAGATGTAATGGATTCTATTGTCCAGTTGGCATTTTCACCCAAAATGGCTGCCGAGCTACCGAAGCGCCACCTACCTTTGGCAGTTACCCAAAAAGCATTAGAGTCAGATACGTTGGCTGCGTCCGGAAAATGGAAAATGCTGCCTTCGGAGGACACATTTCAAGGTAGGAAGGCGGCATGTCCGAATCCAATGTTAGCTTCACTTTCTGTCTCCTGAGATACCTTCATCTGATCGATTTTTGAAGGCAGCATAGATGTATCCTTCGCTGCCTTTGATATCCCATAATCTTGTGCTTTCCATTCTATGACAGTTCAGCTAGAATAAATAAAGTTGGCTTCCGAAAGTTGCGTTTGCTGCTCAGTTTGTGTAAATGAAAATGTTTTTGACCAACATTTTCCACTTTTGATGTCAATTCTAGCGAAAAATTACCACTGTAGTAATTAAATATTTGTTTAGTTATCATCAAAGCTCATGCTTTTTTGCTGTAGATTATTAAACTGTTACGCTGCCTCAGAAGTCTGTCCAAAGACTTCTGACAAAGACGTGTTTCGTGAGGTGCCTTCATGCACAAACGCTGCCTTACAAGTCATTGCCTGATAAGGCATTGAGGCAACAATTCAGCTGCCTAGGTTTTTAGATGCAGCAGTTTTCTCTTGTTTAGTGGGTGTGTCAAAAATGGCCACCCAATCATTAGCAACATGTATATAAACCACATGGTATTAAAGAGACAATGGGTCCAAGTAAAATTGTTTAGACATGTGTCCGCTGCTCGGTATACACAACAATTGAAGATATTAGAAGACATGTTTGTCATAACATAAAAAGTAAAAATATAGCATAACATGATGTAGTCGTTTATATTTTTAGCTTCATTGCAAGGCAAGTTGTTTATATACACCAAATTTCATACGCAATGGTAATTAAGTGCTTTACATAAATTAGAAAAGACAACACTGTAAAACTTTTCGCTGTAAATTTACAGTAAAATACTGGCAGCTGGGTTGCCAGCCACTTACTGTATTTTTACAGTACTACTTCTGTAAACAACATTTACAGTATAGTGCTGTAATTATCAAATACAGTATCCTGCTGTAATATTATGTACTTTTACAGCATTATACTGTTTATCTACAGCTATTAACTGCATTTATACAGCTTTTCATACTAAACTTATATTTGTCATTAAATAATTAAAAAATATACTTTTGTTATGTTATGGCAAAGGAAATGGAAAGCAACATACTCTGAGTTTTAAAACTTTTATTATTTTTTTTATGGAAGTTAGCAGAAAATTGCAATGTTGAAAGGTCAACATTTTAAATGCACTCAGCAGTTATCAATGAACAATACAGCAATCTTATTTACATTTAACATTTTTCCAAATGTGGAGTAAAAACAAATAGTAGGCCTACAAGTTTTTCAGTACTGTTCCTTTTTTGCACAGTGTTGCCAGTCTTGGAAGTCACTTTCCCTTCTTGTTCCTTGAGCCGTGTTCATTGTTGATGTCAAAGTACCTAAAAAAGCAGAAAAGAAAGAGGAAAAAAAAGGAGAGAGAGAAAACAGTAATGAATATTGTGAATATATGCACCATAGTATTTTTGTGAACACAAGGACTAACAGCCTATAAGCATTTGATTGCAGTAAGTTAAAATGCCAATTAACACTTCAGAAAAGATGCAACTAAAAAATAATGCTTATAATTGTATTCAATGAAATTGTTTATTCATTGAATGGACTATATGTACAACTGATTCCGCGTTGTACATCGTACTACATCTCGGGAGTTTCTGGTAAAAGCATTCAGCTCCCCTCCATACAACACTAACCTGCTGCAGTCCAGTGCTCGTCTTCTCATTAACTGTTTTTCTCATATTTTATACCTGTTGAATTTAGCTTGTGTGTGTTGGTGCTCTTATCCCAGTCTTTTAAAATAGTCAAATAAATAAGTGGTACCTGCCTCGAGACATGTAGCAATTTTAAATGTTTAAATTAATCTTTAAGGGTTAGTTTACCCAAAAATTTAATTTATGTTGTTAATTACTTGCCCTCGTGTCGTTCCACACCCGTAAGACCTTTGTTCATCTTTGGAACACAAATGGAGATATTCTTTGATGAAATCTGAGAGCTTTCTGTTTATCCATAGGCAGCAGCACAACTTACACATTCAAGGTGAAAAATGGTAGGAAACACATTGTTAAAGTAATCCATGTGTCTCTGTGACGTGACAGAAAGCTCTCGCATCAAAAATATCTTAATTTGTGTTCTGAAGATGAGCGAAGGTCTTACAGGTGTGGAACGACATGAGGGTGAGTAATTAATGACAGAAATTTCATTTTTTGGTGAACTAACCCTTTAAACAGTAACGCACTGACAGCGGACTGACAAATATACTTTAAATATTAAGAATTTGAATACTAAGAATTACACACAGTGAAATGATTGTCAATGAAAAATAGGGATTAAAATATTTAAGACAAATAAATGAAGGTTTGTCCTGAACTTATTCATCAGGTCTCACACACACTGCAGCATCGATCACTAAGCAGAAATAGGCAAGTTGTATTATTTCAAAACGTGTGTTACAAGCCTCAGTGCAAGTAGTCCATTATTTGCCATAAACCTGATTACATCACAAGTGAAATTAGGTGCAATACTTACGTTAACATAACCATATTTCACAGAGGGTCATTTCCCCCCCTTCCTGGTTCTTGAGCCATGTTTAGGGGATATGTCAAAGAGCCAGGCAGGCAGGTAAGTGTTAAACAGGGTGTTTATTTAGAACAGAGGCATGGATTTGGCAGAGAAGATGACAGGTATGTTGTTAACAGTAAACACGTGGAATGAAGACTTAGCTGGAGTGGGTAATGTAATGTCAACTTTTGCAAGGATGGTGAGGAGAAGACAGACTGGCAGACACAGGAAGACGGATGGCAGATAGGAGTACACAGAAGGCAGGTAATCCAGGTAAGTAGTGGGCAAGGAGTCCAAGGTACGTATAACCTTGTGCTAACCATAGACAAGACCAGACCATGTGGTGGAGTAAACATGGGGCTTAAGAAGTGGTGTGCTGAAGAGTGCTAACAATGGTGATGGCTTACAGGTGCAGGTGACTGGTGAGTGAATGCAGGTGGGGAACCAGAGGGATGCTGGGAAATGGAGTCTGGGGAAGGTGAGACGGACGGTGACTGGGACAGTACCAGTAGCGTATCTGTCCTCGCGCCGCAGATAGATAACCGGGAGGTAAGGCGTCCTGGAGACATGACAGGTGATCTGGGTGATACGGGGTAGGCCGTCTCCAGGACTGTACTGGCTGACCGGGGTGCCAAGGAGGATCAGACAGCTTGGGAAGCCATGGCGGTGCTGGCCTCCCAGCTCAATCCGGTGAGATCGGGAAGCTCCCTGGAATCAACGAAATTTGTCCCGATCTTATACAGGTTCTTGATTCGCTCATCCAGGGAGCTGGTCTGGATGAGACTACAGAACTTGTCTATGAACGTGAACAGATAGCGGCTGGATTGGGATCTATCCGGCGAATTCCCAGCCAGAATCCGTGGTGCTCTGCATAGGGTCTGGTCTTCTGTCAGGCACACAGACGGAGGCAGGCATGTAAGTGTTTTAAACGATACCAACGATGCTGGGAAATGGAGTCCAGGGAAGGTGAGATGGACGGTGACTGTGACAGTTAACAAAGGTCTTGAATACATTGTTAATTTATTCATATTGCTGGCAAAATTGTATATACATAAACAAAAATGCTTAAATTCATCCCCAATATTTAAGGTGTTTTTAGTGGAATTTGATTGTTTTATATGTTCTCTGAAATTGTTAAAAAACAAAATCATTAACATGTTTAAAATATTATGACATTATTTTCAGATCCCCTGTTACTAATTAATGACTGTCTTATGCTATGCTCTGTTTAATTGTTCTTTTTTCATAAAAAAAAACCCTTTGTGAACGAATCGTTCTTATTGAACTAATCTTTTAGGTGAACGAATCATTCTCAGAGCTGTGGTCCTCCAGGAATTGAGTTTGAGACTGTACAGAGTACTATAAGCACTGGTTTTGTGTGCATTTTGTATTTATTTTTGTAGTTGTTTTATGTTTTAACAGCTTTCTTCTTTTAAATAAAATAATTAATTACGTTTAAGTCATGTCATGCACTTCTCTAAAAACTGTAAAACAAATAAAAAAAAATGTGACAGTATTGGTAAGCTCTCATTGCGTCATGTCAACAAATAGCATTCCAGCTGGGGCTGTGAAGGGGCATGTAATAGAGTACCTCAGAGATGACGTGTTTTTGTAGGCCAACCCGGAAGTTAGCGGCGATCGAAAAGGCTATGCATTTTTCCCATAGACTTTTGGAAAATTGCAAAAATAAGCTCTGTTTAACAAAGGGTTATGACACTTACACATTTTGACTATCAAGATAATCTTTACAAGTTAACACAACATTTATACATTTTGAAGCCTAAATAAAGTCATCAGATATAAAAAGCTAACAGTACAGGCTATAAACTAGTGGTCTTAAACTGCCGGCCCAGGGGCCATTTACGCCATTCAACATGTTGAATCGGCCGAAAAAAGCTGACGAGGACCAACTTCAGCCAACAGCCTTTCAGTTTTTTATTTAAAAATAAAATTTTGTTTTTTATTTACATTTACCCACATTCAAGTGTTGTTGTGTTTTTTTGCCTTTATTATGTTAGGACAGTAAGCAGACAGAAAGCAAAGCGGGAGAGAGAGAGGGATGGCATCGGGAAAGGTCCTTAAGCTGGGACTCGAACTCGGGTCGCCCGAAGTGCTACGGCACTATATGTCGGCGTGCTGCCCACAAGGCTATCAGCACTGACCATGTTCAAGTGTTGATGAAGCTAGATATTTTTTTATTTTTTATTTTTTTTAAAGCAGAGGCTCTGTTCTTTCTTTTGGCATATTGTATGTTCAGATATTCATACAACAACATATTCTGTGGGCCATGAAATGTTGTGAAAATGATCAATAAATGCTGGTGCTGGCTGGCAACTTTTTAAAAAACGCTGGCTGGGAAAGAGTTAAGTTGCTCTCTAGGCAAACCACTTAACATAGGGCCATATAAATATACTTACAGTATGTGATGCACATTGTGCCAAATTCGGTCCCACTTTATATTAGGTGGCTTTAGCTACTATGTACTTACATTTAAATTAATCCTTTGATACAATGCACATATTGTGTCCACATGTTTTTACATTGTACTTATATTTAAAAAAAAGTATCTGCATGTAATTACATCTGTAATTATTTTCTGTAATTACATTTATAATTACACTGTTAACTCATCCCTTACACCTTAACCCACCCTTAAACCTACCCATACCACCAAACCTGTCCCTAACCTTACCCGTATCCCACCTCAATAGCAGCAAAAGTTTTTTGCAATACAATATGAACACAATAAGTACATTGTACTTATTTTTTGATGTGAGTACAAAGTAGTTAAGGCCACCTAATATAAAGTGGGACCCCAAATTCTTTGTATTATAGAGTATGTGTGCTATGCTCATACCAGGGGTTGTGATGGGCTGTGAAGCTATGAGTCCAGGGCTGATTTTTTAGTCCAGTTCATCCTGGTAATAATAATCTGGTATTTGTGCATGAGGTAAAGATACTCTCAACACTCTATTGAATGATGTTCTTTATTGTCTCAGCCTTTATTTTACACCCAGAGGCAAGTCAAAGCCCAATGGGAGTAGTACACTAACTAGGAGAGAGAAATATAATCATAGCAATATATGGGTGTTCCCTATTGTGCTGGTTTAGGATGTCTCTGGTGCTGAGATGGATCATTATGCTTTGTACCAGGAAGAACAAAGTGTTGTAACTTGGGCAGAAGAGTCCATAGAGAAGCAAAGTCACACACCTTCCGAAGCCTGAAAGAGACCTACTTGCTCTGTATCCTAATGTCTGCCTTATAGGACAACCAGTCATCAGTCAGATATGTTGTAAGTACTCATTTAAATTTAGCATTTTATTTCTCAGGCTTAATTGTTTTCTTTTACAGTAACAGTGGCAATTGTTCACTTGTTTCTGTACAAGTACTAAGTTCTAAGTATGTCTAAGAAGATTTATAAGTTATCACTCATGGTTTATTTCCAGACAAATAAGGAACTAGGCAAATAACAGTTTACTCTAATCATACTGTCATATGAGTTCCAGATATACATTCTGATACACATAAACTAATTCAATTAGATATGTGGATATGGATCTTCAGAAAATACTGTTTTATGTTCTTTACATAACAATTGTCTCAAAATTGTTTTAATGGGTAATTTTAGTGGAAACATAATTCCAATCTGTAGTGGTAAATGTGCCTTTTGGGTTGTGATGTTCATTGTTGTAATGTTGAGAAGGATGTTCTTTCCAGTAAATTCTTAGTATGCTAGAGACACGTTTTGACGTAATTTGAATCTGACACACAACACAAGATTTCTAGAGATTTAATCAGACAGACAATGGCTGAATCTGTCCCACAGGGAGGTCAAATATTCAGTATGTAATATAGTCAGAGATCAAGGATTATAATTTTTCCTATTCAGAACACCATACATGTTGATTTTAGTTACCAAACTTGAGAAATTGTTTGTCTCACACTGTGTTTTCTCAATGGTACCAGAAATTATTTAAAATAGAACTTTCCAAACATAATCAATTCAATGAATTAACACAAATTTAGGGAACTATGCTATAATCAGAAACACTATAATCTAAACTTTACTTAAAGTAAAAGCAGAGATGATGACAATGGTTATTACAGAAAATAGTGGAATAAATTACTACTTTAGGTTTCTTTAAAGGCCACTTACATACTGTAATGTTTCAGGAGTGACAACCGCATTTAAATGCGGGTGCGAGTACCTTAAATTATCGTTCCATGTGTGTACAGAACACGACTCAATCTCGAAACTGCGTGATTGACACCGTGTTAAACGGTGCTAATACAAGTTAACTATGTCATTAACAACTAATTGTTTAGTTCGGTTCCGTACATAGTGTGTGGAATTTTTGTAAATGCAGTAATTTACAGGAGTGACAACCACATTCTACAACCGCATTAACCGCATTATGAAACCGAACTGAAAAACTAGTTGTTAATGGCATAGTTTAACTTGCTTTAGAAATGTTTCTCTCTTCTTTATGTGCGGTGCAAGAAATCACAGGGAAAGCGGTATGAGCCTTAACTCATTCATGTTGCCAGATCTTACTAGAAAAACAACGAACAAGCACAAGCACACAACCGAAATACATCTAAATGATTTATGCTTACAATAAGACCACACCTGTTTACTTTAATAACTGCATAAACTCTATTGCTTTATGAGCCGAGCTTAAACAACATACGCTTATAATAAGTGGGCATGGCAAAACTACAAGTGCGCGCTCTGTTAAACAGTCTTTCCAAGCATAAGCAAAACCTCGACACCTTTGTTGACTGTACTTTAGTAAAAATCACGCAGCTTCGGGAGGGAGTCGTGTTCCGTACACACATGGAACGATGATTTAAGGGGCTCACTCCAGCATTTAAATGTGGAAACTTTACAGTGTGTACGTGGCCTTTTTCGGCAATTAATGCGATTGTCACTCCCGTAAATTACTGTAAATTTTTTACCCCCCCAAAAAAACAAAACAAACTCTGTGTCTGTACAGAACAGGATTAAGCACTAAAAGGTAACTGACAACCGAATTTAGCTGCAGTGTGTACGTGGCCTTTGAGTCAAATAAAGTTCTTTTAATTTAGAATAATTAGGTCCTTTGAGCATGTCCATCCATTTTGGGCTCATGAAATGAGGCTCAAGACAAAGAAATCCCTCTGTTTTTGCTATGGGTAAACTGGTTTGACTTGATGTAACTCTATAGATGTAAAGATATACACACATATAGGTAACCGGTAGGAATTCACCTAATTACTCACACCAAGAAGCTGTGAGTCATAGTCAGGGATCAAAAAAAAGAAAGAAAAAAAATTACAAAATAGTTTATTGTTTATGCATTTTATATTGTGTGCATATTTACACTGAGCTGAGGTGCTAGATTAATCAGTCATCTTGGACACAGTTGAAATTCGCTTTTGTGTTTTCTGAGGAAAACAAAAGCTCATGGAATCATTAACTTAGCAGTGAGTTGAGTCACCGCGGCTGCTAAAACTCCTTTGCTGGGGAATGCACCTGTGTTCACTGACTTCCTCTGATTCTCCAGCACTATGTAAATAGCCAGCACTAGTGTCATAATATTATGTGAGGTCATTTTTTTGTCTTCATCTTTGTTGACCTTCTCTTGCAGGAATCTGCTGCTGTACCTTCTGTGCCTGTGTACTGTGTTCAGGTACACAACTGCAGGTGAGTAACAGAGACTTGAATGAATGATCAATACAGTTAGAATAGAGTCACTTATTGCCAGACTTGCCAATCTTTTATCCATTCTGTCTACACAGCTGCAGATCTCAATGACTGTGCTGCTGCAGGGACCATATGCCACACCAACGCAGATTGCTTTAAAACACGTGATGAAAAATTTGTCTGCATGTGCCAAATGGGGTACAGGGGCAATGGAGTACAGTGCCAGGACATTGATGAGTGTACTACTGGTTTACACAGCTGCCATGGAAAAGCAATCTGCAGTAACACTCTGGGCAGTTATACCTGTTCATGTCTAAATGGCTATTTTGGTGATGGTTTCCAATGCCAAGATATCAACGAGTGTCAAACTAATAATGGTGGCTGCCATGTTAATGCGCTTTGCACCAACAGAGATGGAGGAAGAGACTGCAGTTGTAAGTCTGGTTTCAGTGGAAATGGATTTCAGTGCACGGATGATAATGAGTGTGCAAGACCAGGAATCTGTCACTGGAATGCCACTTGCACCAACAACCCTGGATCCTACGTGTGCACATGCAATGCTGGCTACAAAGGCAATGGAAATTATCTCTGCCTAGATATTGATGAGTGTTCAGAGACTCCTGGTGTGTGCTCTGCTTTCTTTGGGTACAAAGGTTGCAAGAACCTGCCAGGATCCTACACCTGCCTCTGCAACAGTGGCTACCAAAGCAATGGACAGACATGTGAGGACATCAATGAATGTGAAATCAACATCTGTAGCTCATTTGCTGATTGTACAAACTTGCCAGGCTCGTATCGTTGTACCTGTCCTGAAGGATTTGTAGGAAATGGCTTGGCATGCGTGGACATTAATGAGTGTGATAGAAAGAACAACTGTGACCCCAATGCAATATGTACCAATTTGCTGGGAAGCTACCAATGTTCCTGCCGCTCTGGCTTTCTGGGTACGGGTACAAAATGTACTGACATTGACGAATGTGCCGCCAGTAACATTTGCCCAAGTAATGCTGTGTGTGTCAACACAGCAGGTTCATTCTTCTGTGACTGTGGTCAAGGCTACAACTTTAGTCGAAACCAGTGTCTGGATGTGGATGAATGTGCCATAAGACATTGCAGTCCTTATTCCTCTTGTGAAAACTTACCTGGTTCATTCATCTGCTCATGTATAGCTGGTTTCGAGGGTGATGGATTAATATGCAACGACGTGGATGAGTGTGCCATAGAAAAGCGGTGCCATGTTAATGCACTCTGTATTAATGTACCAGGAAAATTCAACTGCAGCTGTATGGTGGGATATACAGGGGATGGTGTGTTGCAATGCTCAGATGTGAATGAGTGTCTTGTTGATAATGGTGGCTGCAGAAACAGAGCAAAATGTGTCAACAGTATGGGGTCTTTCTCTTGCACTTGCCCCTCAGGATTTCAGCTAGTCAATCATACCATCTGCCAGGACATAGATGAATGTCAGCTACCTGAAAAGGCTTGTGGCACCAATGAGCAGTGCTCAAACATGGAAGGGTCTTATGCATGCCATTGCAAAGAAGGCTTCACTCAGGCCAGTGATGATTTAGACTGCTCTGATATTGATGAATGTGAAAATCAGAAACCTTGTCACCAGAATGGCACATGCTTGAATTTAGCAGGCTCCTTCTCATGTACCTGCAAACATGGCTTCTCAGGAAATGGTGTAACATGTGAGGATATAAATGAATGTGCAATTGAGGGTATGTGCCATCTACAAGCCAATTGCTATAATTATCCTGGAGAATTTATGTGTATATGCCACCAGGGCTTTAATGGAGATGGTTTCACCTGTACAGACGTGGATGAATGTGTCCTTTCAAATTATACTTGCCCAGACATCTCTGTATGTGTCAATTCCCCTGGAGCATATGTCTGCTCTTGTCTGAATGGCACAGTAGCATACAACAACACCTGTGTCCTCCCTAGTGGTGAATGTGATCCTGCCTGCCATCCACATGGACTTTGTCATCCTTCACCTTCAGGGTATCAGTGTGTGTGTGATGTGGGATTCAAAGGGGATGGACTCATTTGCTTGGACATCGATGAATGTGAAGAAAATGTGTGCCCAAAGAAAGAGACACAGTGTGTCAATAACCCAGGATCCTTTGACTGCATATGCAAAGTGGGCTACACTCTTAATGGAACAGAATGCATAGGTAAGTGCAATTCACATGTGATTAAAAAATAATTTCGGTTTTCACAAGCCAAGGTCATGGGTTCAGTTATCCTGGAAATGTATGAACTAATAAAATATTTACCTTGAATGCACTTTGTCATTTTTTCATGTTATTCTTTTTCCAACCTTACAGATGTGGATGAATGTGAATCTGGAGTCAATAGCTGCAGCAAGTTTGCGCAGTGTGACAACACCATTGGGAGTCACCTATGCTTCTGTCTCAATGGCTTCACTGGGGATGGAAAAAACTGCTCTGGTAAGTCCTTCTCCCATTTCAAAATTCCTTTGTGCATTTCTTTGCTTGCTTGAGGACTCTCTTCTCAGTCTTTTAGGGATTTTTTTCCTGACCCTGTCCCATTTTGGATGACTTATAGACATTAATGAGTGCCAATCCCAACATGGAGGATGCCATCCAGCTGCCAGCTGCACTAACTCCCCTGGTTCCTACAAGTGTACCTGTCCCTTTGGCATGAACGGGTCTGGGTTTGATTGCCAAGATGTGGACGAGTGTAATGAAAATTCAACTTTGCCTCATAACTGCAGCCTTCTCGCCATGTGCAACAACACAGAGGGCTCCTACATTTGCAAGTGCATGGAGGGATATCTGGGAGATGGGTTTACTTGTGAGGATGTGGATGAGTGCTTGTCACCTTCAATCTGCAGGAACAACATGACCTGCCAAAACTTTCCTGGAACATATACCTGCACATGTACCGTTGGTCTGGTCTATGATCTGGGTACCTGCGTGAATGAGAAAGACTGTAAGAATGTAACCAATGCATGCAACACCCATGCTGACTGCAAACACATCCGTGGGTCAAACTATTGCTCCTGCATTGAAGGGTTCCGTGGAAATGGTAGAGACTGCCAGGATATAAATGAATGTTCACAATCAGGAGCTTGCCCAAAGTTGTCCACCTGTTTCAACACAGAAGGGTCCTATCATTGTGACTGCTGGGAAGGTTACCAGTACAATGGGATACACTGTGAAGACATAAATGAGTGCAGTGTAGGAAACTTTATTTGTCCAGACAACAGCACATGCTACAATAAAGAGGGAGGGTATAATTGTCCGTGTAACAATGGTTTCCTCTACTTTAACAACTCTCTCTGTTTGGATGTTGATGAATGTGCCACAGGGAAAGCACAGTGCCCAAATGCCTCCAACTGCCAAAACACAGTGGGATGGTATTTTTGTGAATGCTGGGATGGGTATACAGGTAATCAGACAGTCTGTGAGGATGTTGATGAATGCCTGAACAATTCTGCATGTTCAGACAACAGTATCTGCGTCAATACTGAAGGTTCGTTTCTGTGCCTTTGTGATGATGGATTCTCCTCCAATGGTACCAGTAGTACCCAGTGTGAGGACATAGATGAGTGCATAGATGAGTTTGGGCCACTCTGCACTAATGGGACTTGCATTAACACAATTGGCTCATTCCACTGTGTTTGTGACATGGGATTCTGGAGCAATGACACTAGGTGTCTTGACATAGATGAGTGTTCAGGATCAAACAATGAATCCATATGTCAACCTCACTCTACATGTGTCAACGTCCCTGGGTCTTATAAATGTGACTGCAACTTGGGTTTCCTTCTAAACAGAACAGAGTGTCAAGACATTGATGAATGTCTGGCAGATGAAAGTCCCTGCACTGCCAACGCTGGATGTGTAAACTCAGCAGGGTCTTTCCAGTGTCCATGCGCATCTGGTTTTGAGGCTCAGGGCCCAAAGTGTATAGATATCAATGAATGCCTTTCGAACAGAACTTGTCGTCCCGATCAGGTGTGCATCAATAAACCTGGATCATATCAGTGCTCCTGTCCACTGGGACATCATGAGGAAAATGGTACCTGCATAGACAACAATGAATGTGCAAAAAACACAACCTGCCACCCCTTGGCAAGATGCTGGAACACAGTGGGGTCTTTCACATGCCAGTGTCGCTTAGGTTACGCTGGGAATGGGACGTACTGTAAAGACATTGATGAGTGTTCCACATCGTCCTTACGTTGCCACAAGTCAAGCCAATGCATCAATACCCCTGGGTCATATATATGTGTATGTGCACCAGGTCTTATTGCATTAGGGTCTCTTTGTGTGGATCTAGATGAATGTCAGTCCAGTAGGGGGGGATGTCATCCTGCTGCCACATGCTACAACTCTGTAGGTGGGTTTCAGTGCAAGTGTGGCAACGGATGGGATGCCTCAGTCGGAAATGGGCATGGATTGGGTGGATGCATTGACCGGAATGAATGTCTTTCATCTGATGTATGTTATAGAAACAGAACATGCACCAATTTTATAGGATCTTACAGCTGTGCCTGCTCTACTGGAGATACTGACTGCCCACAGCTGCCACAAATGGGTGGGGTATTTTATTACAATCATGAAAAATAATTTATGTAAAAAAATACATCTATATTTCGTATTTATTATTCTCTCTTTTTGCCTCTCTCTCTGTCTTTCTCTGTCTCCATCTCTTTGTTTTTAATATGTAGTATTCACAAATCACAAGAATAATTTAATAGTTAAAGAAATACTGAATAAAATACTTTTTGCTCACTCACTTTATATGAGGACTCCAGTCATATCAGGACTTCCTCTTAATGTTGATCCTTTATGTTGGGTGTTACTCTCTTATGGTGGCCACCATTTTGACTGCCATCACATGACCATCCAGAGTTAATAAACATAAACTTAAAACAAACTTACATCAAACTAATTTCCCGACAGAGAACTCCAAATTTTTATGTTTTGCTCTGGTCAACCTAATCGCACTGATTTTTATTTTTTTATTTTTTTAGACCAAATGGTGTTTTTATGACATCTACCAGCAGTGGCTAACTTCCCATGCTAACCAACCAAACCTTGTCCCATTTGGGTGCATTTTGTATATATTTTTACAGAAACTGTCCTGTATCCATTTGGAGAGGAAGTAGGTGATGCTGTGTTACCAATTACAGTGGCAGATGGAAATTCTCCATACATCACTCCTCCTGCAGGCTTTCCATTCATGGGAAAACTATATGAGCGGCTGTTTGTAAGCATTCACAATTAACTGTTCTCATTTTTATAGCAATTTAATGGTGAGCAGGCTAATCTGAAATGTCAACACTAATATACCATAAATAACTCAGGAAACATTTTGGCTATGTACAGTTAGCCTTACCTCTGTTCACATTTTAAAAGTTAATAAGAGTTTTGATATATGAACCTTTTTAGTTTTCAGATAACGGCTTGGTGCAGTTCCAATCGGTCAGTGAGAATGAGAAACTGTTGCTCCCTGCTCCAATCCCGGGGGGATTCCATGGTAATGAGGGTCTTCCCATGTTGGCAGTGTTTTGGGATGATGCTGACCTTACCCTCGGGGATGGAAAACTGCTATACCAGGTTAGCATTGCAATTAATAATGCAAAATTAAATAATATAAAAATCTGATTTTGGCAGTTGAAATCTAGTGACTTGTTGACCTGTTTTTTTGTGACATTTCACCTGTCTGCCATTGGTTGTACAGATAGTCTCAACCTAAACTCACACCACTAGTTGAGACAATTTGTTGACAAGGTTAAAAGAGCCGCAGTGTTCACACTTTTCAGGAGACTCGGTATACAAATTGTGTATATATTATTTTCTATGCAAGTTAAATTGAGATAGGATAAATTAATTTAAAGGAATAGTTCACCCCAAAATGAAAATGCTGTCATTAATTACTCACCCTCATGTCGTTTCGAACCTGTAAGACTTTTGTTCATCTTTGGAACACAAATGAAGATCTTTTTGATGAAATCTGAGAACTTTCTGTTCCTCCACAGACAGCTACGCAACAACTGACACTTTGATGCTTCAAAAAGTTCATAAAGAGATCGTAAAACTAATCCATATGAAATGAGCGGTTTAGTAAAAATTTTCTGAAGAGACACGATGGCTTTATATGATGAACAGATTGAATTTAGGCTTTTATTCACATATAAAAACTCATCAACAACTCACACATCAGTTGTAGTAAACAGAAGCTGAAGCATGTTTGCTTAACATGCGAGAACCAATGAGGTTCATTCTTTTGTGTGTTATGCAGCACGTTTGTTTGTTCTCGCACGTCAAGCAGGTTCGGTTGAGTTTCCGTTTATGTTCGCTGATCAATGTTTATATATGAATAAAAGCGTCATATAAAGCGATCTTGCCTCTTCAGAAAATTTGGTCTAAACCGCTCAATTTATATGGATTAGTTTTACGATCTCTTTAAGAACTTTTTGAAGCATCAAAGTGTCAGTTGCATAGCTGTCTATGGAGGGACAGAAAGCTCTCAGATTTCAACAAAAAGATCTTAATTTGTGTTCCAAAGATGAACAAAAATCTTACGGGTTTGGAACGACATGAGGGTGAGTAATTAATGACAGAATTTAAATTTTTGGGTGAACAATCCCTTTAATATAAAAAAACTATTTAAGTTTTACTTTACTTACCCTTTTTTTGTAGAAGTACAACCACATCTTTTTGTGGTAATTACCCTGTTGACAAATAAACCCAGCATGAATTCCATTTTGGTCTAGGCTGGTTTATGCTGCTTAGAGCTGGTATAGTGTTGGTCTAGCTGGTGGCCCGCTTCCCTTGCTGGGGACCAGCAAACCAGCAACAAGCATCCTATGCTCGTCCTAGCATACAAAACATACCTTTTTCTGCTGACCAGCAATGCTGGATTTTTTAGCAGGGTACCAGCAGGGAAATCTTAAACATTCTCCTTTTCTATCCAACAGGAATACAGTCTGCTCAATATATCTGACATCTACGCTGAGAAAGTATTTAACCGAACAGCACAAGATGTTAGCAGATTTGAGACTCAAAGGGGTAACCCCCGATTTACTCCATCCTGGATGGTGAAAATCACATGGGATCACGTTTTGCCTGTGTCCTATCAAAAGATCAACTTGTCTGAGGTGAGTGTTAGATGAATGAACACACACTGAGTAAACCAGTGTAACAGTAGCTGTAATTAAGGGTGTTTGCTACTGCAAGCATCACTATTAATATTATTAATATTGCCCATAGTTAGATTTAGGGATTTGAACAAACTAAACCTAAACCTAATCAGCAGGCGATAGACCTGATATCGTCCGGCTATGAGTAACCCACTTCTTGCCAAAATAACCTTAAATTTGCTTGTCATTTTTGCTAAAATAACTTGCGAGATGTATGATATTCCATCATGTAAGCAAAGTCAACAGTGATTACAAGGTGTTTGGTTTAATTTCTTTGACATGTTCTATGCATAGCCTGTACGTAGTCACGATTTAGCTCTTAGTCAGACCGGCTATCTGTAGTCTATTCTTGGGCTATGGTTAGACGTCTATTAAATTTTCACTGACAGCCCAAATTTTGCCTTGTTTTAGCCTAGATGGCAGGGCTGTGTTTTGCACTATGGGCATGAATGACACAGCTTGTTGAAGAGAGGTGTACTATTATTTATCATCTGGAAGATGATAAGATTGGTGAAACATTCCATAAACTTACATAAAAGTTATCATATCTAGAGGGCAGAATATCATAGAAACCTGGAAGCCGACTCTTTTGACTTGGGCCAAAAAGCAACCACATAGCTACCAGAACACCCAGGAAACCACACCCTAGCAACAATCTAGCAACCAACCACATATTTTTAATTTAAAATGGCATTGTAAGGCAAATGAGGAAATAGAAAGGCAGAACATAAAACATGCAAAGTTATTTCAGGCAATAGTGAAAAACTTGGGGTTATAGTCTCATTTTACAGAATATGAAAGCTATCCTTTCTCAGTCTCACTAGTTCCTGATATGGGTAGTAAAATGGGTTTGGTATAGTGTTGCTGTCCCCACCCTAACCCCCACTCTCTGCCCTAGTTTGTATTTGTTATTGTTGTATTTTGCAATGACTAAGAGGCCATTCACACAGGACATATACAGAATGGAACAGACCATGGGGGTCTTGTGACACATTTTCTAAAGTTGAAGTTCTAAAGTTGTTTTAAAAATGACTCTGAAAAAAACGTGCAAGAGCAGGTCCTATGTGAAAGCCTCTTAAAAGTTAATCTTAGTAATGATCGTCCTAATGTCATTCACAGACCAACACCTTCCAGTGTATTCTGACCACAGATGGACTACGTTCATTTGCTTTGCTCCGCTACAGTGACATGAACTGGGGTCCAGGACAGAGAACCGATCATAACGCTCTTATAGGCTATACTGATGGCAAGAATAACTTCCATAATGAGATTCCAAAGCCACCAAACAACCTGTTTGGCCCAGGAGGGCGCTATCGTCCCCAGACTGTCACTGGTAACACAGGCAAACTGGGGCAGCTGGTGTATGACCTGGCAGGATCTAATGAAATCAGCTCGGATCCTCAGAGGCAATGCCAGCTATGGGCCTTCAATGAGCCGGATCCTAAAGAATGGGCATTTGGAGTGGCATCATGTCCATGTACCCGTGTTCAGGCACAGGAGGACTTGGCCTTTGGCCCTGAGACTCTACCATCAGAACAGATGGCACATGTGAGGGATCTGAGAGCTCTTAGATGGGGTGGCAGTAGGGGCCGTGTCTTTCAGTCCATCCTCTTTAACAAACAAAAGGCAGGAAAGAGATGTGTGTATGATCCAGAGGGCCCCCTGCTGGCTGGATACAGCGAACGGTTCTTTACTGAGGACAAGACACAACAACACATAGGTAACGCCATTCCAGATATATTTTTCTTTTATGAAGTTTTCAAAGGCATTGTAAGTTGAACATGTAATCCAGTCTTACCTAAATTCCTTTTATTGATTAGATTTTTTTTAATCCTGTCTTTGCTTCTAGACAAGGATTTATTACCCTTCCAGTGGTGCTGTGTTCAGTCCCCTCTGTGTAATGTCTACTTGGCAAAGAGACCACTAGATCGGTGCCAAGGGTATAGCTGGGACAGTTCTGACAGCAGTATACCTGGGAACAGGGGGGCGCCAGGCATTGGTAAGGGCTCTAGGACTCACAAGTTCCCTTATGCATGACTACCAGAAGTGTATTTGATTTGATTAGGGATCCTTATGAAATTATGTAAAGCATCAAGAAATCTGAAATGTAATCACAATTTGGTGATATCAGTTTGAATTAGTATGAGGCAATTTAGAATTATTTTCAAATTGTAGAGGCACACTGCTGAAACTAGATTGGGGATCTGAGTTTGACAGGCTTAAAAAACTGAAAGTAGTTCAGGAAATGTACTTTGGAACAGAAATTAGCATGCAATACATTGAGTGTGATAGATCATTATTTGGGATGCACAAATATTACATTTTGACTGGAACCTATAAGCCAAAAATTTTATTTCTGTCATTAATTACTCACCCTCATGTCTTTCCAAACCCGCAGGACCTTCATTTATCTTCGGAACACAAGTTAAGATATTTTTGATGAAATCCAAGAGGTTTTTATCTCCCATAGAAAGGACTAAATTACCACATTCAAGGTCCAGAGAAGTAGTAAAGACATGGTAAAAATAGTCAACGTGACTACAGTGGTTCAACCTTAATGAATGCCGGCTCAGTATTGGCCGAGGCTGTGTTCACGTGAGCACCATGATGAAGCATGCGTGTGATGCTGACGGCATTCGGACGTAAACATGGAAGCTCAGCAATGCGTTCACTGCGCCAACTGCGCAACAGACTGACAGGGAAGAGGAAAATTTGTTGAATAAAGTCATTATTTTCATTTTATTTTGTTTTGCGCACAAAAAGTATTCATGTCACTTCGTTACATTAAGGGTGAACCACTGTAGTCACGTTGACTATTTTAACCATGTCTTTACTACTTCTCTGGACCTTTGAATGTGGTAATTTTGTTGCTTTCTATGTGAGATAAAAAAACCTCTTGGATTTCATCAAAAATATCTTAATTTGTGATCGGAAGATGAACCAAGGTCTTACGGGTGTGGAACGACATTTTGGGTGAACTAAGCCTTTATTAATTGATTGATTGAATAATTGATTTACTACTGATTGATTTAATATAAAAATATATAATTTGAAGCTGGTGTTGACAAGGAAATAGCTTTAAAAAGTCTCTGTTCTACTTTCATTCAGGCATGGTATACGGTAGTCTTCACTTTATCACCTTTGACGGAAGTGAGTATACCTTCAAAGCCTTGGGGGAATACGTTATAGTTCGTCTTTCCACCAGCACGGGATCAAACATCTTCACCCTGCAGGGACAAACAGCTGCTCTAGTGGTCAACGGGCAGCCCAAACTTGTGCCTGCATTGGAACGATTAGCTGCCTTCTATCAGGGTGCTGGAAAGGTAAATTTGACATTTTAAACATATAAAATGTAGATGTACAGTACGTGCATAAATGAATGTGCCACAATTTAGAGGCTGTAAAATGATTTCTTGAAAGGTGGAGTGGCGATGTGCTGAATCTGGAGATGGTCTTAAGGTCTTGGTTAATGATGTGGTCATTCCTGTGTCTGTTGGTAAGAACGAATTTCAAGGTTTTCAAATGATCGGGTGAAGAAATAACACTGTTGTCGTTCTATTTACAATACTAGTCAAAAAGTTGAAAAACTTCCTTTATTATTACTGATTTCCATATTTTAGAATAAGTAGTCATCATACATATAAAATAACACAAATGGAGATAAGGCATACTATATGCATCAGCGAATGTATTTTAAATAGTTTTGAAGGAGTTTTGATGCTTCCAAGCTCTTTCTTCAGTGCTGTTTCCTCATTGTCAGGAACAACTTATCCATTATAGTCTTAGTTTTGCAAATAAATTCTCACAGTATGTAGGCTACACACAATTTAGATTAAAGTTCAGAGAAAAATAAACTGTCAATTGTGTCCACACAACTGTGGGACTGGTTGCGTATAAAAAAACCTGATAACAGACCTAAAAGACTAAACAGAAATGTCTGAACATCTTGGCTACGTTCAAAATGGCATGCTCTCTAGTTACTTCTTTTGAATAAGTAATTACTTTGTGACCATTAAAAAAGTATGTTCAATATAGTATTAATGTGTGTGGTATGAATGTAATCTGTACGTAGCCTACTACATTCAACATGTTGTCATTGTCATGCGAACTACTAACGTCAGCTGCATTCACAATCTGTTCAACCAGGTAATTATCGTCATCGCCTACTGTTTTATGAATACTGTGAATTTTCGGACAAACTACCCTTTCACATAATGGGTAAATATGGAGCTTTAAATATGAAGCTGTTTTGCACGTAGGTGAATTTGAATTAATATTTCATGTCGATATACGGTGGTTACATACTGTTAAAACTAATCGTGGTTTTGATATTACTGCCGACTCTATAGAACATTGGCAAGGGAAACTAATATTACCGAGCTCTGAGAGCCCCCTAGTGGTCGGGAGCATTTCCGTTGTGTTGTGGCTTTATTCCGTTGTGTTGTGTTGTGGCTTGATTTCGTTGTTGTGGCTTTATTCCGTTGTGTTGTGGCTCGATTTCGTTGTGTTGTGAACTTATGTTTGTTTTTTTAATTTCGTTGTGTTGTGCACCACTGGGCCACCGTATATATGCAATTTCAGATACAGCCATTGTTTTAGTTTTAACCTAGCGCCCTCTGCTGTTCTCACAGGAGTGGTGCATGTAGAGGAGAAAGCCTTTGCAGTGCGCTGTACCTCTATGAGTCGCTGTGCAGTGGTGTATGCTGAGGGCCTGTACGTGGTCGTGTGGAGAGGCGATGCAGGAAGGCTGACCGCTCTGGTGGAGGTTCCTCAGAGGTTCTACAACCGTACACTGGGTTTGCTAGGCCTCTGGAACTCAAACAGGACAGATGACTTCCTGCTTTCCAATGGTCGTTTGGTGCCTGTACTAAATAACAACATCCCCTCTGAACAGAGTCTGCTTCCCTTTGGACAGTCATGTGCGTGTACTTTTCAGTATAATTTTTGCTTCACAATAGGATTCTTCAGATTAGCCTTTGAATTATAGAGAAAAAGATTTGAATAGGAATACTGTATTCATTTAAGATTTCTTGTCTTTTTTCCATAGGGGCTGTTCCTGCTCCAGAAAGTCTTCTGTTCTCAGAGCCTCCTAGTGCTCCATTTAGTCCTGCCACAACAGAGCAACTGATGTCCTCAGTGAGCCCAGATGTGCTGGCCAAACACATTCAGACCTGCCAGAACAGCATGCAGTGTGTACATGACATGCTAGCCACGGGAAACGCAAACCTCGGCCAGGATGTTCTGAAAGACCAGCAGCAACTTCAGAACCGAATGCAAATTTACGGTTAGATGGTCATCCACATTAACTGACCTTCATCAAACATGCAACAATATCTTAACCTAACTAAAAACTTACCTTAAGTAAAAATATAAACTCCCGTTCAAAAGTTGGAAAGCTTTTTTTATGTTTTTGTATGTAGTCTCTGCTGCTCATCAAGGCTGCATTTATTTGATCAAAAATTCAGTAAAACAGTAATATTGTGAAATAGCCTATTATTACAATTTAAGATAACTGTTTTCTGTTTGGATATAGTGTAATGTATTCCTGTGATGGCAAAGGTGAATTTTCAGCATCATTACTCCAGTCTTCAGTGTCACATGATCCTTCAGAAATCATTCTAATATGCAGATTTGCTGCTCAAGAAAAATTTCTTATTACTATCAATGTTGAAAACAGTTGTTCTGCTTAATGTTTTTGTAGAAACCGTGATGCATTTTTTTTTCAGGATTCTTTGATGAATAGATCAAAAGAACCCCTTTTTTTTTTATTTTTTATTATAAGTTATTTTTATTATAAGTTTGTTATAAATGCCTTTACTGTCATTATTGATACATTTAATGCATNTATTTGATAAAAAGTATAAATTTCTTTAAAAAAAAAATCTTACCCAAACTTTTGAATGTTACTGTCTTTTATTTTTATTACTTTGAAAAGAAAAATCACAAATGAAAAGTATTTTTTAATAAGATTAAATGGAGAGTAAATTGAGACTTTGCTTAAGTCACTGTCACAAAGTTACAAACTGCTCAGATTTGCCAAGAATACCAAAGTCTCAAGATAAACTCTTATTGAATTCTTCTCATTTTTGTATAATAATTGTGAGCAATAACATTTTCCTCATGGTATTCACAGAATAAATGTTCGTTTGTTCATTCATTCACTCACTCACTGTCTCTACAGGACATTTTAATGGCTCCCTCCCTCTGCTTGTTTTCAACAGGTAACATGCCACCCATTGTGACAGAGCCGATTGTTATCATGTGTAAGGTCAATAGTACAGTTAGAGTTCAGTTCAAAGCCCAGGATCCAAACAAAGACCAAATCACCTTCTCCCTGGCCTTTGCACGCTCCCCACGGGTCACCATCGGCAGCAGTAAGATTTACTGCAAAGCACTGTATTTATAAACTTAACCTGCTAACAATGTAATATGCACTTATCTGTGAGATCTCCTGTTAGATCTCTTTCTAGAGCTTTATCCTCTGTTAACTCTAATACCTGTGAAACATTGTGCTCTACATTTTAGCGCATTGATATATCACAATATGATTCTTTTTTGTGTCCTGAAGGTGATGGTGTCCTTGTGTGGTCTCCTTCCAGTATTCAGCCAGTGAATCTGACCATTCAAGTGAGTGATCAAACATCCAGCTCCTTGATCACCCCTGTTCTGCAGCTCTGTAACTGTATGAATGGAGGAAGCTGCCAATACAACAGCGTGGCTGAGAACCTTCTGCTAGGAAAGTTTCAGGTACACAGCATTTACCTTTAACCCTGTGCACAGATACAGTATTTTTTTGCAAAAAAACTTTTGCTTTGTGTGAT
>RJVU01065935.1:312726-336075 GCA_003731715.1 Anabarilius grahami
ATATATATATATATATATATATATTATTACAATTGAAAATAACTGTTTACTATTTGAATATATTTTAAAATGTAATTTATTCATATGACGACAAAGCTGAATTTTCATGATCCTTCAGAAATCATTCTAATTTGCTGATTTGCTGCTCAAGAAACATTTATTATTATTATCAGTGTTGAAAACAGTTATTCTGCTTTATTTTTTTATTTTTTTTGTGGAAACGGTTGTATGTGTATATATATATATATATATATTACACACACACCGATCAGGCATAACATTATGACCACTGACAGGTAAAGTGAATAACACTGATTATCACGGCACCTGTTAGTGGGTGGGATATATTAGGCAGCAAGTGAACATTTTGTCCTCAGAGTTTATGTGTTAGAAGTAGGAAAAATGGACAAGCCTAAGGATTTGAGTGAGTTTGACAAGGGCCAAATTGTGATGGCTAGACGACTGGGTCAGAGCATCTCCAAAACTGCAGCTCTTGTGGGGTGTTCCCGGTCTGCAGTGGTGGTCAGTATCTATCAAAAGTGGTCCAAGGAAGGAACAGTGGTGAACCGGCGACAGGGTCATGGGCGGCCAAGGCTCATTGTCAAGGCTCACGTGGGGAGCGAAGGCTGGCCCGTGTGGTCCGATCAAACAGACGAGCTACTGTAGCTCAAATTGCTCAAGAAGTTAATGCTGGTGTCAGAATACACAGTGCATCGCAGTTTGTTGCGTATGGGGCTGCATAGCCTTGTCTGATTTATCACGTTTTCTTTTACATCATGTGGTTGGCCTGGTGCGTGTGCGCCGCTCACCTGGGGAACACATGGCACCAGGATGCACTATGGGAAGAAGGCAAGCCGGCAGAGGCAGTGTGATGCTTTGGGCAATGTTCTGCTGGAAAATCTTGGGTCCTGCTTTGACACATACCACCTACCTAAGCATTGTTGCAGACCATGTACACCCTTTCATGGAAACGGTATTCCCTGGGGGCTGTGGCCTCTTTCAGCAGGATAATGTGCCCTGCCACAAAGCAAAAATGGTTCAGGAATGGTTTGAGGAGCACAACAAGGAGTTTGAGCTGTTGATTGGTGTTGAATTCCCCAGATCTCAATCCAGTCAAGCATCTGCAGGATGTGCTGAACAAACTAGTCCGTTCCATGGAGACCCTACCTCGCAACTTATAGGACTTAAAGGGATAGTTCACCCATAAATGAAAATTCTATCATCATTTACTCACCCTCAAATTGTTTCAAATCTGTATAAATTTATTTGTTCTGTTGAACACAAAGGAAGATATTTTGAAGAAAGTTTGTAACCAGGCCACTTTGGGGCACCATTGACTTCCATAGTAGGAAAAGAACTACTATGGAAGTCAATGGTGCCCCAAAACTGTTCAGTTCAACACATTCTTCAAAATATTTTCCTTTGTGTTCAACAGAACAAAGAAAATTATACAGATTTGGAACAACTTGAGGGTGAGTAAATGATGATAGAACTTTCATTTTTGGGTGAACTATCCCTTTAAAGCATCTGCTGCTAACATCTTGGTGCCAGATACCACAGCACACCTTCAGGGGTCTAGTGGAGTCCATGCCTCGACGGGTGAGGGTTTTGGCAGCAAAAGTGGGACCAACACAATATTAGGAAGGTGGTCATAATGTTATGCCTGATCGGTGTGTGTAAAAAAAAAAGTTATATATATATATATATATATATATATCAAATTTAAAGCATTTATTTANAAAAAAAAAAATTTTTCAATTGATTTTAGTTTGCCTAAAGTAAGTTAGCTTCATGTAGAATGTACAAGTCACCAAGTGAATTGTATGTTATTCAGTTGTGTATAGTCATGTTGGCACAGGCATGTAATGCTTCCTAAACATAAACAAACATGTTTTTCTGTATACATCTAGGTTGTTGGATGTCTTTGTCCACCGGGTTTCAGTGGCAAATACTGTGATAACAGAACAGATGTGTGTAAGGGCAAACCCTGTTTTCCTGGTGTGGAATGCATCAGACAAAAAGAAGCAGACCTCTTCACATGTGGACAGTGCCCTCCTCCGACTGTATACAAGGACAAACAAGGATACAAGTGCTTTGAAAATGGTCAGTAGTTACTTAAAAGGCACACTTAGTATTTTTATTTCACTATTTTTATTGCAGCAGCTTCATATGCAGCTCATCCCATGAGATTTTAGAAACATTATTTCAAACAAAGTTCATCTAACCCTGTCCCACAGACTTCTGCCTTCCTCCGTTCCCCTTCCCCTGCCATGAGATGGCAGACTGCACTAGCACTGGCTACAACTACACCTGTAAATGTAAGCGTGGCTACGCTGGCAATGGAAAAGAGTGCACAGGTATGCAACATGAATGCACAGGATCACAGGCATTCTCTGAGACACACTTGCACTCAAGTATGTTTTATTCTACCCACAGATATTAATGAGTGTCTGGACCCCTCAGCCTGTCCCAATGCTAAGTTTGAATGTATGAACTTGCCAGGATCAGTGCGGTGTTCATGCCGTTATCAGAAGACCAGAGATACTGACGGCTGTGGTAAGTGGTTTTAAAAGGAAACAATAATAGCTCAATAATCATAATTTCTTGATTCATCAACACAACTCGAACTTTACATTTACCATACCCAGGTAAGTGATTGAAGAAACAAACATTTTGAATATTCGAATCAATTTAAACAATTTATTTGTAACATGATAGACAAAACGGACAAAACACCACACCTTGAGGACATCTGCTGGTCAACATGTGTAAATGCTGTAGAGGTTATTTGGAGGCTATTACAATGTAAATATTAATAAAGGGCATCCACAACTTAATATACAATTTTTATGATTATATAAAACTAGGATTATATTAGTTTTTATATTTTTTGTTTAAAATATTCATACATAATTTTGTATTTTATTTGTGTACTTAAATTATATATAGGTTATATTTATAGTTTATAGCATCTATGTAAAAATGAATCACTTTTGTTTCACTTTTTTAGGTGAATCTGCTAATCCTACAGGTAAGATTGTGTATATTGATTTACTTTTAATATTATATTATATATTATATTAATTATATTAAATTATATATAATATTAATATTATAAATTTNTTGTGATTTATTAAAATTTTAACAATTAAATTAACTATAAATTTATTTATAAAATTTACAGCCCCCAGGAGGTATTAAAAGGTATTAAAGCTGTCAAACAAGCCCCCAGGAGGTATTAAAAGGTATTAAAGCTGTCAAACATTTGAACATATTTCAGCAATCTATCCCAACAAATTTGTATTATCTTCATTCTGTCTTATTCTAGGATAAATCGTAGTGTCGCACACTTTACTCGGCTGCTTGCAAAGCTAAAAAATAAATCTGTAACACAACATAAAATGAAATTCTGTTTTGGGATCTTGAAAGAGTTGAAAGAGGCATTGACATGTTGTGCTGACTATAGATAATCTTGTCTCATGTTGAGGACGGCAATGACTATTGGCTAGTAAAACTGTTGACCTGCCTTTTAAAAACATTAAACCTAAAATTATAACATAATATTAATCCAATTATTTACCATTCCACTTGGAAGAGTCTGTAGTATAAGGTTTCCAATCCTGCTCCTGCAGGGCCTACATCCCGCAGAGTTTAGCTGCAACCTGCTCCAACACACCTGCCCAAAAGATTTAGTAGAGGTCCTGAAGAGCTGTTTCAGGTGTGTTTGGAGCCAAACTCTGCTGGAGCAGGATTGGTTCCACCTTTTTCCTAACCTACTGCATTTTAGAGTATGGGAGGCGCTTCCTGTTTGTGGAAGTTCCATTCAAAACGCCTGAAACAAATCATTTCAAATCATAAGGTTGCCCTACATATAATCCTTATCTGTCAGTTTCACTGAATGAGCTAAAATTTCCTTCATGTTATATTTTCAGATGTCAGGAGAATAACATAGCACTTGGTATTTTAATGTGACATGATATAGCAAGAACATCTATGGCAAGAGCTCTTTTCAGTTGCATTCTTTTCCTCTGAATTCTTTTCCTTTTTTTTCCTTTGTATTCCACTGTAACAGTATGAAAAAAGGCAACATATATTGCACATATGTGCTCTGCTCTCCCTATTTAATTTACAATATATCCCATGAATAATTCACTGGAATGCAAGAATCTCACGTTTTTCTCCCTAAATCCTTACATCTCTTTCTAGGTTTGTTTTTCAACATGGATGCTTTAAAATGTAATTGTCTCCCCTTTTCACTTCTAATACGTATAGCAGTGTTTATTAGAATGTTTCTAAAGCAGGTAAATACAATATTTATTGTTTGTCAAATTGACGGAGATCATTTTGAAATATTATCACTCAGTGTTCCAGTTAACGAACATTTAAAAAAGAAAGAGTCAAGCTTTGGGGGTTATTCATTGTCTGTTGTAGTAATTTGTTAATGCTTGAAGGGTGAGTAGAATAATGTCATCTCATTGTACCCAGTTTTTGAAAATGCTTATTATTGTGTTCATAGAGTGAGCCTTTCACTGATTGTTTACAGTTTAACGGAATCTCATAATTCACACAAAGCATCATAGGGCATAGGAAAAAGGTGGATAGTGCTTGTTTTAATATGCTGGTAGGAAAACTTCCATTGCCATCTATGACCAAAGGTGGAGATCAATGAATGTATAAAAAATGGATGACCAGAAGGGATACAGTATCAAAAGCAGAGGCAGGGAAATGCTCCACACCGGCAAACCACACCCTGGGCTTCATATTTTAGGAGAGACCAACATCAATGTCTTTTTTTCTCTAGGGTGGAATGTTTTTAATGTGTCCATGGGCTGGGGAAATCAGGAGTCTGGACAGGGACTGAGTCAGGTCAGTGCATGGATTTGAAAAATTCGATACATATTAGATAAATTTGAAGAAATGGCATGTCATTAACACTAGCTGTTTTTAATGTTAACGTTTCTGCTTTTTCTGCAGCTGGAGAAGATCCTGTCACTGGGTTTCCAGAACAAGTTCTACAATGCCAGTGCTATAGCTCCTGATTCAGCATCAGCAGACAGGATGAATGAGTACAGGATCAATGTGTCCAGCGACACGCCACACTGGTATGTCATGGACTACCTTACCAGAGTCAGTCAGTACTACGGCATCCGTTCAGCCTATGTGGAGGGTAAGAAAATGTACTAAAATATGTTATTTTCACTTATTACACAGCTCTTGATTGGTCAATCACAATATTATATATTTAATCGAACGTGCTTGTGTGATCAGACCTGACATTCAGACCAACACCCTTATTGCGAGTGTGATATTGCTTTTATACATGAATTCAATAAACAAGGTAATATTGTTGTAAATATTAGTTAACACTGAATAGCTTATATTTTAGACACAATATTGCCAGGTACTTCAATTTTTGCTTTGCCAATGAAAACAAAGCCAAAGCAGGATCAACTGCTGCGCACCTCAAAGCAACTGAGAGTAATGCTGTTTCTGAATGAATCAGTATAGTTGAATGCTTTGTCTCTGTCATAAAGAAAATAACTTTTATTCCTGAATAAATCAGTTTTTGAACAAATCGGTTGAGTAAATGATTCAACGACTCACTCAAAAAGAAAATATTTTGTTCTGTTCCTGAATGAATCAGTGTTTTTGAACAATTTGTTTGAGTGAACAATTCAGTGACTCGCCCATACAGAAATTTTTTTTTTTTTTTTTTGCTGAATGAGTCCGTTTTTGAACAAATCGTTGAGTAAATGATTCAATTACTCACTCTTAAAGAAAATCACTTATTTTGTTTCTGAATGAATCAGTGTTTTTGTATAAATCACAGAGTGAATGATTTAATTACTCGCTCATATAAACAGTAACTTGTTTCATTTTTGAATGAATCAGTTGAGTGAAAGATTCAATGACTCACTCATAAAGACAGTAACTTGTTTTGTTCCTGAACGAATCAGTGTTTTCAAAAAAATCGGTTGAGCTAATGTTTCAATAATTCACATCATAAAGAAAAGCACTTATTTTATTCCTGAATAAATCATGTTTTGAACAAATCCTTGAGTGAGTAAGTCAGTGACTCACTCATGAAGCCAGTCACTTGTTTAGTTTCTGAATGAATTAGGCTGCATCTACTGTATAGTAGGCGAAAAACAGTATGTAAAAACAGTATAGTAGGCGAAAAACAGTATGTAAAAAGAGTAGTATGTCTAAATTTACAGTACTCAGAAAAGAGTAGGCAAAAAGTACCCGGATTAGCTACTACTTCTGGTGAGATTCTGAAAATATAACCTGCAGAGTCACTGAAAAATCCCCACCACTAACACAGACTAACAGTCTCTCTAGAACACAGACAACAAACATTACAAACAGGCCACAGTGCTGTTGAATTGAATTCTCTTGAAACATCGTTTATCATATTTGGGGAAAGCAATTAACTGTTGTACTGTATTATGTATAAGAAATAACCCTCTAATTCCACTGTCAGTGTTGCCAAGTCTGTGGTTTTGTTGTGAAAACGTGGCAACCCTGTCCACTGTGCTTATGAGCGCTTAAGTTCTACTCCTTGCCTTTATAATAATAATAATAATAATTTGTTACATTTATATAGCGCTTTTCTGGATACTCAAAGAACTTTACATATAGAAGGGGGAATCTCCTCAACCAACACCAATGTGTAGCATCCACCTGGATGATGCGACGGCAGTCATATTGCACCAGAACGCCCACCACACAGCACACTTTTAGACTTTGTATTCCTTGTTTTCTTTAGACCTTGATGAATGCAAGACAAATGAGGCTCCATGTTCAAAAACAGCCCAGTGTGTAAACACCTACGGTGGCTACAGGTGTGTGTGCAATGGTACTGATCTAAAGAAGGAATCACAGTCATGCATTTTAGGTAAGTGCATCACCAGAGAACAGTGTTCAGGCCTGTGTCATTAGATTTTCATAAAAATGAGAGTTTTTCCCTCCTCCATCTCAGACTGGAACAGTGTTAACCGCACAGACCAGTCCGGCGCTAAGACTATGGAGGATAAGAAGTCATTAATTTTTGGGCTGGTCCTGGGCATCGGTATCCCCCTCCTGCTGCTGCTGTTGTTGGCGGCACTTGCCTGCTTCTGCTGCTGCTCACGAAAGAAAACCATCACTGGGGAGTGAGTGTCCTGATCACACATTCAATGACATTGTGTAGGATTTTTAAAGCAATCTTGGTAATGATTAAGCATATAAACCAAACAGTCTCTGTCTTGTCCTGGTGCATTCACTTTGGATGCTAGATCTGAACTCTTTCTCCCTTTTTTCTCTCTCCATCAAGTATTCCTCACCTGCTGCCCGAGTACATTCAGGAGCAGTTCAACCCACCGTTCAACTTTGAAGACCCCTCCCTGCAATATATCACCCATTGCAGCCCGCGTATCCTTGACAACCTCACACCACATCAGAAGCGCCGGTATCGATAACACGGGCCCAGTACACTTGTATTGTCTGGTTCATCTGGCATCAATGCAGATGCAGTATATTTGTGTTTAAAGGAAATCCCAATATATTATCTATATTGAAAAAAGAGACTGCTGACTTTTAAAGTCCTGTGTGAGAGTGAAAGAGTGCCAAACACATGCAAAAGAAACTTGGAGTGATCTGTGAGCAACAAGCTCTGCTGAATTATTGCCTCAGTTGAAGGTACTAATTAAAAAAAATAAGATAAATCCAAAGTTCTTAACTGACACACATTAGTTGCACTTGTGGAGAAGCTACGGTTTAAAGATATTCAAATAAGAGGAGAAACATCTGAACACCAGTGGCAGGTATTGCTGGAAATACAGATACATTTAGAGAAAAAATAAGCTGGTTTTGGACCAATCAGATTTTTAAAAGGTCTGGATGCATTATAGTAATAAGAATTGCGGTAAAATGTGTTTTAATGCCATTAAATGTCAAATGGCTAATAATTTTTTCCCCTTTATTTTGGGGAATATGACATTTTTATGTGATTCTTTTACAGAATGTGAAATAATGTGCAGTAATATCTTGCACATAAGTGAAAGATCTTATGTATTTCTGGTCAAAATTTGCTTGTTGAAAGCAAAGCAACTTAATGTATGCATGTTATGTATAAGCAAACATATGACATCATCAAACCCACTCAAATATTGTAAAATATTTTGTATTGGTTATATTTGTATGTCCACTAGCTTTTCCTTAAATAAAATAAAAAATAACATTTTAACAGAGTACTGGATTAAAACTGATTATAAGCTTGTTTGAGGGAACATGATTTTTACAAAATACAATGGACCCCAAAAAGTCTGAGACCATACGTGATTATACTTATATTTTTTATTCTTTTCTAATTCAATACAAATTATATATTACTAGTTTTTTATTATTATTAATTGTATTACTAGTATAAAAATGATTAAATATGTGTGTATGCTACTTTTGAACATGGTCTCAGACTTTTTGTCCCCACTCTAAATTGTTGCATGTTCTACAGAATAAGTAGTTACGCATTAGTGTTGTGAAAGTGTAGTATGTACATTTCACCCCTGGGTGGCAGCAATGTGTTTCTGTGACGTTGAGGGCAGACAGTCAATCACAAGAGGCACCGGGCAGACACCTGCACTTCTCCCTATGCAGTGTGTGTGTGTGTGTGTGTATGTGGTGGCCCCTGCAAGATGAGATCATCAAAGTTGTTTGCAGCCCTGCACTGCAGAGGAAGGCCCACACAGGGAGAGGGGGTCAAGAGCAGGTCAGCAGCCGCATGTACACTTTCCTTTCTCCCTCCCTTTATACCCCACCTCCTCTCTCAACCATCCTTATCGCTAACCCTTCCCATACTCTCCTACACTAATTGTTGTCATAAACCTTTAAATAGTTTTTTTCCCCCCAGCAGCGGATCAGGCCCTCATCTACTACCTTCACTCTACTTCCATTTTTCTCTATTACCCTTGCAAATCTTGTTTGTTTCTTTGTTTAAAAACTCTACAGCCTATTTCTTTAGGTAACACCCTCATTCTGGTTTTAGGAATGAATCCTGGATGTTAATGTAAGGCATCCGCAAATTAAACTTCAAAGGGATATGTCATGAAAATCTTACTTTTTCTGTGTTTAAGTGCTGGTCCCCGTGCATCTACCAACCCAGAAAACGTGAAAAAGGACAACCCATTAACTTTGTTTTGGCAAGCCTTTCTCTGCAAGCATGTGAAAAAACGAGCCGCTCAGATTTCGCCCCTAATGACGTAGGAAGGGGATCTTATTATAATATTACCACCCCTTAATCTGCTCATTTCCACCCACAATGCCATCATTTTGTTTTCGCAAGTGACAACGGTCAGTTCTAACGCTATGGCAAAAGTTTTAGCAAAGCATGCAAGCAAACACTATTTTGAGTTTCGTTAGCTTGGATAGCCTGCAAGTTGACCCTGGCATGCTCGATTGCTAAAAAAGGAGCATTTCTGTCCAAGCGATATTTTGGAAAAAATATTGGACCATTCACAGCATTTGATAGCAATCATAACGTTAGCCTGGTGTATATGGCTCTGTTTGGCAAACAGGTAAGCTATGTATAGTGGGCGTCCATACAGTTTTGCACAAAAGATTAACATGACAACTCCACAGCAACTAAACATCCAGTTGCATTCTAAAAGTTGTAACTTCTTTCTGAGTCTCTCCATCAGAGTTCGACTCCGGTTTGAACAATGTAAGGCTGAACACTGTTACTGACAATCATCATTTTGGCTGCGTGAGATTCTCCAGCTTTGTTGTTGTTGAGCAACCAAAGCGCGAGCTGTTAAAGCTCCGCCCTCTTTTGGAAAGCGGGCAGGAAGCAGCAGCTCATTTGCATTTAAAGGGACACACAAAAACGGCATGTTTTTGCTAACACTGACAAGCTGTCATAAATGATCTGTGGGGGATTTTGAGCTGAAACATCACAGACACATTCTGGGGACACCAGAGACTACATCTTGTGAAAAGGGGCCTAATAGGTCCCCTTTAAATATGTAACCCTCATGTTTTGCTGTAGCCTCTAGGGCTTTAATACTGTTGGAACTGACTTTATAAATACAATATACATTAGTGGCTTGTAAAAAATAATAATTTTGAGATTAATTTTATTTTAGCTCCGTCTTCTGAATACAGTAGTCAGACATTATTGACAATTTAACTCATCAGCTGTAGCACAAAGCAGACTCACTTTTCAGAAATGTTTTCAATATAGTAACTTTTTCTGTTTTAAGTCAATTAATTCAGATTCAAATCTTTGCATTTATTCATCTTTTATATTTAGACTTTAAAGGGATAGTTTACCCAAAAATGAAAATTTTGTGATCATTTACTCCATTTACTTACTCTCATGTTGTTCCAAACTTGTATGCATTTCTTTCTTCTGTTGAACACAATAGGAGATATTTTAAAGAATGTGGTAATCAAACAGTTGATGGAAGCCATTGACATCCATAGTATTTTTTTTCTACTATGGAAGTCAATGGCTAGCGTCAACTGTCTGGTTACCAACATTCTTTAAATATCTTCTATTGTGTTCAACAGAAGAAACTAACCTGAATATGGGGCTGAATATGGGGCTGAACTTTCATTTTGGGGTAAACTCCTTTAAGATGCCAAGCAAGAGTAATATAATGTTTTCATGGAGGTTGTTTGAAGTGTGTTTTCAAAATTAGGAAAAGTTATGAAGCATCAACCTCATACTTCAATGTAAAGTATGAAATTTAAGCCATCAAAAAAACAGCTTTGGGGTGTCTCCGACCCCAAACAGAGCATGAGCTTCTAACTTTCATGAGAGGAGAGATGGCCTTTTACATGCAAATCTGTCATTGTATTGCATAACATAAGAGGTGTAACCTGGGTGGAGGATGGTCACGCAGGTATGTTCCAGCTTTTCAGGTTACCTGGACACAATGGGCTTCTATACACAGCCCCTTTTTCCATTCAGTAAGACTCAGTATTTTGTGTCTTGTTGACACCCATTCTCTCTTCCTGTTTGTAGTGACATTGTTAATGCCATAAAGTTATATCATCAAAAGTTACGCCTAGTTGAATCTGGAGCATTTGCCACACAGAAGCAGTAAACGCTTAAAGAAAAGCTATCAGCTGCCCTTAAGGTCCTGCTATTGGACTCTGCACTTTGCAACCATTTATCTCCCAGTCATAAAACTATAAAGTTTAGGATGTAAACTAAGCTCTTTCACGCTCCGGTCTTATCTCCCCTTTACGTAATTTCTGCAAGCCCTCGACTTGCTATTTGCCAACAATTTAATCCAGAGTTGGGCTCCAAGTAATGCTGAGTACAGTTTTTCAATCTAAGTGTAACAGTGCAGTTAAGAAACTGCATGAATCCAACAACATCTGGCTGTAAATCTTCATCGAACTCGAGGGTGAAAGTACTTATGCTTTTTTTTAAATGACCCACATGGCTATTTGACGCACAAGAGTTTAATGGCATTGATAGACTCTCACAACTCTCGAATTGTGAGCAGGCATATCAATGACAAAAAGTATGTGTTTTTGTAAAGAGGACCCCACATGACATGCATGAAAATAAATCGATATCATGGCCACAAATTAAGAATTAATTCAACTTGTTTTAGTTACAACGTGGCCACGTTGTAGTAGTTCCCAAGTTTAATTACGTGACCACATTGTAGCATTTCGTTCATTTTGTTTTAGTTAAATTGTAGCTACGTTGTACTAATTCCTTCCCTCATTTTAATTTAGTCACTGAAGGTCGAGGCCGTGATTTAAAGTGTTTTAAAGGTTCCTAATTTTGTTTTGGAGATCTCCTACAATAGGTTTACTTGCATCCATGGTCAAAAAACTATTTAATTTTCTCGTAATTGCACATCACCTCATTTCTCAAAGAATCTGAAAACGGTTTGTTCGAAGATTCGGTCTCTCTAAACCCCTCCTTTCCACGAGCTTATACTCTGCTCTGATTGGTCAGACGACCAAGTCTGTTGTGATTGGTCATCGACCGCTTACAGCGCGTCTCGAAAACGAAACGCCTATTACATTATCTGAATTTCAGCTCTTCCTCAGTGCCTGATATGAACAGAAACGATGGCGTCATTTTTTTTCTGTATTCCAGTGCGAGTCCTCATCTTTTTGAAGTGGATTTGCGGCACTGAAAACAGACTCTTCTTGTCATGAACAACACAAACTGAACTCTTCCAAGCCTCAGCTACAACTACAGTGTTTGAGGGTGGGGTCAAAGTAGATGTTGTTCGCAGACAGCCAATGAAGACCATATTCTGGTATTATGCAAATGTTACATTGTCACGTCGACACTTAACAGGAAGTGAGACTGGAATCACTGACGACTCATTTAGGCAGTTCATCACTGATTCTTTCTTTTAGCAATAATAACTTTATTTGTTGTGCAATAAACTTTGCAGACCTTTTACCACTGCATGAAAGGTGATATTTAAAAAAAACAAGAGAACAAATTAGCTAAATAAGTTGCCACATTGTAATTTGTTCCCTCAATTTTGGCCATGGCCATGATTTAACTAAAACAAGGTAATGAATTAGAGCAACATGGGCACAATGTAAAACGAGGGAACAAATGAATAATTCCAAGTGACTGCAGATGAAAATTAGCCATAGGCTTATTCTGGAACATACCATCAAATGAATGCATTTATGTTTAATATTTGTACATGGTCCCTTCCAAATAAATAAATACAAAATAATAATAAGTAATGTGAATGAATTCTTAATTCTTGGCCACAATTTCTTGTTTTTTGTCCCTGGCAAGTCAAGTGTGGGGCTCAATATTTTTGAGACATTGTACCAAGGTATTCTTGGAGTTGTCACGTTCTGCCTGTGTTTACTTTCATTTTAATGGACTTTTAGTTTGTTTCTCATAAGCCACGTTTCCACCGCAGGAACTTTCCCCAGGAACTAGGGACTTTGGGGTGGTACTCGGTGTGTTTCGACCACAGGAACCGGGGTCTAAATGAAGTAAATATTTCCCCCTCAGAAAGTCCCTGCTCATGAGGTAGTACTTTTTCAAAGTTCAGGAACTTTCGGGGTGGGACTTGGGCGCTGAACATGCTGATTGGTTGAGTTCACGCAGCATTTTGATTGGTTGACTCCATGCAGCATTTTATTTCAACCACCATTTTAAAAAATCTGTTGCGGTGCATGCAGTAAGAGTTTTTTGCCATTTCGAATCAACAATGGAGTTTAAAAAAAATAGGACTAATGGACCGACAGCGAGGTTCAGGCTTTATTATGCTTATATGCTGAGGACGAAATCAAGCTGGAACTGGAAAGTCACGCACAGTCCTATGTCACCGGACTTAATCTTCTCGATACTTTTTTGCGCTGAAAATGCAGACAGCAACAAGTCTTGGGGAAAAAAGTTCCTGGGACAAATTGTTCCAGGTTATTTCGGTGGAAAAGCGGCTTTAGTTACCTGTTTCCTGTGTTCTCGCCAGTCATTAGTTGCCATGCATATTGATTTCATGATCACACCTGTTAGTCCTTCAGTTCATTATCATTGTGTATTTAACTTCCTCATTTCCTTCTGTTCATTGTCTGTATTGTTTGTATTAGTGCTATGCATACTGTTTCATTGAGTTAACTTGGATTGGATTACCTGAAATACTTTGTTTAATACACTACACTTCTATTTTGAACCCCTTTGTCTATCTTCATCTTTGGATAAAAAAATTACAGGAGTGATATGTAAATATCATGCTACATGAATATCTAGATAATTTAATATGGTACAAACAGGTACAAAAATGCCATTCTTATACCATCAGAACACCGTACGTTCTTGTAAGAGTTAAACATCCTCATAAGCCCCTGAAAACCAACTCTATCCCCTCCAGCATTAGCAGGCTTCATAAATTAAAGACAGCACAACCTCCAGTTACACAGGCGGACATCTACACCCAGACACCTGCTCTGGCCTCAGTATCCACACCCACAGCCCTTTGTTGAAGACTCCTGCAGTGAACAGAACTGAGTGTCCCATATAGTTCTCAACATTTGCCCTTAAGAGGAAAAATACGCTGCATATTTCCTTTTAAGAGGTGTTCTGCAATGTCTTTTGAGTGCCTTTCCCTGTGTAGACTTGCCTTGACTTGCCTATTAATGCTCAAGGTATGAGAGTTGTCTTTTGTTGTGAGCTCTAGGAAAGATCTGGAATGTTCTATGGCAGATAAGGCCTCCTTTCATTAAAGTACCACAGTTCTACATGCTTTACAAGAGAAGATTTGAGCGCTGAGTTAATAAATATGCTTGAAAAACAGGGAAGAGTGAGTCATTTCAGGGGAGCGACACATTTAGAGAAGTATATACAGTACATAAACGCCTTGCCTTCACACTCCAGCCCACGTATGGTACCATCGCTCATGCATACCCAAAACGATTGTAGGGCAAACACGTCATGCAGGTTTACGTTCAAACTTGCTCACTGCATACTGCTACATTTACTCAAAATAGCACGAGATTGGAATTCTTAACACCTACAATTGGCTCCTTAATGACAATATTGCTCTCAGAAGCATATAACTTTGACAGATATTAATAGATTTTGATTTATCATCATTTTTTCTTTAGACAGTAATGAATACAGTCATGTAAAGGATGTTGTTGCACAGTGACAGTGCCTGCAGCCCTTTCAGTCATGACTATAATTATATATTACATATTGAAGTCGGCATGAAATTAAAATTCACCCTATTTTCTAAATGCATGTTATTAATCTTTAGTAAACAAGTAATTCATGCACGTTTCATTATTTTAAATATTTAGTATGACCTTTGTTTGACCTTGTAATTTTTAATCAAAAGGTCTTAACTTAATCTTCATGCACATTCCTCTTATCTTTTTTTTAAAGGGTTAGTTCACCCAAACCCATGAGACCTTTGTTCATCTTTGGAACACAAACAAAGATCTTTTTAATGAAATTTAAGAGCTTTCTGTCCCTCCATAGACAGCTATGCAACAACTAACACTTTGACACTTCAAAAAGAGTAAAAAAAAAAAATAGACTGTAAAACTAATCCATATGAATTGTGTGGTTTAGTACAAATTTTCAGAAGAGACTTGATCGCTTGATGTGCGAGAACCATTTAGGCTCATTCTCATGTGTTATGCAGCATGTTTGAACTTCTGTGAGAGGTTTGTTCTCGCACATCAAGCAGGTTCGGGTGAGCTTCTGTTTATGTTCACTGATCAATGTTTATATGTGAATAAAAGCTTATGCAACTGACACTTTCAAGGCATTCATGTGACTCCAGTGGTTTTTCCTTAATTTTATGAAGCGACGCAAGTGCTTTGTTTACGCAAAAAAACATAATTTACCACTTTATTTACAAAATATTAATCTCCAACGTGCATGTTCACAAGAGCTCCACAACACATGCATGAGTGTTGTCTTGATGCGAGAGCAGACGTTGTTGCGTGAACGTGCATTGGAGATGAATAATTTGTAAATAAAGTGGTAAATTATGCTCTTTTCGCGCAAACAAAGCACTTGTGTCACTTTATAAAATTGAGGTTAATCACTGGAGTCACATGGATTACTTTTATGATGTCTTTACTGCCTTTCTGAGGCCTGAAAGTGGTAGTTGCGTAGCTGTCAATGGAGGGACAGAAAGCTCTCAGATTTCATTGAAAAGATCTTAATTTGTGTTCCGGAGATGAACAAAAGTCTTATGGGTTTGGAATGACATGAGGGTGAGTACTTAATGACAGAATTTTCATTTTTGGGTGAACTATCCCTTTAATCCTGCCCTTTTTTTTTTTTACAACTAACTGCAAGCTCGCATTCAGCATCCATTCAATCAACAACTGACTGATAGAACCAAGTCCCTTCCTACATTTTCTTCTTTTTCGATAATCTGTTTGACTTGGATGTACATCACAATATGAAAGAAAATTTGGTATTTCCATTTCATGGCAACTTTAAGGGAATTTTCCCTTAAAAATCTTTATTTTATTAAATAAATCCAATAGAAGATTTAATCCCTGATGTAATAAGGTCAATAATTAATCTCTGTGGGGAATGATGGAATGGAATGCTGTATTAATCAATCAGCATCCAGAAATGGAGCATTCAAATTCATATTTAAGAAAAGTCTCATTAAAAAGAGTTGTTAGGAACAAAGTGCAGCAAAGTGACAATATTCACAATACAGCACAACCTTGAGTGCCTTATAGCTTTTATAAAATTGTTACTACATAATAAATTTGTAAAGATACATTTTTTTTTTGATAATATATGAAGCCCCGCACATTATTTGTTCCCTCGTTTTAGTTAAATTATGGCCACATGGTGCTAATTCGTTCACTTGTTTTAATAGTGGGCACAATTTATTCACAATTTTTTCAGTTATTATTAATTACACAAATGTCAAGTGCAGGGTTCTGTACAACAACATATAAAAATGTTTGATATGAACTGGGTCATGAATTGTCTCTTATGAACAAATAGAGTTAAAAACCTTATTTTTAACAGATGGTGAAGCGTCAAAATTTTACCAATTGGCATATAGAGCCACCTTATTGCATGTTGCAGTTTCTCCCATTCATAGTTATATGAGGGATCCGTCTTGGTAATATAAAGTCTTATCATGGATTTTCAACAACGTTGAAATGCTGTATTGATTATTCTTAAGGCGGGATCGATTTAATAACGCTATTCTGAAATATATAATCCTTTGCTATTATAATAAAAGATCAAGGAGCGATTATCTGACCTAAAACAAGTTCCTGTGGTGTTGCTGAGAGACCTAAGGAGGCAGCTGCTATCTTTTAGAAGATCTGCCAATGGAAAAGATGATTACATCCTTATATTTAACAAGAGAAAATTCAAAGCTATTTACACAGAAAGCCTTTGTAGAACACACTAACATGCAGCCATTGTCACAAACATATTTGTTTCTTCTTCTTAAAGACCGTGCGTTCATGCTCAATCTGAATCCAGCTTATCTCCCCCTTGTGATTAATAGCAAGGCCCTTTATGATGTTTCCCCTTTCTTTGTTGCATAATCTTCTCTATGAGTTGCAATCCCATGAAGAAAAGCAGATTTGAATGAATAGACGCCACTGTGTTGGGGATTAGGCAGCAGAGACGGTGACAAGTGCCAAGTGGACACTGAAGCAGTTACTTATAAGGATCTCTAAATGGTTCGCTTGTGTGTGTGTTTGTGCATATGGCTGGGTGCGGAAGGTAAGCTTCCTGTTTGTGCGTGAATGTTTGCATCCATTTACGAATCAACGGTTTCACGTTAATTGTGCAATCTGGGAACAAACTGCGGCCAGTTTGAAGGGATAGTTCACCCTAAACAGAAAATTCTCATGATTTAATCACTCTCATGTTGTTCCAAACCTGACTTTCTTTCTTCTGCAGAACACAAATATTTTGAATAACTATTTTTGCCTGTGTTAGTGAAAGTCAATGGTGTCCAAAACAACACTGGATTCCATTGATTTTCATTTTACGAGCCGAAAATCTATGGACCCACCTTATTTTGCTGCGAGGACTGGAGCCTGTTGTGTTATTCTTAAACTGACCCCAGAGTTTCCACTCTCTCCCACCTGCAACTTCACTGGGTTTGGTCCAGAGACAGGTGGCCAGTGGGAGAGAGAGCCAGGCAGCCAAGCATAGAGAAGCAGGCCATCAGATACTCATGCATTCAGTGAGTACAAGCAGGCCTAGCATCTACTGCACGTGTGCCCACAAGCCTGCTGCTCCTTATGCCACATCTGACATATCAATGAGCCTCTCTTAGCTGATGTTACACTTGATTGCATGCACACAATACGCCAAAAGCATACACACATGTAAGTCACCATTAGAAACATGTGCATAACCTGTTACGAGGAAATATATGGATCTAATACAGTGTATATAATGTTTCATATATCCATAATCGTTCAGTTTAATTGCAATCAAGCCAAACTGCATTCTATTCAGGTGATTCATATATAGTATTAATGGGATCTGAATCATCACGGGGGCTTCTAAATGCTTTATTCTTCTTGCCATATATAAAACATTGTAGGCAGACATTCTGTAAAGCTTGCAGCAGGCCAGCCTTGCCAAATCAATCTGATAAGGAAATTAAGTGGATTGCACTCCATAACTAATGTTCAAATCCTTTTAACGGAGCGGGATCGGGTCAACCATTTGTTTTATTTCATTGATTACATTAAAGGAATAATATTACACAAAATGCTCAGTCTAAACATATGCCCAGCCTGGCCATTTAGTTAATTTTTCTGCATGGTGCTATAGGCTAGCCTACTCATTGAGAGCGACATGTCCCCCACAATATTCATATTAGTGGTTGAGCTATATTATTTTTGATGTTTTAATTATCAATAATTTATTATATTTGGTCCACTTAACCCTGAATATATGATATTCCTGCATAATGATTGTAATGAATAATTTGCTCAAATTTCATTTTTTTCAAATTAATTGCTTTGTTGGCATCATCAAAATAAAAATAAAAAATCTCCAAATGTGTCTTAGACCACCTGATGCTTAAATGCTACACTATCTCTACATAATTGCCACTTTAGGGTGCATCATATGTTGCAGTGTCAGAAATTAAGTTTTTTTTTTAAATTAATAATTTAATCGTGATTTAATTTATTATTTATTAACGGGCAGTAGCCTATTTGGGCTTTGATTTTCAAGAGCAGTTTTCATAGCATCCTGTCAATTTTTGCCCAGTACTTCAACATTTAAAACAATATTCACAGGCCTAGAAAACAATATAAAATATATAAAATGCTACATAACAAATAAAACAAAATGAAGAATGTACTTCAGGGACATTTTATGCCCAAATACTTTAAATAGTTGCACACATTTGCCACTTTCCATGGCATTCCTGCCATGAGCCCTGGTTAATATCTGACCCTGATGTGTAGTGAGTGAGTCTAGTCGGGAATGCAGCTCTACTCGGATCTTAGCGAGTGACGCATTGCGGGTACAAATTGACCAATCAGAAGCCGCCTATCCTGGCCATAACGTACAGTACTGCGATTGACGCATCACACTTTAGCAGAATGTATGACTCCGCCGGTTAGCTAGTTCCACTCAAAACAAGCCCCCCTCGCTGCATAGCATACATTTTCGCGATTTGAAGACGTCGCTATTGTATAAATCTTCGGTACTCTGTACTGCACGCTCACGCATCACAATTGTGACATTTTTGATGATCGTTTCTGATAGGGAAGGAAGTGTGTTGGCGGATGGAGAAAAAGCAGGGGGAGGGGTTTATAAGCGACCATTAAAGGCGCGACAAGCCCTGTATGATTGCATCCTGTTTGTTTGCCAGCTGCGGACTGTTGTTCTGTGTGGAGATACATCTGTTAAAAGAACGCGATGGTGAGTAAAAACTGTTATGTCTTAATGTCACTGTTTATTTGGTGCAAAATGCCATTATTATAGAAAGCATTTATAAAATAATGCGCGTTACAGTCAGCATACAGTTCGTTGCTATTGAATAGTTGTAACGTTATATATTTTCATTGAATGTATGGTAGTGATATGGTTTTATGACAGGTAGTCTTCTGCTTGTGTTTTATATATGCGTATTCATTTAGTTTCATAGGGGAATATCAGTTAAATATTCAATTATTGCTGTAACATGAAATAATTTAAAGCAACCGCTTGGAAAAGCTTCATTGATAGCGAATACAGTTTAAGGGGCACGTCAGCTGCGAATATGGCGCATTTCTCTTGCACAAGCTTATGTTTGAATATGTGCTCATTATCAAACACGCATATGGAAAGCATCGGACTCCTGTGGTCCTTTAATTAAATGTTCTCTTCATGAATAAAGCAGTAAAAGGCTTTTATGAGCTGTGGAGAGGGACTGCGCCACCTTCTGCAGTTAGCGTTAAAGGGAAAGTTCACCCCAAAATGGAAATAGTCATTTATTCACTCTCAAGTGGTTATAAACCCATAAAACTGGTTGACTTTCTCTTTTGGAACACAAAAGGAGATGTTAAGCGCGGACGCGTAACGTACTTTCATTCCATCTTTTTTTCCCCCCATAATGAAAGTGAATGGAGACCGAGGCTGTCATTCTGTCAAATTTTGGGGGGAATTGTTCCTTTTAAATAGAAGTGAATTAGATCCTTTATGGTTCCCCCAGACATGTCACCACCAATATTAAAATTAATGGTTGACCAATATAGTCTTTTTTTTTTTTTAATGGTTTGTTCCTAAATGATTAGATTAGTGTCCCACAATGCTTAATATGCGATGTCATCATTGGTTTCAATTGAACGTCTTCTCTTTTTCTCCTTTGCAGGCTGACCAGTTGACAGAAGAACAGATTGCCGGTAAGACATCCCCCCCTTCCGTCCATTGGCACATGGTCAGTGGTGTGGATTCCCGTGGTTTCCCCTCTTCAACCCCCCACCTCTCTCCGTGGATTTATATTATTTCCTTTTATGGCGAGCCCTGAGACTTGGTCAGGACACATTCCCCAAATTAATGGGCAGGCTGTTGTGGTGGGAAGCGTGTAACACCAGGCTTTAAATCTAAGTGATTGAGTAATTTCCTGTGGCTAGTTGTAGTTTTCGATGATCACGCCCTTCTCTATTGGAGAGAGTAACTGCAGGCACTGAGGAACAAGGGTGTGTCCCCTGCTGGACTCAACATCTCAATGGCTTTGACGTGAAGTTACAGTTTCACTGGCTACTGCTTTGAGTCTTTTCTGACTTAATATTGCAGATTCTAGTATCATGATGGACTTGTACGGGTTATTTTGGTGGTGTTCGTGATGTTATAATACGTTACCAAGGATTTCGATTTTTAGGGTAATTTTTATGGTTTATATAGTGTTTATATTTCAATTTAGTTTTTTTTTTGTTTGTTTGTTTGTTTTATTTGGGGGGGGGGGCATCTTTGTCTCTAATATAATAGCATATATGTGCTAGAATTGTGCTTTTTTTATGACAACAGAATAATTTTAGGTGATCTGAAATTCATATTTCAGGCATTGTGTGCAAAGACCACCCTGCAAGTTTAGTGTTATACTACATACTTTGAAAGAAAAGGAATGTTAAAATTCTCACTCGTTCACGACCAACTTGACTAATGTTTCTGATCATGGTTGTGTTATTACAGTAGAGAACCGCAAACAGAAATTTTCTGAAACCATTTAGGTCATTGTGGTCTGTCTCCATAGCGACAGTGAGGTCATGGTGGTTTGTCCATCGAGACATAGTCTCCAAAGTGTGTTTCCCTGGAGATTGTGTGAGGTCACAGCAGTGTTTCCATACTGCTCTGAAGTCTAGATCCTATATCCGCTCAATGGGGTCACAGCATTGGATCTCCATATGGTTCAGTGTGTCTCCATAGGAACAGAGTGAGGTCACAGTGCTGGATCTCCATAGAAACGGTGCCTCAGAGTTGATAGTTTGCATAGAAGCAGGGTAAGGTTTCATTTATGCAAGAACAGGCAGTTTTTTTCTGCCAGTGGCGTTTTTACATAAACAGATGTCACATTTCTCTTTAGAGGGATTGATATCTAGGACTTTTTCCATTGTGGTTGTTCAAGGCTGTTCTAGTTTGGGTGTCACACATGTTCTTCCTGTGTGTGTCTTTGCGTAATAAACTGGTAATTACAGACTGCTGTAGCAATGCAGATCCCCCCCCCTCTCCCCTATGCAGTGTTCATTATGAGTATGGACAAACTGCTTTTTTTAAGGACTGCCTAACTGTACTATCGTGCCTAGTAGTCTCAGATCCTGAGTTTTAAAGTGAACATGAAACTTATTTGCAAATCAGACATTTGACAGAGCAAGAGGGAATATACGCCAGGACATGTTGCTTTCCATTAGTAATTGGTTGGATTGTAAAAGTAGGTGTTACTTTTCAGAATGAAGCCTGGTGGTTGAAAATGAAAGGATTTATTACAGCAGCCAAAAAGCAGAGTTGCTTCATAGTTATTATATTTTAATAAAAGGTTATAAAGTAGGGATGCACCGATATGAAAAATTTTGGCCGATAACCAATAATTATTTATATTTGAAAGCCGATAACGATATATTGACCGATATATTTATATATACATGTTGCACTTTTCTTATTGGGCCAATAATGATCATATTAAAAAAGAATATATATCGGCCAGTACTGATATGGTGGCCGATATATCATGCATCCCTATTATAAAGGGATTTTTGTTCTTTAGAATAACAGGCACAGATGAATCGTTCAATAAGACCAGGAAACGCATGTTAAAGTAAATTGGGTCAATCTTATGTTTCAACCTTAAATGCACTATGGTTGAGCTCAAGCTTCTTTTGCATTAATATGTGAGAGCTTGTTTTGAAAGCAAGTGTGTAAAGTATATTTGGGCATCCCTTCTTTGGAACTGGCCCCACTGGTTCCTTTGTGTGTCTTTTGTGTTTGGTGTTTGTTTATCTTTGGGAAACTCTGTTAATACAATATCCTATTCCATTTATCTGTCACTCTTCACAGAATTCAAAGAGGCTTTCTCACTCTTTGATAAGGATGGCGACGGCACCATCACAACCAAAGAGCTGGGCACTGTCATGCGTTCGCTCGGACAGAACCCAACAGAGGCTGAGCTGCAAGACATGATCAATGAAGTGGATGCTGATGGTAAGGACGATCACCTGCATCCTCAATCCAAGTGAATGGTAAAAGTTGGGGGTTTGTCTGAATTATTTTGCTTTCTGCTTAGGAAATGGGACGATAGACTTCCCAGAGTTCCTGACCATGATGGCGAGGAAGATGAAGGACACAGACAGCGAGGAGGAGATCAGAGAAGCATTCCGTGTCTTTGATAAGGTAAAGCTTGTCCAGTTCCAGAATAAGACACTAGTTGCTCACGAAGTCATGTGCAGTCACTGACCTGCATATCCTGTGCTTTAGGATGGGAATGGTTACATCAGCGCGGCTGAATTGCGTCACGTCATGACAAACCTTGGAGAGAAGTTGACCGACGAAGAGGTTGATGAGATGATCCGAGAAGCAGACATTGACGGAGATGGACAGGTTAACTACGAAGGTGAGCTGATTGAAAAGTTGTTTTTGCAATAAAATGCACAATCACAGCCTATCCGGACATGGTTTGTTTAATATACTGTTATGTGGAGTGGGTTTTTTGGATCAATAACAGTGCAGCACATCACGCAGTCGTGGTTGCATCTTTAGGTCATGTAAGGAATCTTGTCATCATTCAGAAACGGACTAACCCGTTCTCTGTTTTCACAGAATTTGTACAGATGATGACGGCGAAATGAAGGCCTTGTACAGATCCGCTCTCTTCTATAAATAATTTGCCTTTTTTCTGTTTAATTTATCTGTAAAATGTT
>RJVU01065935.1:336772-373732 GCA_003731715.1 Anabarilius grahami
CATTGTCATGCCTCAGATAGTCCATTCCAAGTTGTATATTTGTTTTCCAATAAAATTGACTATTTACCCATATTGAACAGTTTCTTTGTTTGCGAAGCATCATTTAGCCCTCTCATTAAAAGCTCTTCTGTTAATCATTATGCATCTCAGAGCTGATTTTAGAAGTTTGAAAATGCTATTTTCGTTAACTAAGTTGTTTACTATATTTATTGTAATAGTTAAGATTATTCATTTGTAAATCATTATACAATGCGTCTCTGACTCAGCTGGACAAAGTACTGTGTGTATTGACAGGATAGGATTGGGGCGCGGCCTCGATGTCAAAAAACAAAAAGCTCATTAAAGTAATCTTGAATGACAACTGTTGTAAAAGTCATCCTTTTCCTCATGAGAATATGTCTGTTCTGTTCAGAAGTTTGGCTATGTTTATCAGAGGCTACAGTAGTTGGTTTTTATGCATGTTTGGAGTATTTATGCTGTAAAAAAAGAGTTATAATATGGTTTGTATTAGTTATAATATAGTTATTACACAGCTATAAAGTATCATTCATGCATCTCTCCATGTGAAATAGAATGGAGGAGCTTTTTGGGCAATCCAGAAAAGTATGAGACGATTGTTTTTTCAAGAGCTTATTACAATGACAGCAGTAAACTGAAGCATGACTGTTATTCATGGTATGTCAGCGTTGAAGTGCACTGGTACAGGAGACCGCTCTGACAAACCGTAAACACTGGGCCCTTCAGTTGCTTGTTAGAAGCATGTGTTCCTGGTCGCCTAGCAACAGAGCAGAACATTCTGCCCTAAACTCCCAGAGAGAGCTGCTTTCCCTGCTTCACAGCTTCTGCTGTGTTATTCATGTGTGATAAACCCTTACAAATGTGTCATATGCCTCTTACATGATAGAAATAATAAAACTCATTTTATTTTGTGTCGGCAACCTAGATAGATCCCTTTCAAAGCTTGGGAAATTTATTGTGGACCTCAGATTAATTTAATTTAATACCTTAGGAGAAATTAAAACAGACATACGTATGTATACATACAGTACAAAAGTACAGAGTACATTAATTGTGGATAGCAGCTCAGAATAACTTGGCCTTGAAAAATATGTATGAAATTTTAGATTTTTGATCAGAGAATTTGATGAACAAACTCATTGAGAATTTTTTTTCAATATGAAACAAATTCAGTAAATGTAAATAATGAATCAGAGAGCAAACAAATAGCAGAAACTTGTGTATCCAGTACTCTCGATTAATAGTTAATAGTATTAGTATCTAAGCAACGCTTGTTGTTGTTGAGGTGTCTGTTACAGAAGACAATCAGGATCGACAGAACTATGGCCACAGGAAGAGAGAAAACATTACCCAAAGGAAAATGTATAGATGGGGTAAGTTTTGGTGCATCATAATTACACAAGAACTATTTCTTTATAGTGCAGGGATCTTCAGGCCCACAGAGTTTGAGGGGTTTAGTTCCAACCCTTATCAAACACACCGTCCAGTATTCTAGTAATCCTGAAGACCTCCTTTAACTTGTTCAGGTGTGTTTGATTAGGGTTGGATCAACGTTAACACAACCATTCAAAGGTTTGGGGTCAGTGATTTTTTATTTTTTATTTTTTTTTGGTATAATAAATAAGCAATGACATTTATAATATTACAAAAGTTTTTTTATTTTATTTTTTTTTTCAAATAAATGCTGTTTTTCATCAAAGATTCCTGTGCAATATGTATCACAGTTTATGCAGCACAACTGTTTCAATATTCATGATAATAAGAAATGTTTCTTAAGGCACCAAATCAGGATATTAGAATGATTTCTGAAGGATCATGTGACACTGAAGACTGGAGTAATGATGCTGAAATGACTGCTAAGAATTCAGCCTTGCCATCACAGGAATAAATTACATTTTAAAAATACAGAACATTTTAATAATATTTTACAATATTGCTGTTTTTACTTTATTTTTGATAAAATAAATCCAGCCTTAGTGAACATAACAGAATCTTACCAACCCCAAACAGTAGTAAATATACTGTATATCCTTTTAGTGATCAGTGATTTTTCTTTTTCAGAAACAGAAAGAAGAAAAGTACACTGACAGAAGTGGTTGGTGGAGAAACACTATTAAGGTAGGTGATGTTTTATGAAAGATCCAGCCATGGATGTAAAAGTAACAAGAATACTTGTTCTGAAACAAATTTATTTAATGACAAACACAATATGGTGAATAAGGCCTGTTACACATCGCTCATGAAAGCAGCTTGTATTAATTTTGATGCTCATATTAACAGGTTACAGCTTTCACACCGCCTTCATAAGCAGCACTGTGTAAACAGCTGCAAGAACAACCTATTTTTGTAATAAAAAATTATGAAAATGCACTTAAACCTATTAATCAATACAATTATGCTTTTACTCCAGATGATTTAAGCAGTGTATTACACTTTGGGCTCTATATGGATAATAGCCATTTGGATGATTTCACAATGTTTATGTTTGTTGTAATAAACTGTTACTAAAGGTCATACTCAGTGTAGTAAGCCAGAAATTATGTAAATGTGAAACAGGCGTAAAAGAGGTCTCCTTTTTCTACCACCAGAACTATCCCGTTCCTGGCAGTTACCACATCCGAGACTTCATAGAGGAGACAGGACTGAACCCGGTGCCTAAGACGTACAGCTTCAAGGGCCCTGGGCGAAACACCCTCATGTCGACTGTGCGTCGAGGAGATCTGCTGTTGCCCGGGGCATATAACATTACTGACTCAACCAGTGAGGCTCTGCGGCGCCAGGCATCTTACTCTTTCAAAAACTGCGCCAGACCTGACAACCATACTTTAGGCCTCAGAGATAAGGTTAGTCAGTTACAACGAACGGGACAGCACACCAATAATCTATAAGCATTCAAATGTTCCTCAAGGTGGTTAAAGCCTTGAAATCAGTTCAACATACTGTCTTACATTCCATTTGGTGTACATATCAGTTTAGTGTAACACGCCATTCGATTAATTTTTTTGGTGACTGATACTAAAAACAAAAGCAAAATATTTATCTGATATCAGTGGCTGGAGTAAAGCTCTCACCTTCGATTATGTCAAAACAATTGGTTGATATATCAGTGTTTGTGTGTGTTTAACAAAGGATATTAACCTGTCACCCGGTCAGTATGATGTTACGGAGAAGCCTGTCCCCAAATCACCCTGCAAGTGAGTAGCCTTCACGCTCAGCACGCTTTCACACTAGTCAGAGAACATCACACACTGCAGCTCGGCAATGTTTTTCCATTTCATTCTCAGCTTCTTCCTTAACTTTAGGCAGTTCAGAAAACAGCCCTCAGATGCTTTAATGCAGGCCTCAACAATAAGGATGGTTCAATGACCGGGGCCAGTGTCAGAGAGTTGTGACTTTCCCTTGCCTTTGTACTTGTTGCTCAAATACATGAGTTTTATACAGACTTAAAGAGATAGATTACCCAAAAATGAAAATTCTGTCATTAATTACTCACCCTCATGCCGTTCCAAACCCGTAAGACTTTCGTTCATCTTCAAAACACAAATGAAGATCTTTTTAATAAAATCTGAGAGCTTTCTGTCCCTCCATTGACAGCTATGCAACTACCAATTTGACGCTTCAAAAAGTTCATAAAGAGATTGTAAAACTAATCCATATGAATTGAGCAGTTTAGTCCAAAGAGACTGATCACTTTATATGATGAACAGATTTAATTTAGGTTTTTATTCAGATATGAACATTGATCAGTGAACATAAACAGAAGCTCAAACAAACCTGCTTGATGCACGAGAACAAACCTCTTGCAGACAGAAGCTCAAACGTGCTGTGTAACACACGAGAACGAATCTCATTGGATCTCGCACATCAAGCGAACATGCTTGAGCTTCCGTTTACCACAACTGATGTGCAAGTTGATGAATGTTTATGTTTTACGATCTCTTTATTAACTTTTTGAAGCGTCAAAGTAGTAGTTGCACAACTGTCAATGGAGGGACAGAAAGCTCTCAGATTTAATCAAAAAGATCTTCATTTGTGTTCCGAAGATGAACGAAAGTCTTATGGGTTTTGAATGTCATTAAGGTGAGTAATTGATGACAGGATTTTCATTTTTGGTTGAACTGTCCCTTTAACATTTGGCTTTCTGTGATGTACTAAACTGAACACTGTTCTTGAAAATTCTGCTGATTTAAATAAGCAATGTGAATTTATCAGGTTGGTTGACATTGATGAGGTTTTGTTGAACTTGTGAGAATGAAACTAGTGATGGAAGCATCAAATAAAAGAGGTTCAAAATTATAATCAGAGTATGTCATTGTCTTCCAGTAAAAGTTTTTAATTTAAAATCATTACTTTACAGCTGCATTATTTCCAGGTATTATAGAAAATTATTTGCTTCTACTTTTGTGGAAAAAACAAAAACGTTTAATTGACATATAACATGTATTCAACTTCAAGATTTTAGGTAAAAAGAAACTTAAGTGGGTATCACACTTTCAGTTTATTTCCATCAGTCACATGTGTTTCTTTGTCTTAGTTTCCCACCAAGTCTTCAGTTGTTATGGACACTCATCAAATCATCACACCTGTTCATTATCATCTCATCGTCTCTGTGTATTTAAGTTGCTCTGTTTCACCTTTCAATGTCGGTTGATGTTTGCATGTTATGTGTGTTACCCCCGTTTCACACGCATACTGTTAAACCTTCTGTATGGTCCTGTGTTTATTATATTGTATCGTATTGGATCCTGCATACCTTCATCTTCATATTCTTCATCTTGTGAAAGTAAACAAGTGGATGGTTTATTTTAATGGCGAACAGGTGTCTTGACAAAAAAATGCTACCTATCAGATTGTGCTACCAACACTATATTTGCATTCTTTTAAGGGTAGGGTTAAGGTTTGGGGTCAGAGGATTATATGTTTGTTCGGAGCATTTTGTTTCATAAAGGGCGCACAGTGTAATGGAGAGTTTGCAAAGAACGTTTTGTTGATTAAGGAAGCAGCCAACTGTATTGAATCTGAATGCAACTGCATCACAAACTGTGAGTAAATGATTTCATAGTGCTTAGTCTGTTAATGATGGTTTTGTATGAATAATGTTTTCAAAACACAACAGTGAGTGGGTGTTGATTTCCTATGCAATGACATTAGCCAATCATAACAATGGCAGTTTACTGACAAGTTTTAAAGGAGTCACCCCTTAAAAATTTATCATTTTAGACAAGTGTCAGAATGAAGATTGAAAATAATCTTTTTTTGCATGCACATATTATTGTTTTTTTTTTGTGCAAAAAACTTTATTAACATTATAAGTGAATCTCAAGGAACATTTAAAAATCAATAAATATCAAAATAAATGTCATGACCCATTTAATTATTTTAATTATAATTATTTTAGTTATTTTACAATCATTTTAGTTAGTTCAGTAATTATTTCAATTGTTGTGTACAATTAATCATTTCAACATATAGCCAAAACACTTGAGTGAAAGTAAAAATGTCTACACAATTTAATTGTGCTTAAGTGTTTAAAGTAAAAAGTATTTTTCTTAGCTTTGGAAATTTACTGATGAAATCAAGAAACAGGGGAGATTTTCCCAATAAATAAGAGGAAATAAGAGGACAGATTTACATCATAATGACCAGTGAAATATTTTACATCAAAACTGAAATTGAATGTATGAGTAAAAGTAGAAGTATTTAGTTTCAATAGTACACTAGTTACACAAAAGTGTGAAATACAGTATTTCACACCACTGTGACTTAGAGAAGGTCACATGGCAACTAGCCATTTCTTTCTAACACAGAAAAACAAAATGCATTATTTTTGTGGTGGGACCAATGAAAGTATTAGTAGAGCAAGTACAAATCTGAAGCACCAGCCTGATTAAACAAATAGAAGACTCCTTATTGTTGTGGCCTGAAGTGTTTCACCTGTGTTTGTCAACTCTTTCCTCTCCTCCACCCTGTCTGCACTATTTTATTGTCTTCTCTTATGACACTCGTCTCTTATTGCAGACACGTGATGTTCCGATCAGCTGTACAGAGGGTCAGCTTTCTCCCGGTAAGTGTCCAGTTTCAGTGTGAATAAAATAGTCTAACCTATTATGCGTATATTAAATGCTTCCCCTTTTTTACCCCAAAATGTTTTGTAAAGCATGTTCATTCCAGTGAGTTAGTTTTACTGCTGCGCATCAGTGTTGGACCTCATGAACCGTGGCTTCGGTGGCAGTGTTGGCTGGTTATTCGAGCTGTTCTGGCAGCTGTCTGGTGTTGACGGAAAAGTGAGGATGCTAAATTATCCTCTGGGTCTCATTAGGGTGAACATTAGGGCTTTGTGTGGTTGTAGAAGGGTGTCGTTTCATGTAAGACAAGTGTTTTGTCAAAGGTTAAGTAGCAAAGAAACCTCAAGCTTATTCTTAAGATGACAGATCAAGAGCAAACAGGCAAATTGTATTACTCAGAGGCTGATCTTCCATAGCTTAAGGCTGGAATACATACAAGACTTTTAAAATCTGAACAGATTTTAAAACACTAGGCATCATACACTTGCCGACTTAAATGGTTATAGAGAAACAGTGGGCATCATACGCTAAATGACTGAGGATCACACACTACCAGACTTCAAAGTTGTTCAGAACACAACAAAAGCTGCTTTTCCACCGTCGGGCCGAACAGTTCTAAGAACGGTGAGGCTCAAATTTCTACTTGAGCCTGGTATAGCACGATTACGATTACGTTCTCGGCCCGGAATTCTCAGCATGATTGGCTAAACTCATACAGAAGCGTGCCTTGTTGCACAAGAAAAATGAAAACAATATATGTTCCAAAATCAGCTCAAAATATCAAACATGTTTGATATCCTCTGACTGGATGAAATCATCTGAAGCTAAAAACTGGAGTCTTTGCTCATCGTACACCACACAATTTTGAAATTTGTCGGCTGCGACAGCCTGCAGACTGGCTTCTATTCAATCAGTTGATTGAATGATTCAATGACTCACTCATAAATATACTCACTTGTTTTGCGTAAAGTAAGCATATCAAGCTATAAAATGAATGTGGATTGCATAGTTCAGATAATTTGATGAGAAATTATAGAGATCATATTGAAATCTCTGCTATCCTGGCAAATTTGAGCAGTGAACACAGTTTGATATATTTTCTCTGAAACTCAAGAAGAGACATTTGAGATTACTGTGGTATTTTTTTGATCAGGAGAAAAGTGTAAGCTATTTTTCTCTTTGTTTTCCATTCAATCTCATTGATGTCTAGAAGGTACTACAGAGACCTTAAATGCAATTTTTCAATCCTGGGTAGTTTTCACAGGTTCACCTTTAAGGGTTAGTTCACCCAAAAATGCTTAAAATACTTACCCTCATGTCATTCCAAACCCATAAGATCTTTGTTCATCTTTGAAACACAAATTAAGATGTTTTTGATGAAATCCGAGAGGTATATGACTCGGGAGGAGAAGAGATTGTTGAATAAAGTCATTATTTTTGTTTTGTTTTTGTGCACAAAAAGTATTTTCATCTCTTCATAAAATTAAGGTTGAACCACTGTACTCGCGTCAACGGTTTTAACAATGTCTTTAGTACCTTTCTGGACCTTGAAAGTGGTGGTTAAATTGCTGTCTATGGACGAGTCATATACCTCTCGGATTTCATCAAAAATATCTTAATTTGTGTTCCGAAGATGAGTGAAGGTCTTACGGGTGTGGAACGACATGAGGGTGAGTAATTAATGATTTAGTTCAATTTTGGTGAACTAACCCTTAAGGTATTTGAAAATACAGAGAAAGCTTCTTTTTTTATATATATTAATACCCTAATTTTCTTTGTTGAGTTGTGAGTAGCTTGTGTTGGAGGGTGTTGTATCTGGCTTTTCTGGACAGGAGTCATACCCTTAATGAAATAATAGCTCAGTGCCTTTTCAGACATGTGCAGTATGGCACACAGCTATCCACTCTTATCCAGGGGAATGTCGAGCTGGCTGGCCGTCCCATAGAAGAAGGGCCCAACTGCCTGATGCCTTTAAAACCATCGGAAGTTGACCTCATGAACAAGCAGGCAGAGGGAAGCAAGTTCCCCTGCGGCCAGCATTAACACCTCCGGCACTGCTCAACCTGCCACACACACCACTGCACAGGCCAGCTGGATCAAGTGAGGCCGCCGGTGGAATCAAATGGCATGTAATGATAGCAGACAGCTTCTGTAGCACAGGCGTTGAGCAGTGGAAGCGCTTCTTCTCAACTATGCCTTTGAAAGCACATAAATAGGCCTATATCTGTGATTATACAGTCAAGCTCGGGTTGACATATTGCTTTTTTTGGAGCACACTAATTTGATCTTCCAATCTAAAAGAATATTTCAGCCTGTGGAAGACAAAAGGGGATGTTTATCAGAATGTCCAAGTTGCTTTTTTTTTCTTTTTTTTTTTGCATATAATAAAAGTGGATGGCTATTTCAATTAATAAGGTCCATAAAAGGTCCATAAAATGACATTTTTTGGGTGAACTATTTCATGGTTAATTAAATTAAATTAGAATTTTTCTTTTGTTGACTTGACTTCCATTAATGGATTCAGAAGGAAGGACCAGCACCTGGACATTACAACCCAAGGCCAAGCACAGGCATTGCAGTCACTTCCTGCTTTAGGTCTACAGTACCACGGCTGTACAGTGTCCACTCGGTGAGCTCCATTTATATGCCTGTTTGATAACAAGCTCTACAACCCTAGATTAATGGGGTGGTTCAGTGTTTTTTTTCTAGGCTTGATTGTGTTTTAGGGGCGCAGTTTTAACGTCTTAATGCTTCGTTTAAAAAAAACAAAAAAACGTATTTTTCATATATTTTACCTTTTATTCTACACCTCTGTTTCCATTGTAATTTGAACGCCTCATTTGACTTCCTGGTTTTATGAAGCCACTCCCTCCAAAATACGAAATGTGCTCAGATTGGTTAGCGGGCCCCGTGTATTGTGATTCGCTGAAGCGTCCAGAAACGCCACGCCCCTTACCATTAGTTGTTACGTGCTTCAGTAGAAATGTAAATAACGTCTATATTGCTGTATCAAATTGAGCCTGAATCAGACCCAGATGAAGAGGGTCAAGCAGAACCTCTGCAATCGTGGCTTTTAAAGGACGTTTATGAATGGTATTTCATTTTTTGTGTCAAAGTGTTTAGATATTCTGTCACTTCTGTTAGTTAGCTTTCAATATAGGGGATAGCAGGGACGAAAGTAACATTTTTCACAAAAATGTAATTTTAAAAGGTAATGTTTTAGACAGCGATATATTTTTGCTGCGGTCAATAACTCACAAGTGTGGTCTATCAATACCAGGTGGTATTTTGTACAAATGTAGAACGGCTTCAGTATAATTTCACTTTGAACATAAGTTGCACATTGTTACTTTCGACCCCGTCAGGTGGGACGAAAGTAACACACAGGTGGGTCAAAAGTAACACAACAGTACAAGCTAGATGCTTTTGTGTTAGTCTTGTTTTTATTAAATATACCTGACCATGACCTTGTTCATAAGTAACTGCAAACATATTTTGTCCTTTATCTTTGCAAAAAAAAATATAAAATTACATTTTCATTTCAAATTGAGGATTGCAGTTTCATCAAATGTTTCAAAAGTAACCCAACAGTACAAACTTGAATTGTTTAGAATATTTTTGGGGGGCAATGTCAATTTATTTTATAAAACATTTTTTCAACAGTTTGAACAATATGAAAATTAAATTAAATGAGCATAATATAAATTCTCAACATAATGTAGCAATAGTCATGTTTCCAATCCAGCTGTTTTTATGCATTCATTCAAAATATGCATAAAAACATTTGAATAGAAACACTGCAAATTCATAGGTGGGTGTGGAAAAGCTAAGGTATGGCAAAAAACTAAATGTGACTAAGGTAAATGTAAACAGATTGAGTGAATAAATGGTGACATACAGAAATCAGCAACAGATAAATCCAGAAACGCCCTCTCATAAACATCTGGCTGAATCAAACCTCTGTTTGTCTTTCTGACCCTCACTCTTGGCATATTCTGCTAGTATAATACAACATGAACATGTTTTAAAAAATGCTGCAACGCAGAGAAAGCCACCACATTATCAAAGGGACAAAATAAACTATTGTTGTCACTGGAGCGGGACAAAAGTTACAAGTGTTACTTTCGTCCCAACAGGAACATCTGACATTTAAACCCGAATTACTTTCATATTGAAAAATACTGACAAGTCAAACTTCAGGATGTGTTACAGCACTAAATAACCTGTAGATTGATCATTATTGTGACACATGAAACGAGAAACACAATTTGTAATTAGAAAAAAAGTACCGCTTCAGCAATTTATTTACCGTACTCGAAAACTGCTTTCCGGACCTAACCGCGGGAAACAATGACGAAATCACATGATATTTGGCAGCTCCGTCAAGGATTGCATGCTGAACGACGCTGTCATAACTTGAAATGCAAATGTAGTCGGGGCTCTGAAAAAATCGCTTTGTTACATTGGTCCCGCGTTACTTTCACCCCGGTTCTCCCCTACGGTTTTATCCTGATTAAAGCTTTACTGTAGCTGAATACATGACTGAGTAGGAGCATTGTTGTAAAGGTAGCATTTAATTTGTAGCATGAACAACTGTTTGTCTATGAACAAAGTTTGTTGGTGTTTTGTTGGAGAAGTATGCCATAGAATTTAGCTGGCTAGCGAAGCAAAAACGCATTGGTCTTTGTTTACGTCCTTGATGCAACCAAAAAATAGCAACAGAACTATACATTTAAAAGACATGTACGAACAATAAAACCTACTTACAGTTTGGGGGCGATAAACAGCAGCTTCTGCTTTTATAGTGGGAACTGCTTTTTTCAGTAATAGCCTTTGTGCATTCAGTAATAGCCATCCAGCATTGAACTCGTGTAGATTCTGGAAGCTGTCTTCAGCTCAGCATCCAGTGAAGAAAATATCACAGATTATAATGAGTTATATTATCTTTTGACGCGTCGCTCGCGTCCGGTGTACACAACTCTTCCGCTTCCATTATAGCTTTCCTGTAGCTCAGTGGTTAGAGCGTGGCACTAGCAATGCCAAGGTCATGGGTTCGATCCCAGGGATTGCACATACTCAGATACAAATGTGTAGTATCATGCAATGTAAGTCGCTTTGGATAAAAGCGTCAGCCAAATGCATAAATGTAAATTATGCCTCCATGGCCTCGCCCACTTTGTTGCGTGTTTAGCAGGGTTTATGATGTCACCAACCTGGGAAGAAGCTTGTGTAGTCCAAACCGGTCGTTTTTGTAGGCATTAAACTGCCATAACTTTAAAAGATAATATCTCCCTTTGCATTGAACTTTCAGCGCTGTAACTTTGCAGATACTGTTTATGCTCAAGCAGCAACATTAAATACTAACTAAAGTTAAAAAAAGTGAAATCGCAATGAACCATCCCTTTAAGTCTTACAACAGCAAAACTAGTCTTCGGTCATCAATTTACAACACCAAAATCAGTATATTTATCATCATAAATGGGATGAATGTGCATGTTATTAAATGAAATGGGGCTAAAAGTCTCACCTTTGCTATTTTGACTTTTTTGGCAGGGAACTCCAGGCCCAGGTGTGTATGAGCCCACGTGGCACAAAGGCCAACGGCTTAGCACTGAGGTCAAAGTGGACTGGGCCTATGACCTCCTTTTTCGGAACACACCATGAACTTTGCCCTCCTGTTTGTCTTTGACCTTCCCATATGTATTCCTTCTAGTAATATTTCCCATTCTTTTGAAAGTATGGTGTTTCTAGCTGGCATGTGAATGCCCTTGTTGAAATATGGTTGAAATAATGTCAAATATGTTAGAAAGGTTAACAAAATATGTATACATTTTATCAAGATCTGTATGAAATGACATTGGAACAACATTGTGATATTCACAATGATTTGGTTTAAAAAAATCTATCTCTGCTATCTCTAAATGCTATCTCTGTTATGTCATGAGCTGACTGTGTGGCAGCCCATATAATGCACAAAGCTTTGTGATGACTCTCACACTCACATAACTCATTCAGCCTGAACAAAGAGATCATTGTCACACAATAAAACTGCTGTTTACAACATTCTCGCACAATAGCTAGATTAACCCTATTGTCGAGGTCCTGAATAATTCTGTTGATATTAATTATAATGCACATGTGGGTTGTATAGGCCTATATTTATATATCTAAGGAATAAATTTAATCTATATAGTTACTGTATGGTCCAAAATCTGAGGTCATGAGTAAAAAATGCATACATTTCCCATTTTTCTCATTTAATACAAAATGCTTAAAGGTGCATTCAGTTGTTTGGTGCTAATTTAAAAAGTTGTATAGATTAAGAAATACATTGTGTTTTTGTGAAGAGTCATATGAATGTTGTACACTCACATGAGATGAAGACTGTACTCATAATAGTATTCTATAAAAAGTATTTTAATTATAAATGACCCGTGCTGTTTTACTAAACATCAGATAGTATCCTCACATTCTTTGGCTGTCGCCATATAGTAGTAGTGTAGTGTTGTTTGCTGATACTAAAAGTGAAAATCAGGCAACGGAACACATTATTGTGCTTTACGAGCAGAGACAATGGGAGAATCAGTACCTGTGCGGCCCGAGAAGCAGAAAAGTTCTGAAAAGAGAAGACAGAATAACCGTCAAAGACAAAAAAGAAGAGAGAATGTGAACATCAGTGCGACATAAACGAGGTGGAAAGAATTGAAGAAAGAAAATCCTGAGTAGCCCAAATTGTTGGACGTGTAAGGGAATTAATTATTGTGCAAATCACCCTCTATAACTTGCTAGTGCATAAAACTCATCATTATGGCGAAAGATGACAGCATACTTTGTGGTATTGGTACTTAAAGTTGGCATGAAATGGAAGTTGCGATAGTCCTTTCTTCCTTATTGTGTCATATATCTGTGTGAAACGGCTTCTTGAACAAGAAAAAAACGTAGGAGCGGGACTTGATTTTGTCTATCGGAAATTTATTGGATTGTTGGATCATTGTTGTTTGCTATTGGTCGATCTCATGTGAGTGACAGGTTGTCCCCCCTCACGCCAGTAAACACGTCATTGCAAGAGAGATAGTAAGTTATTTTGATTAAAGATTACGAGGGCACATGAATAAAAAAAAAGAAAGAAAATAATGAAATGCGAGGATAAATCATTTTAATAAATATTGCAAAATTCAATAAAAAATAAGAATGTCAAGTTTGATTTCGTGGTGACATTAAAATACATGAAGAACTACTGAATTTACTTTTAATTACAAATACTATTGGTAGAGCAATTTGAAAAAATAAATAAAAAAATTGAACATCATGTAATTGTAACGATCGTGTTTAGTTTCATTTTCCTTGCCCGTTTTGCCTGAGTTGTCATTTCATTGTTTCATTGTTCGTTGCTATGGTTTCTGATTAGTTACACACCTGTTTCTTGTTCTGTTGATTGACATCTCTGTGTATATAAACCCTCAGTTTTCTCAGTTCTCTGTTTGATGTTGTTAATGGTAAACAGTTACTCTCTGTGTTCATTTATTTCCCCGTTTTCCTCAAGTCACCTTTATTTATGTAGAGTGTTTTTCAAAGCAGCATTACAGTGATAGCAGGAAACATAATTTTGGCTGTACAGCAGCTCTAGAAGAAAATAGTGTCATTGTCCAGTTCAGTTCAGTTCAGTTCACACACAATGCAGGCAGATCAGTAATATTGTTGAATATTAAGTGTCCCCAACTAAGTAAGTAAGAGGCGACAGCGGCACGGAACCCAAACTCCAACAGGTGACAAATTGGAGAAAGAAAAAAAAACCTTGGGAGAAATCAAGCTCAGTCGGGGGGCCAGTTCTCCTCTGGCCAACAAACGAACACTGTATGATTATGATTCAGGCAGCATTACAGGTCAGAAGTCAGATTGGATCAGAACATTCAAATGATTTAATCCAGTTCCATCTGGTTGAGGATCGGATTCATCACGCTGGTTCCTCTTTCATTCTGCGTCACACTCTTTATTGGATTTATTTAAACATTTTTATTATATTGCTGGTGCTGTTGTTTATAAAAGGGAGACCATTGGAGTCAAATCAATAACTGCACAAAGTCAGTACAAAATTAGTATACACATACCCAAGATAAGCTAGTAAGTGTTATTGCGCAGCTAAAATAGTGACCATTTCCATTCTTCCCAAAATAGAATGTGAACGAGTGAGACTAGTGTGCAGTCAGGTGACGCTGTAGGGCTTCATGCAATCAAAGTCTTTTCTAACAGGGTCATGTTCAGAGTCAATATCACGCAAGACAAAAGTGGCTGGAGGCCTCGTATCATTTTACATTGCAATGGACAGGTGCTGGTACTACATCACAGGTCTATTATATGACTCATAATACTTTAAAGAGGATGGTCTGGGATCAGGGCAGTGGGAGATGTAGGCTACTATTGTTTGTGAAATATGAACAGTGCAATAAACTTGTCCAACCTTAGAACATCAACTGATTGAGCATAACTAATGTGAGGGTGAATGCAAGGCGACCTTGAAAACTGAAGCTAATTCAGTGGCAAATAATACATTTAAAGTGGTCATATCATAATTTGTTGAAAGTTAGTTCACAAAACCATTGTTTTTAATGGCCATTTTTCATCTCAATTTTCTCTGCTATAGTATGATCTGTGGCTATGTTGTTGGGATTAAAATAGTTTCCTTCTATAACTGTATCACATTATGACAGATTAATAAAAAATTCTTGCTGAAATGTGCTGCATAATTGGTTAGTCAGATTGTGTTATTTTAGTAATTGAGCTAGATATTGTTTTATTCATAATTTTAATGAGTTTTTCTATTCTAACTAAAGTTTTGTGTCATTTTCCATCATCATACATTCTTCATCAAAAAAGAAACCCATCAATCTGTGGGCAACCAGCTGTCAGGGCTGTAACTCAGTCTGGACACCTGACCTTCCAAGACTCCAGAGTCCTGCCCCAGTCTGAGCAGGAGTAGCAGGGCTGGCTTGGCCTGGCCTGGCCTGGCCTGGCCTGGCCTGCCACCTGTGAGTAACCAGAGAGTCAGGGACAGTGACACACACACACACACACACACACTAGAGTGAAACCTGAGAGAGAAGGTTTTCTCAGGACAGTGATCACCTCTTTCATTAGCACATAATCAATCCAGGTGAATAAACAAATGAGCAGGAACATTACAAACACTCTCATTAGTGATGACCTGCATGTGCTGAATTCACATTACCCAATAATTTTACACAATGGATCAGAGTCAGACTAAAATGGTTTTGGACATTGCTAAACATAACTTTCTGGAAGATATGCTGAGCAGCACGATTTTGGTTAATCATTTTGAGTTTGATTTTGATGAATGAATGAATGAATGAGGCATTTATATAGCGCTTTCCTATGTACAACTGTACACCCAAAGCGCTTTACAATCATATCAGGGGTCTCTCCTCCTCCACCACCATGATCTGAACAATTTTGTCAGTCATAATTCTGCCTCACCTACCATATACAGAAAAAAATATATCTAGCATAAAAAGGAGAAATAATTTAAGAAATTATTCAATAAATAAATAAATAAACTGCTCTGTATAAGTAAGAGTGTAGGGAGACCGATAAATTTTTCATTTGCAATGCTTCAATTTCTGTGGGGCAGGGGGCGGGGTTAATTTTTATTATATAATTATTATTCATTATTTTACTTTATTACTTTATTTTATTTCCCAACTAATGACTCATCCGGGCTTTCCAATAGGTTGCACGTTCTTCCACTTAAAAAGAGTTGTGCACTTTTAAGCACTTTTTATTTTAATACATCTCTTTATATAATTTTTCTTTCTACTTAAAACCTATAATTTCGTTATTTTACTAACCCAACTAATGACTCATCCGCTCTTTCCAATAGGTTGCACGTGAGGGGGGAAAAAGTAGCTTCCTTCCACTTAAGAAGAGTTGTGCACTTTTTATTTTAATATATTTCTTTACATACATACTATTTTCTACTTGGCCAAGGAAAATTGTCTTTAAAGGTATTTATTAACCAGACAAAAGTTAACTGACGTTCGCTGAATTCTGGGTTTATATCTTAAACTGCCGCTTCAGTGCAGTATAGCCACAGAGCTGTAACAATGAGCACGATCTCCCGAGAAACTACAATAGGCTACTAATAATTAATTAATAAGGGCTGTTTTCTTGTACAAAATTAAATATTTTAAGTTAAATGTACAGTGTTAGACATGTAAAAAAGACAAGATTCTAACAATGTCAAGATCAAATGCCTGACACGGTATTTTCACAGACTAACAAACGTCACGTCTCTGGCATAGACTACAGTATTTAAAATAGCATATATGCTTTAGTTATATTCTCAATTTAATTTACAGAGCAATTCCTGCAAAGATTTTAGGTTAACTGTGGCTGACTGACATCACGATGGACGATGATATCGTCCATCGGCACAACCCTACCTCGAGTACCTTATTGCTTTTATAAAACGGTTACCACAAATATTAAAGCCAAAAATATTTATCAATGCAACTTTCATGAAGTAAACTTTGACTAAAAGCCTTCCTTCCACCAGAAAAAAATAGTCCCTAACCGTGAACAGCAACAGAAGTTACATTATTACGCCATTAGATGGCGACAAAGACTGTCTTTATGAGTGTGTTAGTCAGTAGCGAAGACTTTTACATTGAAAACACTGAANAATATTTTAAGTTAAATGTACAGTGTTAGACATGTAAAAAAGACAAGATTCTAACAATGTCAAGATCAAATGCCTGACACGGTATTTTCACAGACTAACAAACGTCACGTCTCTGGCATAGACTACAGTATTTAAAATAGCATATATGCATTAGTTATATTCTCAATTTAATTTACAGAGCAATTCCTGCAAAGATTTTAGGTTAACTGTGGCTGACCGACATCACCTCGAGTACCTTATTGCTTTTATAAAACGGTTACCACAAATGTTAAAGCCAAAAATATTTATCAATGCAACTTTCATTAAGTAAACTTTGACTAAAAGCCTTCCTTCCACCGGAAAAAAATAGTCCCTGACCGTGAACAGCAACAGAAGTTACATTATTACGCCATTAGATGGCGACAAAGACTGTCTTTATGAGTGTGTCAGTCAGTAGCGAAGACTTTTACATTGAAAACACTGAACACGGAACAAGATGCAACTGACAAATGCTTTGACTAGCGCTGTCAGTCACGGGAAAACCCCTTAACTGTTAAAAGGACAAGATATTGCAGCGGACATTTAAACAGATTTTTTTATTATGAACATAGGACTGAAGGAAAATGCTAAATCTGAATACAGGTAATAAACTCATTCAATCGATCTCTTTCTCACAATACTCTTCCACATAATACAGTAAGGTTTAACGAACAATATAAATTGTGAACAAACAGTTTACGTTGCTAAGAGTGGTTGCTAAGGTGTTGTGTAGTGATACACAGAACCATTGGGTGAAGCAGTCATAGCCTTGTTTTATCGCGAATAAAACACAGCTATTGACCAATCAGAATAAAGGACAGGAACTAACCATTTTATAATTCCAATTAAACTGTTATCTGACTCCATTTTCTTATGACCTCGAATGACCAAGACTCTTCAGTCTTGGTCATTAGACAGAGGCGATGACTAATATTCTAGAGACTGTACCCACTTTGCTCATTCTAGAATACATTATTTAGTCCCATAGATCTGAACACACTGAATTAAAGTAAGACTATATCTAACCAGAGGTCATGACCATTACCACAGAACCAAGCTGACTAATTTAACTTCCTCTAATGGTAACTTTACATAATCATGCCGTGGTTTCCCCCGTACACTTAGTTAGAATAACATTACAATAATCAGAGGTTGAGGCTCACCCTATTCAGATTAATCTAACAACACTCTGTTGTTCTGAATGGAAAACCAATTATTAGCCTACACAGTCTAAGTATACATAACCAATGTGTTAGTCGGAACTCTAAAATATCAGTTGGTGTGCCCCACTGCTCCACCTAAGCTGGACTTGAGTCTGTTATAAACCTAAGCGTAGATTTGTGGGATTATGGACTTAATGTAATCTACTAGAGTCAATAATTTCAGAGTAAGTCAGAATAAAATCAAATGTAACAATTTATTAGTCAGGTAAATGTATCATGCCAATTACATAATTCAGATAATCAATACAAAAGAGTAAAAGATGAATACCTGACATCAGAAAGATACATAATTCTGAGTCTCTGAAGGACACAAAGCATTACAGGCCGACCTGGCTACAGAATCATGCCTCTTTAAATACTCAGACCAAGACAGAAACTTCTTTCAAACGGAAACATGAGTTCACATTGGGAATTTGCATTAATTAGGGTCCCAGACTGGGTAGTTTACACCTTTTTGGGGACAGAAAGCCATTTGCATGAAAAAGACCCTGTGAAAGGGGGCACGCCCGCTCACCACAGAAAGCAAAATATCTCTAAACTCTTAAAACCTTTATTACTTTCTGGTTTACTTTTGCGAGAATGTGACCTTTGTACCAGTCACACTGAGACATTTCAAATGATACCAAACATGTATAGCATTGTGTGATAATTGTTCACATTAAACCATATAGATTCTTGGGTGAATTTCAGGTCATCTCCACATGTAGAGAGAAGAGATAGGGGAAGAGGGGGTGAAGGAAAGAGAGTGTAGATTAAGGCAATGCTGAGGTATGATCGACTCAGTGTGATTGCGTCTTGGATTGGGATGCTAATTTTGCAAGAGAGAGTTCAAATGTTACTTTGTTTTCTCAAAGAGTAGCCCTGTCTTGGTCCAAACAGTCTGGCATCAGTCTTACAGAAGTCAATAGTAACCAAAACTGGTTATATTCTTCAAAATATCTTTAGGTTCCACAGAAGGAAGGAAGTCACAGGTTTGGAACGACATGAGGCTGAGTAAATGATGACAGAATTTTTTTTTTTTGGGTGAACTTGTCACAATCGCACAAGGCTCACCCTCACTCATTCAGGGTACGTTTACACAACAACAGTGTACTAAAAACAGAAAAGTTTTTCCTTTTTCGCATACAGACGACAATATTGTCAAAATGATCCCTGTTCACACGGATCTGCTAAAATTATTAAAAATGCTGTATTGTGCTGCCAGGCCAGTAGTTGGCGATGTCACTTTGTAAAGTAAAACTAGGCACCTATAAACTGAACATCTAATACGCATGCGCATGACGTCACCGTTTTCACAAATTCACATTTTTGTAGTTTACATGGAGGCAATAACAGTATCGTTTTTGTTAAAAAACTTGCGTTTTGAAACCTGTTTTCAAAAGTTCGCGTTTTCAGGCTCCTAAAACGCCGTTGTTGTGTAAATGAACGGCCAAAATGCATAAAAAGTTTTCTGTTTTTAGTTGAAAACGGTGTCGTGTAAACAGTCACAGTCACCGGAGTACTGATCACGCACACCTATCACTCATCAGCCCTCATTACATGCACTATAAAGCACACACACACACACACGTTCAGTAGTTGTCTGGCCTGGTCTGAAGAACACAGACTCACTTACCTGCAAACCTACCTGGGATTTTCCTGTTCCAAGTCGAAACCCAGTCATCCATCTCGTCTCGTCTGGTGTGTGTGTGTACGCCTGGAAACCTGTAAGAGAAAACCAGTTATCACCATTCATAGACTCTATTGCTGTTTCTATTCCTGCTCAACATTACTCTTTGCTGCTTCTATAAATAAACTTACCTGTTCATTGACTACCATCGCAAGCCCTGTAATGACAGAACTATTGCTCTAACAGTATCAAAGCTCATGGTACTTCTGTCTAGAAAGGTTTGTACATAATAAATATATTACTCTATGCTGAGTTTTACTTCCAGAACCCTGATGTTGTGCTTCATTAAGAGATTAACTAAAAAAAATCCCAAAGGACAAGCTTCCACTTCAAAGGCCTCCATCTAATCATTCCCTTTTATTTCAAAATATGTGAAACATAATGAGCCCAGCTCTTCTGTGTGTGCCATACGGGAACTTTATGTCGGGACACTGGGCTCGGCTGGCCTGGGGTGTGTTTCCCAAAAGCAGCTGTGGTTGCAAGTTCCTTCATTACCAATAGAGTTGAACGGAACTAGCAACCATAACTAACAATGCTTTTGGGAAACGCACCCCTGGTCAGGATAATTATTCAGGCTGATGCTAGACAAAGATTAGCATGACTTTATCAGTCACAACATCTTCAAATAATCCCATACATCACCACTTCTAGTGACAACCGCTAAGAGAGAGACAGAAAATAAATAAATACTTGAAATATTTAAAACTAAAAGGTAGACTAGCAAATATGTTATTGTATCACATGATGCTATTTGAGTGCATTTCAGAACATCTTTGTGACAATTAGGCACATATTAAAATAATTTTCATTGTAACCATATATGTGTTGTAGACATTTTTTTGCATGTAATTTTGTATCACATTTTGTTATTCCCATTAAACTCTCATTACTGTAATAATAATTTGTACTCTACGCTACTAAATACTTTATATCAAGATATATAAATATTGCATTATCATCATTATATATTTGCATTATTCTTTTGCATTATGGGTGAAATATGTCCATATGATCCATATAATCTTGTGAGCTGCCTGCATTTGAAAATGCTTAATTTATTTTTATTTTATTTTTTGTGTGTGCAAAAAACAAGAGCTATAATTGTCAAATATTAAATTAAATATTACCATGGTGCATTAACATATTATTTAAGATTTTTAAATCAATAATATTAAAGGGTTAGTTCACCCAAAAATGAAAATAATGTGATTTATTACTCACCCTCATGTCGTTCCACACCCGTAAGACCTTTGTTCATCTTCGGAGCACAAATTAAGATATTTTTGATAAAATCCGATGGCTCAGTGAGTTCATTAACACTTTTAAATGCCCAGAAATGTACTAAAGTTATATTTAAAACAGTTCATGTGATACAGTGGTTCAACTTTAATGTTATGAAGCGACGAGAATACTTTTTATGCGGCAAAAAAACAAAATAACGACTTTATTCAACAATATAGTGATAGCTGATTTCTAAACACTGCTTCATGAAGCTTCAAAGCTTTACAAATCTTTTGTTTCGAATCAGTGGTTCGGATTGCCAAAGTCACGTGATTTCAGTAAATGAGGCTTCGTTACGTCATAAGTGTTTCGAAATTTCAATGGTTCATGTGACTTTGGCAGTTTGATACGCGATCCAAACCACTGATTCGAAACAAAAGATTCGTAAAGCTTCGTAGCTTCAGCTTTAGTTGAATAAAGTCGTTATTTTGTTTTTTTGGCGCACAAAAAAGTATTCTTGTCGCTTCATAACATTAAGGTTGCACCACTGTAGTCACATGAACTGTTTTAAATATAATTTTAGTACTTTTCTGGGTGTTTGAAAGTGTAAATTAACTTGCTGTCAATGCAGGTCTTTATGACAACCTGCAAACAGATTCAAAATGAATGTGTATTTATCTGTTTAAATTGCATATTAATGTATTTTAGAACAGAAAAAGTATCATGTCGTTTCCCCATTTAATAAGACATTCTTATTCCTGTAGTCAAGGATATGAATTATTATTATGCAGCAATATTGAAACAAATAAAGCTCTATAAAATATTATGTGGAAGTGATTCAAAACAATACTACGCCAAAACATGCAGAGAGGCCAGAAAGACCTGTTTCAAACAATAGAAATGGGAGGATAATAGAGATACCATTTCAAGAGCACTTGTTAAACTTTGCCAGGAGAAACAGTGGGCATGCACACTGTAGATGTGTGCAAGTAAACAAGAATCCCACTTATAACACTTACATAACCTAACTCAATGGTCTATGCGTTTGTTCAATGCTCTCCCTAATTAACATCTTGATCCCGTCATCAAACAGAACCAGCAAAAATAGCACAGCGCTGTTTTCCATGAGGCTTTAGACCCACGTGCTGAAGATCCAACAGCCTCCCCAGAAACTCAAACAAGGCCCCGCTGCTAGGCAACCACAGCCGCCCCAGAGAAAGAAGACCAAGGGTTTCACCAACAGCACTGGAAACATTACATAAGATCTTTAAGTGCTGTGTAGCTACAGGGCCGGAACTGATAAGGAATGAAAACAACAGAAAACAATGACACTGGGATTGCAAAATCACTCTTTATAAGAAGAACAATCATCAACCAACATACAGTACTGGTGATTACTGGGTATATAAATACTAAAAGAATTTAAAGTGAGCCAAAGAATATAGAATTCAACAATTTTGTCCCTGAAAAACAAGACATGTTGCAGCATATTTGCAAAAAATACTGCAGTTAGAAAGAAAATGTTTTGTGTTCAGTCATTCTGTTGTATATGTTTATGTTGGTGTTTTTGTCAAAAGTGCGGTGTGATATTTTAGATAATAATATAATAATAATAAAGGTAACTACAGTGTAGGGCTTTGAACAATACACTTAAGCCTGGGTTAACGTCCTGCTAGAGGTGCCGTTAGCTGGTAACTTTTGACAGACTTAATGCCCGTTCACACTAAGGACAATAACTATAATGATAACTATAAAGTTTTAATAATCATTCTAGTACTTTGGGAATAGAGAAGTCCACACCACAACTGTAAAGATAAATAAGAACTATACTGTTGGAATCACTGACACAGTCAGAATCCACTTGGCTAGTGCAAGCATTTAAAGTTGCAGTCGACAAAAATTGTAGCGTGCGTTTATACACTGCCCACCCTAAAAAAGTCGCTGTTCGGATTTAAATAGGCAAATGCATAAGGGTCTATGACTGGATCATTATTGCAGTGATTATTATGTTTCTATCATGTCATATATTTAGCAACAGTTCTTCTAACCCTAATTGACAGAGTGTGTAGCTTTTCATTTCTTAAACAACCATGTAGAAAGACACATCATGGCCATATTTCAGAATTGAAAGTCTTTGGGATGTGCTGGAGAAGACTTTGCAGAGTGCTCGACTCTTGTAGTGTCAATACAAGATCCTGACCAAAAATTGATGCACCTCTTGATGGAAGGAAATGTTTTGATGATCAAGACAATGCAAGAGTCAAGCACTCCGTAAAGTCTACTCCAGCACATCCCAAAGACTTTAAATGAATTTAAGGTCTGGACTCAGAGGTGTCAATTCATGTTGTAGCAGAGCAGCCGGTAATCCTGTTTACTTTCATTTTAACGAACGTCATAAAGGAGGCATGTTAATAATGAGAGCAGCGTATAAAAAGGGGGGAAAATAGCGCACCTAGGAGGCCTTGTTCCTGAGGCAGATCTCCTGCAGGAAAGGTGAATGGGATGACGTGTGAGATGACGAGTGACGTGTGGTTCTGGTTGCTTTTGGTCGCACTCCAGTGAGTTTGGGAGAGGTGAAAGTTTTTTTGTACTTGCACGTACAAGTTTCATGCAAGCCTATTCCAGCCTATGCATGTTGGCACAGCTGATACGGANTGAGAGCAGCGTATAAAAAGGGGGGAAAATAGCGCACCTAGGAGGCCTTGTTCCTGAGGCAGATGACGTGTGGTTCTGGTTGCTTTTGGTCGCACTCCAGTGAGTTTGGGAGAGGTGAAAGTTTTTTTGTACTTGCACGTACAAGTTTCATGCAAGCCTATTCCAGCCTATGCATGTTGGCACAGCTGATACGGAGATATCCGATGGATTCACGTCGATTAGACGCCTCGTCGTTCCCTAAGCTCTAATCATTGAACCTGCGATATGCTCAAACCTGCAATTTTGAATCTGCTGATGTGGAAAGAAACCCACTGTTTTCCTGTGACAAATTTTGGAACTTCTATTGAACAGCCATATTGTTGCATAAACTGTGAGTGACTGAAAAAAAAAAAAAACTCTACCGGCTTGAACCACTTAGTAGGACAGTCACCAATTACTCAAAACTGAGTTGTCTTTGCATTCAAAGCTGTTTTCCTCTTTTGGACTCATATGATCATTGTTGCTCCACTCTATGCAAACCTGTTATTCTGTTTGTGGGGAAATTTTTTGAATCTTTTTTTTTTTTTTTGTAATAATTAAATGAACTTGAGAATTTATCTCGTTTTTTTCTTTTCTTCATTTTCTTTCTTTTTTGAGTTTTGTTTATTGTATGTAACTGGTGGCTTTAGAGCTATCCAGGAAAGGTTTAAATTTGACAGTCTTTACTGTCTGGTGCCCGAACGAAAAAGTAAAGTAATTTTGAGGTTAAAAGTGTACAGCCGGGTGTCGCCACCGTTACAGAAGTGGCGCCCGAACAGGGATTTAAATATTCTAAGAGACTTTACTTGACTGAACTTATCAGAAGATTCAAACATTTCTCTCTTTTTTCCCTTTACTTGCACTTCCATTTTGAAATGCATTTCAAATTGTTGATTTTCTGCTGAAGTTCTTGAGGAAAAAAAAAAAGTGAATTCTGCTGGTGACAAAATAAGTACTTACTGGGTCAAACTTTGTGCTGAATGTAATTGTCTTGTTGTAAAACTTCTGTCATCTTTAAAATGATTCTTCATGCTCCCTCCCAACCATTCATTCACAATTTGAGCCTGATGAATCTTGGCTTTGTCATCCTGGAATATGGCCATGATGTGTCTTCCTACATGGTTGTTTAAGAAATGAAAAGCTACACTCCATCATATAGGGTTAGTAGAACTGTTGCCAAACATATGACATGATAGAAACATAATAATCAGTGCCATAGTGATTTAATCATAGACTCTTAAAGGGTTAGTTCACCCAAAAATTAAAATAATGTATTTTATTACTCACTCTCATGCCGTTCCACACCATTAAGACCTTCGTTCATCTTCGGAACACAAATTAAGATATTTTTGTTGAAATCCGATGGCTCAGTGAGGCCTGCATCTATTAATGTACTAAAAACATTTTTAAATCAGTTCATGTGAGTACAGTGGTTCAATATTAATATTATAAAGTGACGAGAATATTTTTGGTGCGCCAAAAAAACAAAATAACGACTTTATATAGTGATGGTCTATTTCAAAACACTGCTTCATTAAGCTTCGGACGTTATGAATCTTTTGTGTCGCATCATGATTCGGATCACGTGTCAAACTGCCAAACTGCTGAAATCACGTGACTTTGGTGCTCCGAACCGCTGATTCGACACAAAAGATTCATAACGCTCCGAAGCTTCCTGAAGCAGTGTTTTGAAATTGGCCATCACTATATAAGTCGTTATTTTGTTTTTTTTGGCGCACCAAAAATATTCTCGTCGCTTTATAATATTAATATTGAACCACTGTACTCACATGAACTGATTTAAATATGTTTTTAGTACCTTTATGGATCTTGAGAGAGGAAATGTCATTGCTGGTTATGCAGGCCTCACTGAGCCATTGAATTTAATCAAAAATATCTTAATTTGCATTCCGAAGATTAAGGAAGCTCTTACGGGTGTGGAACGGCATGAGGGTGAGTAATAAATCACATTATTTTCATTTTTGGGTGAAAGTATCTGCCTATTAAAATCCAAACAGCAACTTTTTTTTTTTTGGCCGGGCAGTGTAATAAATAATCATCCATTGGTGTGGACGCTAATATTATAGTTTTAGTTATCTTTATAGTTATGGTTCTTAGTGTGAACAGGCCTTTAAGGTCACATTTTGAAATATTGCAGATGTTTCAATGGGAATTCACACAATCTGGAACTTTGTGTGAGGGCAAAACATTTCCACATGCAGATTTTTTGAAGTTTGTCAATTTTCATTTTCCACATTGAGCAACGGAAAGCTGGGTGAGCGGTGCTTCATGCATCGCTACTCCATTCACAATGGACCTTGTTTGCTTGTGAAATTTCACTAATGTGATTACGCTCCCTTTCAATCAAGAGCGAAAAGTGCAATGTTTTTGTTATACAGTATGTGTCATTTAAAGTGATTGGAAAGCCAGCATTCCCTCCATACATATTTGTGTCATAGATGTGTCAGAGTTCTCGTGGGATGATGGTGAAGGGCCGGATAGGGCAGCTGGACTCCAGCTCCAGTGCGGTAAGGAAGCAGTCCGGAGCCTGTGTGCAGCCTCTGCTCTGCAGCGCCTCCCCTAGGGCGCTCCAGGCCTCGTGTGCCGTGTTCTGAACTTGTATCGCGTCCCTCAGCATCTTCTCCCCAAGACCCACACGGCCTGTGCGCACCAACAACTTCCCCTGTGGACAGGAAGTGAAAGAGTTTTTTTTGTTCTGATGTGTGGCATTTTTGCAGAACCTTTAAATAAATTCTAGGTTAAAAATTCAAGCGTTTGTGGACAAGAGTGGGGGAGTTTGTGATGGTGTGCTGATGTTACACACTGCTCTATAAATAAAGGTGATTATTTAAAAGGGTATGGGTAAAGTAGAAAGGGGTCAACTTGGAATTGGAACAAAACAGTTTCATACTACACTGATTCAATATTCATATATACACAGTACACACATGAAACTAGGGCTGGGCAATATATCTCAAAGAGAGTCATTGACTAATTAGCAATACTACTATTATTTGAGTGAATCTCTGAACATCTTTCTGACAATTAGGCAGATGTTGTAATATGTACAGGCATTTTAATTTTATAATTTTGTGTAATTCCCAATATCTCATTTTGCTGTTACCACATCTTCAATGGTGATTCTCATTAAACTCTCATTATAACAATCATTTGTACTCTACACTACTAAATACTCAATATCAAGACATATAAATACTGAATAATTAAAAAACATATATCACTATCTATGGGTGAAATACGACCATATTTGTGTTATCACTGAAAAATGGATTTTCCATGCCATGTATTAAAATGTTTTATACTACGGGGTTGTTGAATGCTCGAATCTGGTTGGTTGACCAACGTTCTAAGATGTGCAATTATTTTCAGGGAAACGCACGGCTAAAGTAGTTCTTGGCAGGTCTTGACCGCATTGCAGTTCCATATCACTTCGCCAAATGATTTCAGTTGTTTCAATAGGTCCTACAGCCTACAACCGCAAAAGAACCAAAACCCACAACGACACCGACCAAGCAAATAAATATAGTAAACAATAGGATGAAAACGATAAATTATTGTCATGGCTTTTGCCACAAAATACATTTTATTGTGTCCTGAAAGCGCATACTCTCTCGCACTCTCTCTCTCTCTTTCAAATGTACACATGTACTGTATAGTACGGACACACACTCGCACAGAAACGTATTGTCAGGGCTGCTCTGATGAATTAATCTGTCAAATAGTTTAGCAACTTAAAAGCTACATGACATTTCTCACCAGCGAGGTAACAACTGTGTGGTTCTTGAGGTAGATAAACTTCGCTAGTAGAGACACTGCTGCCGTCAGAGATGCACAGACTCAGGTAGGCTAATTCACATAAACATTCCAGGAATATTCTCCTTATAGTGGACTTGAATGGACTCCACTGTTGAAGGTCAAAATTACAGTTTTAGTGCAGCTTCAAAGGGCTTTAAACGATACCAGACGAGGAATAAGGTTCTTATCTAGCGAAACGATCGGTCATTTTCGAAAAAAAATACAACTATATTTGCTTTATAAACACAAATGATTGCCTTGCAAGTGGTTCCGCCATTCCGCCTTCCGTATTCTTCAAAAAGCTTACGCTGTATGTCCTACGCCTTCCCTATCCGCTTGTTAAGTCGTGACGTAAGGAACGCCATTTCTGGGTCGAAAGCCTCAACTCGTTTCACTTGAGAATGCCATCGACGGCCGTTTATGAGCGCTATTTATTCATATTAAACATCAAACATTTTAAAAAGCTAAACATTTTAAATACTTACAGTCTACACAACAGTCTCCGTGCTCACAGCGTCACAGACATTAATATTTTAACGATTTATAAAAGATGAATCACTGTCTGGCCATCTGGAACTTTGGTATGGAGATAAAGGTTATGATTATAATTTTTTTTTGTAGTATTACACCACATTGTGTGTGTATATTAGCACCGTTTGTTGTTTTTCTTGTGGTATGAGATAGAGCGTTTGGACCCGGAAGCGCTGCCGCATGACGTCAGACGGAAAAAATGGAAACTGGCGCCGGGTTCGTTCCGTAAGTTGAATAGGGAAGGCGTAGGACATACAGCGTAAGCTTTCTAAAGAATACGGAAGGCGGAACCACTTGATCATTTGTGTTTATAAAGCATATACAGTTGTATTTTTTTTAGAAAATGACCGATCGTTTCGCTAGATAAGACCCTTATTCCTCGTCTGATATCGTTTAAAGCCCTTTGAAGCTGCACTGAAACTGTAATTTTGACCTTCAACAGTGGAGTCCATTGAACTCCACTATAAGGAGAATAATCCTGGAATTTTTTTCAAAAACCTTAATTTCTTTTCGACTGAAGAAAGAAGGACATGAACATCTTGGATGACATGGGGGTGAGTAAATTATCAGGAAAATTTTATTTGAAAGTGGACTAATCCTTTAAGTAAATAATATTAGATAAAAAATTTAGTATACATAGGTAAACGTTGCTGTTTAACACCATATATCATTTTAATGCATAAAAATTATGAAATTTTTTTATTGTGTTGTTTAGTGAAATACAGTGTAAAAATGCTTCATGATTATTTTTAAACAAATATAAATTCAACTAAAATTTATTTTGCAACAATTGACTTTTTATGATTTCTCTGATTCAAAGCAATTTGGAGGGCAAATACATAAATATATCAAAATATGGTCAAAGGTTAAAATATTTGTCAGATTTTCCAGCACATTCCTATAGCATGGCACTAGCAAGTCAAGGTCATGGGTCCTATTCACAGAGAATGCATGTTTTTGGTTAAACGCATCTGCCAAATGCATAAATGTTAAAGGGTTAGTTCAACCAAAAATGAAATTGCGCAAAAACAAAACAAAAATAACGACTTTATTCAACAATTTGAACCGTTGTCATACTTAGTGAACTCAGTGCAAGCTTCCTTGTTTACGTCCGAATGCTGGCTCATTACTGGCCGGATCCTGTGTCAGTATCACATGCATGCGTCGTGCTGCTCACGTGTTCAGCTTCGGCCAATACTGAGTTGGCGTTCGTACATAAACAAGGAAGCCTTCACTGAGTTTACTACGTATGACAACGGTTCAAATTGTTGAATAAAGTCATTATTTTGTTTTGGCGCACAAAAAGTATTCTCGACGCTTCATAACATTAAGTTTGAACCACTGTAGTCACGTTGACTATTTTAACCATGTTTTTAACTACCTTTCTGGACGTTAAAAGGTGCAATGACATTGCTGCCTATGTGTGGATCAGATACCCTTGGATTTCATTAAAAATATATGAATTTGTGTTCCAAAGATGAACGAAGGTCTTACAGGTGTGGAACAACATGAGGGTGAGTAATTAATGACAGAATTTTCATTTTTGGGTGAACTAACTCTTTAATGTAAAATGCTGCCCAGTCCTACACACAACAACCTAATTTGCAGCATAATATTACACATTTAAAGGAAAATCTCTCACAAATGTCTCCATGGTTGCAAGGCACGCTCCCCGTGCAAGCAGGGGGTCACAGGCGCTGCGTAATATCATTGCGCCTGCTGCACCCATGGTACGGCAGGAAAGTTCCTTGATTATTACGCCGGAATGAGAGTATAGTTCCTAGCCATATCTGCCTAGAAAATCTCAACTTTTCATTTTCCGTCGGTCTTAGTACACGATGTAACTACAGAAGAGTCAACTTTTAAATAGGAAAAATATCAAAACTCTTTGGTCATTTTTGAGCGAGATGCTAACGGTCTAATCAGATTCAATGAACTATGCTAAGCTATGCTAAAAGTGGTAGGCTACCGCCAGACCCGGAGATCAGCTGAATGGATTCAAAAGTGTTTTACTCTAGCGGAGTTGGAAAATGAGCCTATTTTCAAAAAAAGTGGAGTGTTCCTTTAAAATGTACAGTCTTCATTTCCTGGAAAATGAACCAGAAATATTGATGATAAATAATGGACCACAGGCTTGTTTCGTAAATGTTGGACGTATGTATATTTACTATGCTTTCGTAACTTGAAGCTATTTTTCCATGCCAATAAAAATTCTTGAATCTGAAATCTCAATGTAATATATATTGTAAATTAATGGTATGACATGAAAAGTGTGTTTAGAGCAACATCATATGTGTACAGTGAGTTGGTGTGTATGCCTAGAGTTAAATTGTGTTACTTTCCCTAATCCTGCCAACAACAGCATGATTTACTCATTGCAATTACATTTCATAGTCCCCTCTTTCAGCACACACACAAACACACCAATGCAGAGTTGTATTTCTGGGTGAAGGCACATGACTGCTGATTATGCAGGCACTTCAATAGCACATCAGAGAGAATGACTCCACTGGGGAGAGAGAAAAGCGAGGCAGGAAATGAGGCTCTCACAGACACGAGTGAAAGAAGCAGCCACAGGCAGGCCATGTTTTGAAAAGAGTGATCATAACACAGCTGCAGAAGTACACAGACTGACAGGCCCGTGGACCAATCACAGCTCAGAAAGAGGCTGTTCTGGTTATTCTGGTATTTATGAGTCTTTTAGCTGGAGGACTGAACAGCAGAGCACAGGAAGGGGGGTTTAAAATGTAAAACAGATTTGAGGCTAGCACATTTGGGCATAAATTGGCTCATTTTTATTCACGGATGTAGCAGAGGTGGCACTTGAAGAATTGCCGTAGGGTCACGGCCCTGCATCTGAACTCTGCTAATCCAACAGGATGCTGATCCAATCCAGCTGGGACCAGCTACGATTACAAGTGTCAGCTATTAAGCAGACAATACACACACACAGTATACAAACAATGCATGTGTTTGCAAGCAGACAGCCCTAACATAGACAAACCACTGATTCATGTACAAACACAACTAGATTTACTGAAAAACAGATCATTTACATATACAGAGACTCATATATTTGCTGTTGTAAGGCTGATCAATTAATCAAAATAAAATTGAAATTGCGATATAGCTTAGCATAATTATCAAAACATAAATGCTAAAAAAATTAGTTTTTTATGTAAAAATTGAAATAAAGATAAATCATATCAGAACATTTGCATGTTTCATGTAAAAAAAATACTTTTTTATTATTTATGCCAGTGAAAACCAAATATATAGACATAGCTTTTTGCAAAGTTTAGCCAGGCTTGGATGTTGTTCTTTGGATGGGAAGCCCTGTTCTTCATAATTTCACAGCTGTGCCATACTTTCTACAGTTGTTTATGACTGTCTTCACTGTGTTCTATGGTACATCTAATGCCGGAATTTGAATTTTTTTGTATCCCTGGTTTGGGAGTTTGAGAGTGAATAAGCAGCCTTACCAAGTGGTTCCCAAAATACAATAAAAAGCATCCTGGCAGGCCCAATTCAATTGATGACTTGAATGTACTTAATGAGCAAAGCAACATCAGTTTGTGAAACCATAAAGCGCATTCTGCCTCGACTAATTTTTACACATGCCGCATCTCGTGTGAAATGGCCTTAACACTGGTTCTATGTCTCATTATCAGCTCTCTTGCACCGTATGATACAATTGCCTGGTTGCTAGGCATCCCATAAAGGCCTGAGAAGGAGTGAAGTGTTATAAATAATGTATTTGCATTATCTAATCAACTGACAGGCCAATGGAAGAGAGCCAGAAAGAAGACAGAAAGAGAAAGAGGGAGGGAGAAAGCCATAGAAACACAGAGAAAGGACCCAGAGATATGAAGAAGGCAGATGTATGCGCAGAAAGAGAAAAATTATGAGGTGCTGAGTCACAGAGCTCAGTGTGCTTAAACTCATATGACACGAGATCAGAGACTTCAGAGACATTGTGTTCGGCTCACCTCAGCTGACATCTCTAAATGAAAAATACCCATCCAGATGCCCTGAGTAATAACTCATACACACATCCATGTGTATCCCACAGAAACAGATTCATATATGCTTTCATGATGGCAAAGCTAAATTTTCAGCAGCTGAATTTTTCCAGTCATCAGCATCACATGATCATTCAGAAATAATTTTAATATGCTGATTTGGTGCTCAAACATTATTATTATTATTATTAATGTTGAAAACTGTTGTGCTGCTTCATATTTTTTGTAGAAAAAGTGATATATATTTTTCAAGATTCTTTGATGAATAGAAAGTTAAACAGCATTTATTTGAAACAAATATTTTGTAAAATTAGAAATGTCTTTACTGTCACTTTTAACCAATTTAATGTCTTGAATAAAAGTATAAATTTATTTAAAAATAAATAAATAAATACCAAATCTTACTGAACCTAAACTTTTGAAGGGTAGTGCATTTAAAAAATATATATTTTAATTGTAAAGCATTTTTACATCGTGGCAGTATTGGTTTTACTCAAAAGGTCAAGGTTTGATTCGTTAGCATGGCCAAAAAGAATGCTAATGAATACATTTTTTCAGGAATTATAGAAAATACTGTATTACAATAATAAGATTCTCTACAATAAAAGGAAATTACAAAAAAAGGTAAAATATTACAGCAATGAAAATGTGGATTTAAACCTCGCTCCTTTCTTACATCGATTGAAAGCTCACATCTGTCATGTATATCGTGGTCTCGAGGAGATGCATGACGCTGAATTAACAAACCAAAGCACTTTAATAAACACTTGGAGAATACACTGAATATTATAACCACACAACGCAAGGACGAGAACTGACAAGGGACTGAACAGAACAGGTAGCATTACACAGAGTTAACAAGGGAACTAACATAATCATTAACTAATGACTAACCAAAGAATTTAACATAGGTAAAGAGAACGCTACACTGAAAGGATATACCAGAAGCCTAAATGCATGAACAAAAAGAATGAAACTAAACATAACTCTGACATTACACCCCTCTCCTGCAATGTGCGTCCTCACACCGTAAATGAGAGTACAATGGTGGAGGGAGGGGCCTTTGGAGGAAGAAGACTTGGAGCAGGCGAAGGACAGGAACAGGAGGAGCTGGCTAAGGGCAACACCATAGCGGAGCTCATGGAGGGAGTCCTGATGGCTCTCCTGGATGGAGCCTTGGGGCCGAGCGTTGGAGGCGAAGCTGGGCGAGGCGGACATAGCAGCGAAGCCACATGGACGACAGCCGAGGGTGACATTACAGTCTCGGAAGTTCAAGGTGGTGCCGCTGGCTTGAGGGACCGAGGTGAAGACGGGGGCCTGGCAGAACCGGGTGACACGGAGGGAGTGAGGACCAAGGCGGAGCCGGAGGGAACGAAGGAGCCTGGTGGAGCCGAAGGGGTGGAGGGCTGAGGTGCAGCTAGAGGCCCAAGAGTCCAGGGTGTCGAGAGACCAAGATGGAGTCGAAGGGACGAGGGAGCTGGGGGAGCCATATTAATGGCAGATGACAGCGGAGCTGAGGGAATGCAGAACCAATGTGGAGCTGAAGAACTGACAGTCCAAGGTGGAGTCATGGGCCTGGAGGCCCGAGGTGCAGCCAGGAGATCCGCCACACAGAGGTGAGCTGGTGGTAAGTGACCTGAGGGGAGATTTAGCAGCAAGGGCAGAGCCGAGGAGCTGCGCGACACCAGCGAGGTAGGTGAGAGTTGTACAGAACCAGCAGAGAGGACGGAGACATTAGGGTAGGCGGAAGACTGGGAGGGACAGGATTGCCTAGCAGTTTACTTGGAGTGATTTTACGGGCAGCAACAAGGGTAGGAGCTGGCTCCGCCGAGAAGTAGATGAGCCAGTGCTCCTCAGCTGGCTCTAGAGAGGACTGCCCCCATGGTGCAGACTCCAAATTGGACCTGGTGATGGGCTCCAGCCTCGAGACGGAAGTGGCATCCGACTCTAACTCCAGGACGGACGTGTTGGCTGGCTCTGGCTCCGTGGTGGAAGGTTGGCTCACGTTGTCCGTGGCGGCCTTGGCTCAGGTTATATATCCGTTGCGGACTCTGGTGTCGAACTCAGGTTTGCGGCCTAAGGACTGTCATGCTGTCTGGGGCTCTCTAGGCTGAAATTATGAATCTGGAGCAGGCAGAGAGATGACTGCTGTGTGTGCCAGGGAGTCGGAGTTGATAATGGCGACATTCTTGATGACTCCCATAGTTAGAGAGAATACACATACCCACAAGGGTGTAATCCACAAGCATCTGATGAGGATATCGTTCATCCTGCTCCAGAAAAGCTGTTTCAGAATATCATCATCCTAGTGTGCCTTGTTGTAAATCTGTAGACAGCCCTCCACATATTCCTCCAGCGCTGGCCATTCTGTTGGTAACAGTCCTTTTCCATTTCTTTTTGGGTCAGTTCTTCTATCACGTATTTCGTGTTCTCAAGGAGATGCATGACGTGGAATTCACAAACAAAAGTACTTTAATAAACACTTGGAGAATACACAGAGAATTATTCCCACATAACGCAAGGATGAGAACTGGCAAGGGATTGAGCAGAAGAGGGAGTATATATGCACAGAGTTAGCAAGGAAACTAAATGGGAGAGAGGTGAACATAATCAACTAATGAGTAAACAAGGAAACCATCAAAGGTATGGAGAATGCTACACTGAAAATATATACCAGAAACTTAAACACATGATCAAAATGTGTTTATCATTTATCAATTTAACATAGAAACGAGCGCAGATCAGAGTGCAGAAATTATGTTACAACAGTGTTCACATGTGATTCATGAAACATTCGTATGCCTCCAATCTCATCGTACGAATGATCGTACATTGATAAATGTGGAAACAATCACCATTTAAATATCATGCCTCAAATTTTAGAAGCCTTGCCCCTAGAGTTTACAACATGGAGAAATGTAACCTGGCCAAGAAGAGGAAGTAATCTCATGAAAGAGAAATGGATCTTACTCCAAAAACACCCGTTGACCTTGTAATTGCAAACAATTACATTAATGTATATTAATATTAAATATACTGGTAAGTAAAACAAAACATTTACAAACATTATAAACACTATAATGAAGTATAAAAGGCTTTATACTTCACTAGTGTTCCAATATTCATGTAAAACAGCATCTTCACGTGCAAAAATGTGTTTGGTTGAGCGCTGGGCATGGTGATTGTAAGTGGACCTTTTATATTGAGCATTGTAACTTTTATGTTTGGTTGACTGCATTTTAGTTTGATGATGAATGGCTGAATTTGTTGTATTTTTAATTCACAGACACCCATCTATTCTATTCTAATTTAATTTGACATTTTAATCTTGTTGTTTAACGGTTAATGATTGGATAATGAGCTTGGGTTGTCGGTCAGAAAATTACTGTAAATGAACAAAATGCTCTCATAACAATTCTCCACCAGATTTACTATGCTGCACGCAAGTTCACACTAACTCAAAAACTTGCGTACACGAGCTGAGACCTGACGTGAGATTTGATCGTAATCACCACTTACGCCCATAACCCAATTTTCTGTTGTACGTTAGTTTCGTAAATGAGGGCCAATGAAATTAAACATAAGTCTGACAACATTCAGATCTACCTCCATCCACTTAACAACCAATGGATAGCTAAGTCCTGTATCTTTTTCAAAAATCTTTTTCACTCAGATGTACATCACAACACAGAAGATGTGCTCTGTTGCTACTTCCGTTACATTGACTTTTAACTTTACTTGTGTGACTTTTCCATGAGATTTTCCTGGTTTTGGAACAACATGTGAGTAAATTGTGTCATAATTTTCTATTTTTGGGTGAACCTAGAGGCTCTGAAATACATTGTCTCTCAGAGGATGGACAGGCGTAACGAGAGCACTGGTCTCTCTAATCACAGGTGTCATAATGAACAGAAATATTTAACCTCTCCCCATTGAATCCAGTTGGAGAATTCCCTCAAAACTCCACCTCAGTTCAATCATAGCAGCACATGTCATAGAAATCAGTGGTGTGACGTTCTGATAAAGACAGGCTGTGTGTGTGTGTGTGTGTGTGTGTGTGTGTATGGACTATGCAGGGCATCACCAGCAAGCACAGAATTAGTTCTCATCAGCTCAGGGAATTGATATTGTACGTCTTTTGTCCAAAAATAGCGGGGACGAGTGCTCTGATTGGCCAAATATAGCGAGAAAATGGCCTAGCTTCACTCTGGTTACTCCAGTGAAGATGAGTAATGAAGGGCCTGACATTATGCAGTCACAATGAGAGCAGAGAGTGGAGGCAGAGCTAATGTTAGCACACATCACTGTGGGTTGTAAAGATGTACGTACTGTACTGTATGTACAGTAAGTTGCATATGCAACGACTCAATTATCATATCCCAGGTCACCCATGTCACCTTCAAAGCTTTTTAAGTTATGAAAAATGCATTAATATGAATTTATAATCTCTTAATATTTGTTTTTTCTCTTTTGCTTTAATAACAGCAGCACTGAAGCTGCATGAACTCCGCAAGTTTGTATTAATATGTTTATAAGCAACTGAAAAAAGGACAAAATGTCAGGACATGTCAAAATTTCTCCAGGGCCCCAAAGCCCCCTCAGACCCCAGAGGGTTAAACCTGATGATCCTGTTCTCTAACATGATTTGACCATGATCAGAAGAGCATCATTAGCTTCAATGGAAGCAAGAACATCTGACCATCTGTACAAAGAGTCGCATGATCATTATTAAATTATTAAAACGGCCTCAGACCAGTGGGTTATTTTAGTATGTGTTCTTTTAGTGTTTATTTATATACAATTATATCATAATTCATATTTTCTGTTTTCATTTTAATTTTAGTTGAAGTTTTAGTACTTTTATGTGCTTTTGTTCTATATTTTTTTATTTATGTTTTTGTTCATTTTTATTTCAGTTTTTAGTATTTAGTAATTCAATTATAAACTGCTGTTGACAGTATTTTCTGAGTGATAAAAAAATGTCTGTAAAACTTTTAACATGTTTATA
>RJVU01065935.1:373768-408436 GCA_003731715.1 Anabarilius grahami
AATCAGATTCTAACAAATGTCCAGATTTCTGTTCTGGAAATGTATGCAAAATAGTACATTGTAATTGGATAATGCCTCATTAGCATATTTAAACATTTCAGGAAACAATTATCTTAATATACTGTGATTAATCAACTGGAGAAAGGGATATCTATTAGTTTTAGGTTTCAAGATGTTAAAGTGCGTGTGTCACTTACCAGGTGCAGCAGTATGTGGTGTCCTCTGGGGTTAATGGCGAGAGCTTCATCGTACAGGCTCTTGGCCTCTGTGTCGTTGCCCCTAAGCTCAGCCACACGGCCCTTGAGCAGCAGCACTGAGTGTGAGGTGGGGAAGAGAGTTCCTGCCTCCTGAACACAGAACTGAGCTTCCTTCATCCGCCTGTCAGTGATGAACAACTCCCCTGGTTGGCACGGCATCACAAGACATAAAAAAGATCAATGAGAACAATAATAAACCATTCTGATAGCATAAAAGTTTTTGTGACATTACACTAAAAATTACAATTACAACTCTTTTTTTTTTCAGTGACTGCTTTGTGATATCATGAGATTCTCTTATTGTGAGATTATCTCTCATGAAGCACATGCTGATTCATCTTTATGAAACGTCTCTGACTTCACGGCCGTGACACAGCCATCTGGAACATCAACATCATCAAAGACGTATCTGCTGCCACAGCATTACAACTCTTTCAGAGTAAAGGAGTGAATACCAACATGGTTCATCATTTCAGACAAGCTGTGCTCAACCAGGAGAATCGCACAAATGTAGCATTTTGTTCTGTCCAGATGATTTAAAATGCAGCTTTAGCAACATATTTGCAATTGCAAATGCACACTGACTTTCCCCCCTCTACCCAAAATCTCACACTCATGCTCATGGAGGGATATTCATACTCATGTCTAAATAAGGCCATGTGCAGAGCGCTGTATAAGCATCTGCAGCTCTACTCTGGCATTTAGGACCACAGCAAATAAACTGTTCATATCAACTGCTGCCTGTTGTGTATTTGTGTTTGTTTACACAGAATCACTGGTAGGAGAATTTTGCAGCTATTACACAAAGAAAGAGGGTAGTTTTGAAAATTGCATACATTCATTATAGTGCTTCCAAGACAGCAGTGTATTATTGAAATTTTTTTTTACACAACTATCTTTAATTAATTTAGACTGAACTGCTTAACAAACAGACTTATTCATTTCTGTTTTGTAGATAATTACAGCCTTAGGCCGTGTGTCCACCAAAGCATTTTCAGCCAGCTGAAAACGCTAGGCGTTCTGCTGAAAACGTGCTAGCTAAGCTGTGAGTGCTTGAGAATGCTTCGGCAGCGCAGCGTTTTTTTTTTTTTTTTCAGTTGAGACGCTTTGTTTGCAATGATATGGAATATCCGCAGAAGGGTTACTAGTATCTAATTTCACAGATAGTTTGTTTCTGTACTGTTTGTATATAAAACATTTGATACAATGTAAAGTATTTGCTCTGGCTCTTGTTTTAAATTATTTTGTTCCATTATTCCATTATCCATTATCGCTGCGTTTTACCCAAAGTTGAACATTGTTCAAATCTCGGCAATCAGTAAAAAAGTCTGAGGGCTCAGAGCTTCAGTGTGAAATAGACACTTAGCGCCTCAACCCTAACCTGGTGTTTTTAAAACATGATGCTCCCATTGAAAACAATTGGAAAAATATGCTAGCCGTGGGAAAAAAACACTTTGGTTGACACACGGCCTTAAAAGAACACTCCACTTTTTTTGAAAATAGGCTCATTTTCCAACTCCCCTATTCAGCTGATCTCCGGGTCTGGCGGTAGCCTACCACTTTTAGCATAGCTTAGCATAGTTCATTGAATCTGATTAGACCGTTAGCATCTCGCTCAAAAATGACCAAAACGTTTCGATATTTTTCCTATTTAAAACTTGACTCTTCTCGAAATTAAGTTGCGATTTTCTAGGCCGATATGGCTAGGAACTATACTCTCATTCCGGCGTAATAATCAAAGAACTTTGCTGCCGTACCATGAGTGCAGCAGGCGCAATGATATTACGCAGCGCCTGTGACCCCCTGCTTGCACAGGGAGCGTGCTTTACAACCATGGAGACACTTTTTAGAGACGCTGCGTAATATCATCCGCTACAAGGATTCGGGCAAATTTTTTTACATATTTTTTGTTAATTGAAATAACGCTAAAATAAAATAATATATAAATGTTAGAAGAAAAACCTAAACTTAAAAAAACTTGCCTTGGCAACTAAACTGAAATAAAATATTTCAGTTTAATCTGAAGCACTAAAATGGCTAAGACTGAAATAAAAATAAATTAAAGCTAAATAGAAATATTTTAAAAAACAGAAATACAAAAAACACAACAAAATTACTAAAACTTAAAATAAAAACAGAAAATTTAAAAACAAAAGCTATTTTAAAATATGAGCTGTGTTTCATACATCGCTACACTTTTGATAATAGACAATGGTCCTTTTTCCACAAAAGTGACCGTACCTTTAGTTGTTTTATTTTAGGTTTTGAAATTTAAGATGAAAGTTTACAAATCTCCCACTGATTTTGTTTAAATGTTCAACGTTCAAAATGTAACAGTGATGGCGTTATTGTAATATTTTCATAGTGAACTGTTACAGGTATTCTTTCTGGTAATTATTTGCATAGTGAGTTGTGATAGGCCTTTCTCGCATCTATAGCTATCAATAGCTGCCTTTGCACTGCAAACACAGTTTTGTGCTGTGTTGATTCTTCACAGATAAAAAAAAATGCTGAGTGTCATAACAACAATGAAATAAAAAAATTTAAATGTTATAAATACATTCATTTGAAATATATTATTTATTATAATATGTTATTCTGATACAAAGCACATAACAACACTGAAAAATTACAAATGACAGCATATTTGCAACTTGGAGGACTGCATTCAGTGCTATTTTGAACTATCAGTATGACATCACGCCCATTATTTAAGTCAATGGGCCGCTCTTGTGCTCTCACATTCACTCATTTGTACAGAACCAGGATATGTCCCATTTTAGACAGGAAATGAACCCATGCCAGAGGAATGCTGGGAATGGGAACAAGAGGGCACAAACACCCAGTATAAGATCCCTGGGAAACGCATTTCATGCAGAGCAGCATATAAATAACGCAAAAATAACATCCAAGTTATGTCATAGTACGTCAAGAACTTCCCAATGTATTAAAGTCAACATGAGTACAAAAAAAATCCCAAAAAACAATTACAAAGTTAATATTTCATTAAAATGTAATAACAAGTTCTGCATATGAAACACCTTTACTTTTCAGCTGACGTCATCGAAGAAAATAACATTAACTAATAGCCAAACAGCTATTTATGTCCTAAAATACTGCAAACATGAAAGTGGTAATTTAAAGGGATAGTTCACTAATTTTGACCCCATTGACTTTGATTTTTTTTCCATACTATGGAAATCAATGGGGCCCATCAATTGTTTGGTTAACCATATTCTGCAGAATATCTTCTTTTGTGTTCAGCAGAAGATAGAAATTCATACAAGTTGTGAAAAATGACCGAATTTGCATTTTTGGGTGAACTATCACTTTAATTCTGGTTAACGTTAATCTAATAAAACATACAGATCTAAGAAATAATTATATATTCAAAAAAGAAGTGTAATTTCTACACTTACAACGTACCTGCTTGCAGCCAGATGCGTTCCAGGGTGGTCCAAATGTAGGCAGGGCCATGCCTGTGGGTGGAGCTGAGGGCTGACACTTCCGACATGGCCTGTTCCAGACGGGACACAGCTAGAGACGGAGCGCTCTGAGACCCTGACACAACATGACACACATCTCAGTTACATAAACACACATGCAATCACACACTCTCATCATACACACCGGTCTCTGTCTCCTGGAAGTCTGGGAGGGTAAGATGGAGGCCGCTGGCTTTCCTGCTCAGTGGGCCTGGATCAGGGGGTATGCTACTAGTGTCATCCTCCTCACTGGAACAGAGAGCAGAACACATGAATCACAACATCTCTGTCACATAGAAATACTAGAAATACTGGGCTATAAATACACAAACTAAATGACTAAACTAAAACTCAACAAGACACAGGTGAACTCAATCAGTAGCTACAGAAACAAATCAGGACATACAGGCTGTGTGTCTACAAAACCATTTTTTTCCATAGGCTAGCGTATTTTTCCAATTGTTTTCAATGAGAGTGTCGTGTTTTTTTGTGACGAGGTGCTAAGCATCTATTTCACGCTGAACACTCGCCATTTGATCACTTTTTACCCAGCTGTCCAATCACAGTAGAGAAGGGGTGGGACAATTACCACAGTGACCAACCGCCACATCCTGCTGGGACACCAGCAACAGATGACAACAACAAGGACAACAACGGAACAAAATCATTGAAAACAAGAGCCAGAGCAAATAGTTTACATTCTATCAATATTTTATATTCAGAAAAAAACTGTCTGGGAAATCAGATACTAGTAAAAATTCTGCGGATATTCCGTATCACATATAGCACTCTCAAGCGCCCACATCAAGGCGTTTTCAGAAGAGCGCTGACGTTTTCAGCTGACTAAAAACGCTTTGGTAGACACATGGCCATAGGGTGCTTCTCAAACAGAAGGCTGCATCCTAGAGAGGCTGTGTCCTTCCTAGTCTAGTCCTTCGGAGGCTTGTAGGCTGAAGTCCTCCTTAGCGTTAAACGCTAGAATGAGACTAGTCTAGTAAATGCACATGGCTACATCACACGTGTTCCCGCCCCCACGGTCACAGCACGAAAATACTATTAAAACTTAATTTTAGAAAAATACTTTGTATTAAAAATCTTTATATTAACTGGCTTTATATTAATGTAATACAGTGAATGACAACCATCTGTGGTCTCCCAGTGGCTTACATTATTGGCAGTTTAGTGTAAAGTGATTAATTTACACCAAAAGATAACATGTATGCCTTCATCTGAACTCAGACAATCTCAATGCTGACTCGTTTTCTGTCAGTTCTTTTTTGTTAATTGGAATGTGTGCAATGGATTGTGGGTCATTGAAGGACGCGAAGGATACACGATGCATCCTTCAAAATTAGCTGAATGTAGGATGTGAAACGAAGGCTGCCTTCCAAGGATCCTTCAAATTGTGATGGCCTTCGGCGGAGCTTGGTGATATGGCAGCCGAGATATGCAGCCTTACTAGGACACAGCCTTCCGTTTGAGAAGCACCCATAGAGAAACCAAGGAGACAGGAATAAGCACAAGCAACAAGAAGAGAGGAACAATGGAACAAAATGAATCAGAGTTTTTTTGGAACAGAGATGTGACACATACGCAGCACATTACCTGAGTCGGGTAAAATCATAACGACTTTGCCACAACTGCAGCATTTCTGCACAGGTCTGTAAAGCTGCAGCAGGTCCGAACAAAACCTCCTCCAGCTTCACTTTGGTAAAGAGAAGACTAAAACACACAAAGACAAGAACAATTAATAAACTACAGTGCAACACACACCAAAAAAAGACAGAATCAGAACGTACTGGCTCTTACGAAAGAAGGAAGTGCTTCTGCTTAGCACTTGTGCTATAACATAATCAAAATGTTATAAAAATGTACACTTCAAAAGTTTGGTGTAAGTATTCTTTTACAGAAATTAATACTTCTATTCGGCAAGGATGGATTAAATAGATCAAAAGTGACAGTAGAGATATTTATAATGTTACAAAAGATGTTTCTTTTGAAAACAGATGTTCTTTTGAACTTTCTATTTATCAAAGAATCCTGAAAAAAAAGTATCACAGTTTACACAAAAATATTAAGCAGCACAAGTGTATTCAACATTTGTAATAACAAGAAATGTTTCTTGAGCAGCAAATCAGCATATTACAATGATTTCTGAAGGATCATGTGACACTGAAGACTGGAGTAATGATGCTGAAAATTCAGTTGTGCATCACAGGAATAAGTTACATACATCATAAAATATATTAAAATAGAAAACAGTTATTTCACGTTATATTTCACAATTTTAAAAATAAATGCAGCCTTAATAAGCATAAAAGGTTTCTTTCAAAAACATCAAAAAAATCTTACAAACCCCAATCTTATGAACGATACTGTGTATAACATAAATAGATTAAACATAGGACGGGGCCATATATAAAATATTCACAAAATAATGACAAAATAATTATATACTCTAGACCTAATAAAATATAATCACTATAATCTAGGAATTGATTGGTTCATGAAAAGTGGGCTAGAATGGAGCAAGAGAGTTGGAAAAATATTTGTTTTAGAGGTGGAATGAGTTATTAATTTTATTACAGATATAGTTACATAGTATATAGTGGATATAGAAAGTCTGCACACCCCTGCAAAAAAAGCTGTTTTTGTGATGTAAAAAATGAAAGATAAATCATCAGAACTTTTGCACGTTTAAAGTAAAAATGACAACCTACGCAATGCCACTGAAACCACAGTGACACATTTCAGAGAAAAAAAATAAAAGTAAAAAACTCAGAATAACTAACTGCATAAGTGTGCAAAGCCTTTTATAATTGGGTATGTGGCTGTCTTTATGTCTTTAGTCTACTGCCTTTGACGTCAGTCTGAAACAAGTAAATATTAGGGCTGGGACAATACATTGATTCTCAAATCGCTATACAATGAATCTGGATCGATTCTGATCATTTCCCTTTCAAATCGATTCTGGGCTTAGCTTTAACAGCAGATGGCGCTCTAGGCTAGTTTTTAACAGCACACTCAAATGCTCACGAAGAATGTTGGGCAGCGATCGTGCATTCGGCTGAGTCATAAGTGGTTAAATATACTTGTTTCTCGGCTCAGAATGCTTTTATGATGCAAGATTAATGTAAACACAGCCCACTGCAAACACTCTTGTAATTCGCTTCAACCTTTTCAAACTTTGTGAATTAGTGGTTTAAGTGGTGTGTGTAAAGGAACTGGAAGCAAGCAGAGTACGAGTGTTTCTAAAGCACGTAGTGCCATCTGCTGTTAAAAACTAAGCCCAGAATAGATTCGAGAGAGAATCGTCATACATCGGAAAAAATCAGAATCACTCCAGATTCTTTTTTTATAGCGAATCGAGAACCGATGAATTGTCCCAGCCCTAGTAAATATGCTTCCATCAGCCAATCAGGACATAATTTTCCTGTTCCATAGTTATCAGTCAGACATTTACAATGTCAATAAATCTTTCTGCAACTGAGTGTCCATTAAGCAAAGATAGCAGCATCCAGATCTTCATGAGCTGAATGAGATTCTGGGTCAACCACTACTTCTCTAGAACCACTAGAATCAACCCTAGTTCTCCATCAGTGGCCAATGCTTCAGTTTCTTCAGAAACTAGCAATTCTGCAGCTGTCTGGGGACGTTCTTCCCCTGAACTGTCTCTCGTTTCACCAAGGTACAGCGAGTGGGTGGACATCTGTGTGAGCTGGAGGGTGGAGGGGTGAAGCGAGATGAATACGAAGGTGTGTGTGTGTGTGCTATTAAGAATATGTGTGTGAATGGGGGCAGCAGAGCCTTCAGACCAGTGGTGACGCTCATGCTATGGTGCGCTGGAGCAGCAGTAGTGTTGGGATGAAAAACACATAGGCTACGTTCACACTGTCAGTTTTTGGGATTGACAACCGCATTTACTTACAGGTGTGAGTCTCGAAATGTCCCGTTCATACAGCACAGTAGCTTCTGTATGAACGTGGAATGGGAGTCAAGCCTGTATTCTCTTACCATAGCGACTGGGACCAAAGTAATATCAAAGATGGTGACTAAGTTAACAATAAAAACACTGGGCCAGGAAAACTGGACTGGAGGTCAGGGAACAACTGGAGAACAGGTGCAGGCGAAGACAAGGGAACATTTCCTCATTTGGAAAAAGATGACTAAAAAGAGTACTAAAAAGCACTAGAACTCTACTTGTTAAACTCAACATAAAAATTAAAATTGATGATGCTTATTGCATTATTGTAAACAAGCATTGCATGTTATTTCAAATTGTCATCATAATCTTCACAAAAAGAAATAACATGCTCCACCTCCACATCACAAATCCCCCTTGGTTTTTAGCTCCACTCTCCAAACATCTGGTTCCATTATGGGATGTAATGCTCCCTGTTCATGATACAATTAGTTTGATGGACATCTTGATTCACTCAGAAAAATATGTCGGATAACAGAAGTTAAAATAGGTGATTACAAGTGATTTTAGTTTGCATGCACCCTGGTTCATCTCTTCCTATTCCCGTATGTTAACAAAGTTTCTAGAAAGCAGAGTAAACTTTTTCCAGTTGTAAAGCGATGATTTGTTTTCTCCAGAGGTAGAAGTTCTTGGAATGAGACATGTGACAATTTAACCATTGTGTTCAGTCACACACAGTAGATTCAGTGTGTGCTGTTTGTGTGAGAAATGCTGGGGTCTTTACACACTCTCACACATGCGCTTGATCCTAATTATTTTCTCTCCATTTTTGTCTCTGCCTGTCACTGAGAGCAATACTGACCCCACATGGTGATGAAAATGTGCACAAGCACACTTTTCAAGTAAAACATTTCACAAAATTTTAGGCTTAAAACTATAAAACAGTCCAAAACAGTTGAAAATTGTCATTAAGTATTGTCAAACGTTAGTGTATCATGTGATGAACTATACATATAGCTACTAACTTCTTAATTCATATGTCCAGTAAAAATCACTGCAAAATCAGCTGATTAAAAAATTTAAATACAAAAATGACTCAGAAAAGTGAATACACTTTTGAGCTAAGATCCAGCAGTTGTTTTCATACGCCACTAGGTTTGATATTTTAACAATCTAAGCGCATGGTCTGAAGCGGATGCAGGTGCACTTAAGGCGTGTCTGAATCCACTTTTGCTAGTTTAACAACGGAAAAAACTGTCGGCGTGCCAGGCGCATGGTCCAAAAAGGTTGTGGGTGTGTTTTGGGCGTAACGTGCAATAAACCAATTAGAGCGTCATCTCCCATTCCCTTTAAAAGCCAGGTGTGCTTGAACCATGGCGGATTCGCTATTTACATGGCGGAATATGAACACCCTCAAACTGATGAGTCAATTTAAATACGTGTGTGTATTGCCACGATTGGTTAAATAATTAGCCAATTTCCTTTGTCATTACTGCAAATAGGTAATTCTGATACATGCAATGACTATCCATTATGATATGTAGGCATTTTTATCTTTATGTACACAATAATAATCTTTTGCATTGTAATCCTTTTATTTTTAATATTTGGCATGTTTGTGTGCTGCTGCGCATCCCTTTGTGTGTAACAAGCAGAGATGTTGTGCACCCACCTATAGGCGCACATTACTAACGCGGCCTTTAAATAAGAACAACAACAAAAAAACATACTTTTGTTGGTTAATGGCACAGTCGTCTTCATTTGCTTTAAAATAGCAACATGCCAACAATGCACTTGAACACACCTCGTTTTCAGACCAGCAAGCCCATGGGCGAACAGATGGGCATGAGAGCATTTGCTATTTAAACAACGTGGCACAGGATGTGAAAATGATAACTGCGTCGGGCTAAAACCAGCAAAAAACACTTGCGTCGTGCCTGGCGTTGCATTGTGCCAGGTGTATGATATGGCCTTTTGTTTTCTAAAGCAGATATTCATTGGGGTCACAGTCAAATAAAGTAAGGCACATTTTTAATTGAACTGCTAAATAAAGTCCTTATGGAATTTAAGACACTAAGGGCCAGATTTACTGACCGCTTGCACCAGCGCATACCCTCTTTTGGCGTTAAAAAACTACTGTCAGGATTTATTAAAGACATGCAGTGAAAAATTAGCGTTTAAAAGGGGTGGACAGTTATTATTGCAGTTGACCTTACTGCACATGCATTTGTAGGATTTTCCCTTTCAGATGCAAAATTTATGGGAGGAGAGTATTTACATAAATCATGAAAGGTGATTTACTAAGGTTTGCGCTAGTCAATTTTGCTGGTATTTGTGCCATTATTTACCACCATCTACCAAGAAGCATGTCTTAAACCAGACACTTATTTGCGCTGTTCTTGGAAGATAGCATTGGTCATTATGGAAATGATCCAGCTGCGTCTGTGTTCTTTAATTTGCACGTCATCAGTAGATCACACGCAAAACTTTTCACTCCCGTTTTTTTGGAATTGCACTCTCACACTAATTTGCCCTGTTTAGTAAATCTGGCCCTATTTCTTCAATGTTTCTCTGTAAAGCTGCTATGAAACACTGTGAAAAGCACTGTTTAAATAAAAGTGACTTAACATTAGGGGTGGGAGAAAAAAAATTATCCATCGATGCATTGCGATTCTCTCTCCAACGATTCTGGATCGATTCTGAGAATTTCAGAATCGATTCTGATCTTAGTTTTTATTCAGATGCGCGATGACGCTGAGTGTGCTTTAGAAACACCCAGATTCTGCTTGCTTCCAATTCCTCACACACATACACCACTCTAACCTTCCGTAAAGTATTAATCTTTCATTGCTTGTAATACGTTTCGTTGCTCCTCTTTATTATTTTCTACTTGCTTGTATGTTTTGAAGTTAGTTTAAAATTCTTAACATAGAATTGTTTTAAAAATTTTTTGTCAGTTTGTAATTATTTTTAAAAGTAGGTCTACTTATAATTACTTAGGTAAGGAATCAAGGATATGTACATGTAAAGGATTTTTTGGTTTTTAAAGGATTAGTTCACTTTCAAATTAAAATTTCCTGATAATTTACTCACCCCCATGTCACCCAAGATGTCCATGTCCTTCTCTCTTCAGTCAAAAAGAAATTAAGGTTTTTGATGAAAACATTCCAGGATTTTTCTCCATATAGTGGACTTCAATGGCCTCCAAACGGTTGAAGGTCAAAATTACAGTTTCATTGCAGCTTCAAAGCGTTCTACACAATCCCAGATGAGAAATAAGGGTCTTATCTAGAGAAACCATCACTCGTTTTCTAAAAAAAATTAAAATTGTATACATTTTAACCATAAATGCTCATCTTGAACTAGCTCTCTTCTTCTTCTTCTTCTTCTTCTTCTTCTTCTCTATTAGAATTCCGGCAGTGTAGACATTGCTAAGTGTATTACTGCCCTCCACAGGTTAAAGTTTGAACTAATTGTTATATACTTGCACTAGCATATTGTATATGACAATTTAGTTCAAACTTTGACCTGAGGAGGGCAGTAATACACTTAGTGTCTACACTGCCAGAATTCTAATAGAGAAGAAGAAGAGAGCTAGTTCAATATGAGCATTTATGGTTAAAATGTATAGAATTTAAAAAAAAAAAAATTTGAAAATGAGTAATGGTTTCCCTAGATAAGACCCTTATTTCTCGTCTGGGATCGCGTAGAACGCTTTGAAGCTGCAATGAAACTGTAATTTTGACCTTTAACTGTTTGGAGGCCATTGAAGTCCACTAAAAATCCTGGAATGTTTTCATCAAAAACCTTGACTGAAGAAAGAAAGACATGAACATCTTGGATGACATGGGGGTGAGTAAATTATCAGGAAATTTTAATTTGAAAGTGAACTAATCCTTTAAGTCAGTAAAAAAAAAAGTAGATCAAGAATCGTTTTGGAATTGGATCGTGACTCCTAGAATCGGAATCAGATTGGATCATGACGTAACAAAAGATTCCCACCTCTACTTGACATTCAGACAATGACATTCATAAAAATTAACCTAAAGGGATAGTTCGCCCGAAAGAACCTAAAAGAAGATATTATAAGAAATGTCTCAGTGTTTTTTGTCCATACAATGGAAGTCAATGGTAAGCAAAACTGTTTGGTTTCCAACATTCTTCAAAATATCTTTTTTTGTGTTCCACAGAAGAATGTCATACAGGTTTGGAATGACAAGAGGGTGATTAAATGATGACAGAATTTTCATTTTTGGGTGAACTATCCCTTTAAAGTAGAACACACACATAAACACATACTTAAAGTTGTCCGGGTGCTGGTTAAGGGCGAGTTTGAGCGTATCAAGGGCGTGTTGGTAGTGTTTCTGGGCACTGAGTAGTAGAGCCAGCAGGTGTAGAGAGTGCAGATCATCCCCACGAACATTTAGAGCCAACTCCAATGGTTTCATCGCTTCTGACACCTACCACAAACACAAGAGGTCACATTAAGGACCAGCACTGACTGAAATAACAGGCGAAATATTACACATACATACAGTTATGATAAAAAATATAAGCTAAAAAGCTGTTCGCACAATCATGTGACCTTGACAGTCATAATGTGTCAACAAAAGCTACAAAAATGCACAGTCATGCAAAATAAGGAGAGAAATTCATGTAAATTTATTTTCTTGGAAGATGTGAAGAACAGAAATCTGATATCCTGATGCGATTCTGCATCTAGTCAGCGAAATTGATGTGTTAACATGCTAACCTGTCGAACCAAAGCGAGCTGCAGAGAGAGGAAGAAGGAGATCTGAGGGTCCTGAGGATCCAGTGCATGTGCTCTGCAGTCAAAAAAAAAAAAAATCTATGTGAAGTTTTTATCACCTTACTACCAATCTGACATCTACCAGCTAAATTTATATGCTGGAATTAACCGTGATGTTAAATTACATAGTAACTGGATTAAAAAACAATTTAATTTGAAACTGACTGCAACAGATAACATTAGTGTAGAACAGAAACTATTTCAGAACTGAAGTTTCTATGACGTGTTAACTTTGGGCAAGTGTTTAAAAGATTTCAACATTTTAATATAAAAAATGCTTAGTGTAAATAGTTTTTTTAATGTTTATATTCACCAAATTTGTCAACAATTCAGTTTTTTTTATATAAACTGATCAATGACATTATTCATGATTATTTTCTTCTATTGACAGCACTAGTTTTTATTAGAAAAAAAAAACTGCATATATATATTTGAACTACTGTTCAAAAGGTTAGGGTCAAGAAGATTTTTTAAAATAATAAAATTTTTTTAGCAATGACTCATTAAACTGATCAAGAATGACAGTAAAAACTTTTACATTTGAAATTACATAAGAAATGTTTCTTGACCATCAAATCAGCATATCAGAATGATTTCTGAAGGATCATGTGACAGTAAAGACTGGAGTAATGATGCTGAAAATTCGGGAATAAATGAAATTTCAGAAAATACATTAAAATAGGTATTTTTAAATCGTAACAATATTTTACAATGTTTTATCTGATTATTGATCAGTGATTGAAATGCAGCCTTGGTGAGCTTAAAGGGTTAGTTCACCCAAAAATGAAATTTTGAAGCTTCGAAAACGAATCTTTTGTTTCGAATCAGTGGTTCGGAGCGTGAAAGTTACATGATTTCAGTAAACGAGGCTTTGTTACGTCATAAGTGTTTCGAAATTTCAATGGTTCACCACTGGGGGAGTGACTTTGGCAGTTTGATACACGCTCTGAAACACTGATTCGAAACAAAAGATCCGTAAAGCTTCGAAGCATCATGAAGCAGTGTTTTGAAATCGCCCAGAACTAGATATTGTTGAATAAAGTCGTTATTTTGTTTGTTTTTTTGGCGCAAAAAAGTATTCTCGTCGTTTCATAACATTAAGGTTAAACCACTGTAGTCACATGAACTGTTTCTGTGCATTGAAAGTGTTAATTGTTTTGCTGGCAATGGAGGCCTCACTGAGCCATCGGATTTTATAAAAAATATCTTAATTTGTGTTCCGAAGATGAACGAAGGTCTTACGGTTGTGGAACGCCATGAGGGTGAGTAATTAATGACAGAATTTTCATTTTTGGGTGAACTAACCCTTTAAGAGACTTTCAAAAACACAAAAAAATCATACGGACCCCAAACTTTAAACAGTGGTGTAGTTTTGAGGAAAAAATTTTATCAGTATACAGGTCCTTCTCAAAAAATTAGCATATTGTGATAAAGTTCATTATTTTCTATAATGTAATGATAAAAATTTAACTTTCATATATTTTAGATTCATTGCACACCAACTGAAATATTTCAGGTCTTTTATTGTTTTAATACTGATGATTTTGGCATACAGCTCATGAAAACCCAAAATTCCTATCTCAAAAAATTAGCATATTTCATCCGACCAATAAAAGAAAAGTGTTTTTAATACAAAAAAAGTCAACCTTCAAATAATTATGTTCAGTTATGCACTCAATACTTGGTCGGGAATCCTTTTGCAGAAATGACTGCTTCAATGCGGCGTGGCATGGAGGCAATCAGCCTGTGGCACTGCTGAGGTGTTATGGAGGCCCAGGATGCTTCGATAGCGGCCTTAAGCTCATCCAGAGTGTTGGGTCTTGCGTCTCTCAACTTTCTCTTCACAATATCCCACAGATTCTCTATGGGGTTCAGGTCAGGAGAGTTGGCAGGCCAATTGAGCACAGTAATACCATGGTCAGTAAACCATTTACCAGTGGTTTTGGCACTGTGAGCAGGTGCCAGGTCGTGCTGAAAAACGAAATCTTCATCTCCATAAAGCTTTTCAGCAGATGGAAGCATGAAGTGCTCCAAAATCTCCTGATAGCTAGCTGCATTGACCCTGCCCTTGATAAAACACAGTGGACCAACACCAGCAGCTGACATGGCACCCCAGACCATCACTGACTGTGGGAACTTGACACTGGACTTCAGGCATTTTGGCATTTCCTTCTCCCCAGTCTTCCTCCAGACTCTGGCACCTTGATTTCCGAATGACTTTGGACCACTGAGCAACAGTCCAGTGCTGCTTCTCTGTAGCCCAGGTCAGGCGCTTCTGCCGCTGTTTCTGGTTCAAAAGTGGCTTGACCTGGGGAATGCGGCACCTGTAGCCCATTTCCTGCACACGCCTGTGCACGGTGGCTCTGGATGTTTCTACTCCAGACTCAGTCCACTGCTTCCGCAGGTCCCCCAAGGTCTGGAATCGGTCCTTCTCCACAATCTTCCTCAGGGTCCGGTCACCTCTTCTCGTTGTGCAGCGTTTTTTGCCACACTTTTTCCTTCCCACAGACTTCCCACTGAGGTGCCTTGATACAGCACTCTGGGAACAGCCTATTCGTTCAGAAATTTCTTTCTGTGTCTTACCCTCTCGCTTGAGGGTGTCAATGATGGCCTTCTGGACAGCAGTCAGGTCGGCAGTCTTACCCATGATTGCGGTTTTGAGTAATGAACCAGGCTGGGAGTTTTTAAAAGCCTCAGGAATCTTTTGCAGGTGTTTAGAGTTAATTAGTTGATTCAGATGATTAGGTTAATAGCTCGTTTAGAGAACCTTTTCATGATATGCTAATTTTTTGAGATAGGAATTTTGGGTTTTCATGAGCTGTATGCCAAAATCATCAGTATTAAAACAATAAAAGACCTGAAATATTTCAGTTGGTGTGCAATGAATCTAAAATATATGAAAGTTTAATTTTTAACATTACATTATGGAAAATAATGAACTTTATCACAATATGCTAATTTTTTGAGAAGAACCTGTATTATCAGTATGTTATAATATTAAAAAAAGTTCTGCTATCAACTTAGATGAAGTTTAGGGTCTAAGAGTCCAAACAATTCCCAAACAAAGTGGGTGGCTGAAGCCTCCTTAACACAATCTGAACTGGAAGAGGTAAACGTCAAGCGTACTTGCGCAGTGACTGCAACGCTCTTCTGTTGAACTCATCGCGATCGGCTTTCAGCGTGGCTGCAAACACACAGTTAAACAGTGAGTCACCGCAGACATGAGAGCGGGAGCAGAGAGCAGAGAGCAGCTGAGGACAGCTGGGGGCCTGGCTCATTTTGTAGGTTCAGAGAAGGATAATCGGGCTTACCGTCAGTTGCCTGCATACTACGGCACAGTCCTATGGCCAGATGAGCTTGAGGAAGAGACTCTCCAGCACACTCTCCTAAAGCAACCACACCTGCTGAGAGGGACACTGCATCCTCCAGCTGACACATACACACACGTTTAAACATGCATTAGACATTTGGATGATTTATATCAGTTGGTTCCCAACTTGTGATGATGTGATATATTTTAAAGCTGTAGCGTAGTGGTTAAAGACATAAGCAGGAAAATGAAAGGTTATGAGTTTGAACCCATCTAGGAACGATTAAAAAATTATCATCATTGACCATAAACTATACAGTCACATTGGACAAAAGCATAAGCTAAACAAAAACATTTTAATGTGTAACTAATATGAGGTCATAAAAACTGACAATTCAGCAGCCATTACTCCAGTCTTTAGTGTCACATGATCCTTCAGAAATCATTCTAATATGCTGATTTGCTGTTTAGGTCATGTCAACTGCCCAAGCATTTAATGCCAAATTGTGACAAATCCCTACATCATGCATTCACATGACATATCATTCATATGAGCATAATGTTGTATGATATTCATTAATTTAAATGCTAGACATGCTGACATGAATCAGCATCAAGGACAACTGCCTGAGGACAAGTCCTCACATGGCCTGTTTTGATGCGGGGATGATAAAGGGCTGCTCTGAAGTGTGACTGTGGGATGGCGTGCTATCTGGCATTAAAGCCTGTGCATTAAGTTTCTGTGGCTATACGGCCCTATTGTGCTATAAGCCTCTTATGGAGTGAGGTCTGTATTCTGGACTATGCTTCCAACAGATGTGCCCTAATCTCAACAAGGCTGCAGTGTGTATTTGATTGATAGTGTTGTGAATATATGCATTGTGTCTTATTAGTATATCTAGTATTGCAATGTTACTAATTTTGTAACACAGAGGTCACTTATTAGTAATTGAATTTGGACCCTATCTAGGACTGAAGCGATACTGTACACTGAATATTATATATATATATAAAAGACTGAAAAAGACAGATGTAATGTTTCTCGTACAGTTCTTTGTTCATGTGGACCATGAATAATTTCTCATAAATTAATAAAGTTATGAGAATAGCTAGTATTAATATAAATATATTAGGATTATATAGGATTTATTGTATTAGGATTTATGGATATAAGGATTTAGAGAAGCCAAAATGAATATTTTCAATGAATTTTCCTGAAATACTAATATTATATTATACTAATATAATAATATTCCTTTTGCTGGGAAGTTCAAAAGTTTGGGGTCAGTAAGACTTTTTATGTTCTTGAAAGAAGTTTCTTATTCTCACTCAGGATGCAATTATTTGATCAAAAAAGAAAACAAAAACAGTAATATTGTGAAATATTATTTCAATTTAAAATTTCTTATTTGATTTGTATTTGTATATGCTTTATAATGTAATGTATTCCTGTGATGTCAAAGCTGAATTTTCAGCATCATTACTCCAGTCTATTTTTTGTAAACCGTGATACATTTTTTTCAGGATTCTTTGAATAAAAAATTCAAAAGAACAACATTTATTAAATTTCAATAATTTGTAGCATTAGAAAAGTGCCGTATTTAATCACTTTATTAATTCACTTTTGATCAATTTAATGTGTCCTTGCTGAATAAAAGTATTCATTTAAAAAAAAAAATATTGGTAGTGTATACTGTATTTAGAGACCGAAACTCTTGGAACTGTAACTAAATTGAATTGCTCTATAAAACTGTGTGATTTTTTTGTATAAAAGAGAAATTATGATCATTATGTGCTTGGTGTGTTTTTCTCACCCAGTGCAGCTGGTTGATGCACACTTTTGCTGCAAGCAGAGGTGGGATGGGGTCCTGTGGTCTCATTGTCACACACTCTTTGAGGACTGACACTGCACCCTCATTCTGTACAATATCATTAATAATATAGGTTTCATTAATATATGCAGACATGTAAGATAAAGTAACACAAACCCACCCTGGATAGTGATGGCAATATTTTAATATTTCCTTATATGGTAATATAAGCATTCTGCATTCATGTACACACAACGGAAGAAGTGCGAAACTTCCGATACATCACGAGGGCTTTCACTCAAAAATCGTTAACCCAGGGTCATTTTATTTTATTGCACTGTGCATCTGAAAACCCTGGATTAACATTCTTATTTGCATATTCATGAGGTTAGTAACATTAACTGGACAAGTGGAGTGCACAACGGTTATGCATGTGAAACTTTTGAAACATAATACAAATCTACGACAAAACACTAAGGAAAATGCAGAGTGGGAATTACCGTCACTGTTTGACATTTTTAACTTTTCCATCAGATGCAAAAACTAAACACTGCATGTGAAAGCTCATGCAACTCTACAAAGCTCATGAATATTCAATGAAGCAGAAACTGAGGCAATTTATGATTGGCGGTCAGTTACTAAACAACTTTCTGTAACTTTCTAGCATTGCTTTGATTCACATTGTACACTTACGGCAATTCATACTGAGAGCAAGGGTTAAAAGGGATAGTTAAAGGGATAGTTCACCCAAAAATGAAAATTCTCTCATCATTTACTCACACTCATTCCAAACCAGATGCACAGTATATGACTTTCTTTCTTCAGATGAACACAAACAAAGATTTCTAGAAAAATTAATCAATGTCTTCTGAAGCAAAGCGATAGGTGGGTGTAAGAAGCTTTCTAATATTTTTTTAAACAAACCATCGCTTCTGGCCAGCTGCTGAATGCATATTCATTAGAAGTTAAGTTCACACTTAACGTAAACATAAGCATGTCACGATGCTCAGCTTAAGCGAGTTGTGAAGCTTGCATGAGAAGTGATGTCCTCTGTGGTTGTGTGTCACTTCTCTAGCAAAATTCACAGAGCACTTACATCATGCTTCAAAACATGCTTATATTTATGTTAAGTGTAATCTCGACCCTCTCTGCAACGTGCGTATGACAGTTGGCCAGAAGCAACTGTATGTGGATAAGAGAATGTGGATAAACTACAACAGGTAAAGTTCACTGTGACCAACAATGATGCTAGAGTAGCAATATATAAAATTTGTTCGGCTAAAATATTTAGAAGCGGGTTCATTGTCGAAGAACTTTACTATGACTGTTTTAATTTATCACCTGAGTACAACACCCTGAATCAAGAGGCAATTAACTCTTTCCACACCATTAAAGGAAATTTTCGTAATTTATGAGACGACTGACGGAATTTTCTGGCTTTCCGTGTTTTCACTGTTATACAGTAGGGGGTGCTATTACACATTTTCTGAAAGAGTACAGAATCGCTTGATCAAAACACATGCGAAGAAGCAGAAACAAGCAATAGAATATGTAATCATATGCATATGTAAAATAACGTGATCATCAACATTAAACAGCAAATAAATCAAAACTGCCTAAAGTTACTGAATGAAATGTCAAGCCAGAATTGAGGGTGTTGATGGACTCAATGTGAATCTGATTCAGATGTAGTCTTTGACAAAAACACAATTTTCGCAGCTTTTTGATCAAAATGTTGCTTTTTTTTAATGAAATTTACCCACATTCAAATGTTGAAAAGAAAATGCATGAAGTTTTTTTGTTTTTTTTTAAAGCAGAGGGTCTGTTCTTTCTTTTGATATTTTGCATTTTCAGATATTCATAGAACAAAATATTCTGGGGGCCATGAAACCTTTGTGAAAATTATCAAAAAACCTAGTGCTGCCTGTCAACATTTTTCAAAAACGCTGGCAGGGACAGAGTTAACCAAATTTAATTATCAAAATTATTTCTGATTTTGTTTTTCAGCTAAATAAAACTTGAATGTGTTTCGGTAAAAAAAAATATTTTCGGTGCATCACTAGATTATAGTTAAAGCTGCAGTCCGTGATTTTTTCCTCTTTCCCGCCATCTCTTGTTTGAAACCTGCAATTGCAGTCATATGCGGAACAGATACTGAACTTCAGAATCACAGATTCTACGTCTTGAAAGTATGACCAATATAAGAATTTTCACTAGAAAATATCATCTGAACAAGTAAGTAACATGTCTGTCACTTTTGTTCTGACCAACTGAGGAAAAAAGCATTAGGCCTACAATAAATCACGCTGCCAATGATGATTAAATCTAACGATCGCTTAGCTCGGATCATGTCAAACCGTGCAAATTATTATTATTGTTGTATTGTTCTCAAATTGTAAATGTTAACAACATCAGCATTGCGTGACTGTGTATTTAGTGTGTATTAGCATTACCTGTAGATTTCAATGTCTGTAGCCACTCCACAGTCCAAAGTCTTTTGCTTTTTGACTACGAGTGAATCTCCAGTTGTCACTGATGATTGTCATTTGGATCTTTCTGGATTACAATCCGCCCTCAAAATGATAAGTTTAATTATTTCAGCTGCTGTGAGAAAAGGCTATAAATGTGCCGCTACCGGCAGCATCCTCACGTGAACCGACTAGCCTGGACTCCTTCCTTTCTGTTTACGGGCGTGATGTAATGATGCACAGAGGAACTGCTGCATGCTCGAATTTCCCACGGAAATCCGCCATGTCGCTCTTATTATAAAACATTATTACAAGCTTACTGTTGTGAATTGAGCTAAGATAATGAGATAGTTTTGAACACTGGCTGGTTATGTACGTGCCCAAAAATTGATTTTGGATCATTTTTAACCAAAAAACGTTGCGGACTGCAGCTTTAAAAGAGTTAAAATATTAGTTTATTTCTTACACACACCTATCGTTTTACTTAGGTGCAATATGTAATATTTTTGCAGTAAAATATCCAAAAACCACTAGGCCAGTGTTATATATTTTGTTCACTTGAGTACTTACAATATCCCAAATGTTTCCAACTATTAGTAAATTGTGAGAAAATTGCAATTTTAACCAAGGCTCCGGGACGTGTGAGGAGTCGCCTTTCAATTGCGTCATACCCGCGATAACCCTCAGTCTGCCTCGGTTTCCGGTTTTATTTTGTCGAAACCATGGAAACACTAAAGACGCTTTAATATATTACACGTTTTAATAGACAAGGGAACAACTGTTTTGATATATTTATATACAGAAAACTAATTGTTGTTATATAGCTCAACTCGTTTAGTCTTATTGTTTAAATCTAATTTTCTTGATTTTTTGTGAGTACCATGCTTTACCATGCCTCAGAGAAAAACACTATTTTGTGAAGTAGCTAACATAGCATAATCAGATGCAGCTTTATTTTTAGTAACAGTAATACAGAATTTTCTCCATCATACAATACGTTTTAAAATGAACTGCATGCCATTTATCAACACAAGCCATCCAGCATTTAATATGATATTCTAAAATCGATCTATCTTACTGCAGTGTGCAACAGTGTCTCACAGCAGCCACTGAGCGAATGCACAGAGTAACGCTATAACATCATTTTCAGCACTCTCAAATGTATCTAATATGATAAACAGAGCTGCGTTACCTCATACTCATGACCGGAAAAGCGGAAGCGGCGCCGGCGACTCTGTCATAATAAAAGTTCCGCTGCTCGTGCCGTGTGTTGCGCAATCGCTCCAGCGGCCTCGTTCAGCTCCCACAACACTCGGTCCTGCTCTGCTTCATACTACAGTAACGTTAATAATCACATCCATGAACATGAGTTCTTCCCGACTCCAATCCCTATTCTTTTGCACCGTCCGTTGAGATGGAGACCACATGTCCCAAGATTCCGCTCTCAAACTTGGCGTCATCAAGCTACGCCTTTGTTTTGAATAGGCCTCTAGCGACCTCTAGCGGACAGAATTATTACATACTGCACCTTTAAGAAGCCGTTTATTCATTCACTGGGGTTGTATAAATGGATTGCCATAACAATGGCTGTATGTGGGGCATTTGGGGATCTATTCACTTGCATTAGATGGATTATTTACCATAAGAAAGAAAATCATATAGATCTGGGATGGCATGAGGGTATGAAAAAATTATGAAAAAATGGCATGAGAAAATTCTCTCTTTTTTTTGGTGAATTAGTTCACCCAAAAATGAAAATAATGTCATTTATTACTCACCCTCATGTCGTTCTACACCCGTAAGACCTTCGTTCATCTTCGGAACACAAATTAAGATATTGTTGATGAAATCCGATGGCTCAGTGAGGCCTCCATTGAGAACTCAGAACCACATAGAACCACTGAACTCACATGAACTGTTTCAAATGTGTTTTTAGTATATGGACCTTGAGAGTTTGAATGGCTTTGCTCTCAATGAAGGCCTCACTAAGCCATCGGATTTTATCAACTATATCTTAATTTGTGTTCGAAAGATGAACGAAGGTCTTACGGGTATTGCACGACATGAGGGTGAGTAATAAATTACATTATTTTCATTTCTGGGTGAACTAACCCTTTAACCAAGGGTTAAGCGTGGTGTGAAAATCGTCTGTAATCTGATCCCAACCACTCGATGAGATACCTCTTAAAGGACTTTTCAACTTCAAACATATTTAATTTGGATAAAACCTTCTATATTTTGTTTCTTTCAGTTACTATAACTCATTTATTTAGTTGAGTCTTAAATATGGACAATTATTGTAACAAATGACTAATAAATGAATAGAACATTGATGATGACAACAGGACATGAATCTCACCTTCCCACTTGCCATCAAAGACAAGCCAAGCTGGTACCAAAGATGAAACTCATTATAGGAGAACTTCATGGCCCGCTCCAAACACTGATGGCAAACAATCACACACCACATCACAGTCAGAAAGAAACTTTGAATCAGCCTTCCAAGAAACACTAGAGAAGAATGATAATACGGTTGACATTGCTCAGCATAACTCAGTATTTCTATTAAGGATCTTGTTGTTTCCACCACCGATAGGGGATTGTGTGTATCCTGTACACATCACATCATGGCACATGCATGAGAAAGTGGGCATAAAATTGATGAGAAAGGGATTTACTTTCGACATATACGTAGGCATGTGTTGATAATACAGAGTAATGGCAGTGTAATGTGGGTTATCAGTGAAATGACATGGATTCAGTTGAAATTAACCTACTGAAAACACTGAGCTTAGATTTAGATTCACCTGAGAAAGTCTCTGAGTAAATTCTCACCATCACGCAATGGCTCAACTACTGAAACAACCTGAAGGACAGGATGGAGGAAGAAGGGGAAAAAATCACCCATACAGCTAGGAGAGATTGAGAGAGAGATTGAAAGATTGAAAGAGGCGACTTGTGACAAAGAAGGTGAAAGAAGCAACTACATAAAATACAGGTCACTTCCTTGCTCCTGTTTGCAAAGTGCTGGGTCGATACTGATCTGTGCTGACACATCTTACCTCTGACAGCATGGAGTACTGCCCCCTCCTGGCCATACCGATGGTCAGCAGGTCATAAACAGAGGAGGCATCCTGCATGCTGCTCTCCCTCACCTCCCGGTGCTCAGGGGTGCGGCTGATCACTGCCTCGCCGCTGGCCTATAGGGGACAACAGAGAGAGGGTCAGGAGCTTTGTTAAAGCTGTGTCTCTCAATCCTGGTCCAGGAGAACCTCATTGGTAAAGTGTTCAAGAACTGAATTGGGTGTCAAATATGGATAAACACAAAATGCCTTCAGGGTTAGGAAGCTATGTTAAATATGTTATAAAAGTATTATTTTGCCAGTGGAATATAAAAGAAGATTTTTTTTGTCCCATTTATTTAACTGCTTTAGATACACATATCTGACAAACAAATGAAAAACTTTAGACATTCTACTAACTCTAAGTAACTTACATGTCAACTAACTCTCATTAGAGTATTAGTAGACTGTCTGTTTAATATCTAACATCTAATAAAGCTAACTCTTTATTTTCATGGTCCCCAGCAGACATTCTACTGACTGTAAGTATCTTTGGAACTACATGTCAACTTATTTTACTAACCTGAACCCTAACACCAAATAACCTAACCATAACCTAACCTGATAACCTGAACCATATGAATTTACTAAGTCGTTCCCTCGATTTATAAATCATGCTCACGATTTACTTATTCGTTCCCTCGATTTATAAATCGTGCGCATGCTTTACCAAGTCGTTCCCTCGATTTATAAATCATGCTTACGATTTACTTATTCGTTCCCTCGATTTATAAATCGTGCGCACACTTTACTAAGTAGTTCCCTTGATTTATAAATCATGCTTACGATTTACTTACTCGCTCCCTCGATTTACTAAATCGTGCGCATGCTTTACTAAGTCGTTCCCTCGATTTATAAATCGTGCGCACGCTTTACTAAGTCGTTCCCTCGATTTACTAAATCGTGCGCACGCTTTACTAAGTCGTTCCCTCGATTTATAAATCGTGCGCACACTTTACTAAGTCGTTCCCTCGATTTATAAATCATGCTTACGATTTACTTATTCGTTCCCTCGATTTATAAATCGTGCGCACACTTTACTCATTCGTTCCCTCGATTTACTAAATCGTGCGCACGCTTTGATAAGTCGTTCCCTCCGTTTACTAAATCATGCGCACACTTTACTAAGTAGTTCCCTCGATTTATAAATCGTGCGCACGCTTTACTTAGTCGTTCCCTTGATTTACTAAATCGTGCGCACGCCGCACTGTCATTCCCTCAATTTACTAAACCGTGCGCACGCTTTACTAAGTCGCTCCCTCGATTTACTAAATCATGCGCATGCTTTACTAAGTAGTTGCCTTGATTTATAAATCATGCGCACGCTTTACTAAGTAGTTTCCTCGATTTACTAAACCGTGCGCATGCTTTACCAAGGAGTTCCCTCGATTTACTAAACCGTGCGCACGCTTTACTAAGCCGTTCCCTCGATTTACTAAACCGTGCGCACGCTTTACTAAGTAGTTCCCTCGATTTACTAAACCGTGCGCATGCTTTACTAAGTAGTTCCCTCGATTTATAAATCGTGCGCACGCTTTACTTAGTCGTTCCCTTGATTTACTAAATCGTGCGCACGCCGCACTGTCATTCCCTCAATTTACTAAAACGTGCGCACGCTTTACTAAGTAGTTGCCTTGATTTATAAATCATGCGCACACTTTACTAAGTAGTTTCCTCTATTTACTAAACCGTGCGCATGCTTTACCAAGGAGTTCCCTCGATTTACTAAACCGTGCGCACGCTTTACTAAGTAGTTCCCTCGATTTACTAAACCGTGCGCACGCTTTACTAAGTAGTTCCCTCGATTTACTAAACCGTGCGCACGCTTTACTAAGTAGTTCCCTCGATTTACTAAACCGTGCGCATGCTTTACCAAGTAGTTCCCTCGATTTACTAAACCGTGCGCATGCTTTACCAAGTAGTTCCCTCGATTTACTAAACCGTGCGCATGCTTTACTAAGTAGTTCCCTCAATTTACTAAAACGTGCGCACGCTTTACTAAGTAGTTGCCTTGATTTATAAATCATGCGCACACTTTACTAAGTAGTTTCCTCGATTTACTAACTCTTGCGCACGCTTTGCTAAGCCGTTCCCTCGATTTACTAAACCGTGCGCACGACTTACTAATTCGAAATAGTAAATCATGCGCACTATTTAGTAAATGGAGGGAACGACTAGGTAAAGCGTGTGCACAATTTAGTAAATCGAGAAAACTACTTAGTAAAGCGTGCGCACGATTTAGTAAATCGAGGAAACTACTTAGTAAAGCGTGCGCACTATTTAGTAAATCGAGGAAACTACTTAGTAAAGCGTGTGCACGATTTAGTAAATCGAGGAAACTACTTAGTAAAGCGTGCGCACTATTTAGTAAATAGAGGGAACGACTTAGTTAAGCGTGCACACGGTTTACTTACGTGCGGGGCTCCGTAGAAAGGAGTCTCTAATGCTTACCAAGGTTGCATTTATTTGATCAAAAATCCAGTAAAAACTCTAAAATTGTGAATTATTATTACAATTTAAATGAACAAATTTCTATTTTAATATTTAAAAAGGTACTTTATTAATGTGATGCAAAGCTACATTTTCAGTAGTCATTACTCAGTCTTCAGTGTCACATGATCCTTCAGAAATCATTCTAGTATGTTGATTTAATGCTGAATAAATACTTATTATTATTATCAATGTTGAAAACAGTTGTGCTGCTTCCTATTTTTTGAATAATTTCCTAGAAATATTAGAAATATTATGTAAAATTATAATTGTCTTTACTATCACTTTATTGCATCCATGCTGAATAAAAGCAATCATTTCTTTAAAAGAAAAATGTGTTGCATGTAACTGTTTCGCATTTGGCTCCTAAACTCTGGAATCGCCTTCTTTTCTGTTAATGTTTGGGGCTCAGACACACTCTCTCTGTTTAAGTCAGATTAAAGACGCATCTCTTTAGCCAAGCATTCACATAATGCTTTTCATAAACTTGTACTAGAATTATATTTGATAAAATAGTACCAAATACACATGATCAACCTTTGCCTAAAATGCTATGAACATCAGCTACGCTAATTCCTGTTTCTACGAGTAACTACAGTTTGTGCCACATTGCCATTGCAATGTTTGTAGGCGACATCAACAGTTGTGAAGATTTTAGATGACTGCAACTTTGTATCGACGTGCAAAACTTTCAGATATTATCCTGTTCCAAATATTATAATATTATCCTAATATTGAAATAATTGTAATTATACAAGCACAAGTTGTAATTGCTGCCTAACATGTTTGTTGTGTTAGCTTAACTGAATACATGAAGTTCACTAACCACATAATGGACATTACTTTGATACACTCATTTCTGGCTGATAACAGAATACTTCCTATATTGCAACATTGAACCAAGCATTTTCTATAAATCTGTTTTGAAACAATAAGTATTGTGAAAAGTGCTATACAAATTAACATAAATTGAAATGAATCAAACTGTTTGCATGCCAAATGAAGTATATTCAGGGGCATCCAAGTTCATTTGCCTTGAGAGGAAAATTTAGAGGTCACTCTAAACTTTGCATGGAAAAGTGGAGAAAATTCCTCCTTTTGTGATAACAGCACATGGTTTTGGGAACATTAAAAATATATTATTAATATATTAAGATTTTTCAGTGAACTTTTCCTTTATAATATACAGTAATCATGCAATAGTTCTTAAGATTCAGCTAAGGAGAAGAGACATCACAACACAGCATGTTAAGGAAGAAAGGATGAATGTGAGAAAGAGTGTCTCACCATTGATTCTGTGATGAGGAGCACCAGCACCGCCTCTTCAACCACGTCCTGTGGACAGAAAGCTCTACAGGGTGGCAACAGGAAAAGGAAAATACCCGTCACAAACATGTGTGTGTGTCAGTCTCTAGTTACATAGGTCAGTCTGTAACTGAGCTCTCTGGACTTACTGCCATCCTCAAAGATGTCCCTTTTTTAATATGTTTTATTGATATTCTGAACAATTTCCTCTTTCTTTAGTCAGTTTTCTCTCATCCCTTTTTTTCTTCATCTCATCCCTTCATCCTACCTCCCTCCATATCATCTGGAATCCCATCATAGCATGTTACTAAGCTGTATCAGGAATCCTAAACTGGAATATTCCTTTTATCTGTTCTAATTTCTGTTCTTCATATTCTCAAAAGTCTCTCCATCTCTTTTCATCTCTCTTGTATTTTTCCTTTCTCTGCTTGGCGCCTGCAGACTCACAGGTACAGTTACAGTATGTTTTATTCACAACACAGCATTCCGCCATGTCCTGAATATTAAAGCAGGCAAACAAACCCCAGCACTGTCCTCAGCTCATCTCCTTGTACATTACTCTCTGACTCTAGTGATCGATCAATATTGTCAAATGGCTGATGTACACAATACAATTTAATGATAGCATTGAGATTGAGATTTACTGTACATAAAACTGCCAAAAATTAACACTTACTATTCTGGTTTGTGAAGGCTACAGTATGACCAGGGTTCTAAATTAACTTTTTTGATCACCAGCCAATCAGAATTTCCACTAGCCAAATTTTTTTTCCCGGTGAAAATAAGAGAAAGTGCCACTGAATGCATTTGATCATTTTATTAACATTGTTGGCATGAAAAACACATAAAGTACAATGCATACAACAAAGTGTGCACAGAAAGTGCGAACATTTCATCTATCTATCATTTGAATCACATCATGGTCCTTTACTGCCTCAACTTTAAAATTATTAGTTCCCACCACGAAATTGCTCGTTTTGTTTTTTCTTTCGCGTAACGTTGCATGGCATGCGGCAATCCTGACAAAACATGACGACATTTTCGTGATCAAACACAAGCCATCATTTGGCATTACATTTTTCTTTTCTTCATTTCTTTGTCGATATCCTCATCCCCTCCCCAGAAATCTGTCCCAACCACCGCCGCATTTAGTTTAATCTTAACTTTTTCCTTTATTAGCTTACTCCCTCCTCTTTCAGTCTATGCTCCCTGCTCTGGCTCCGTTCGTTCTTCTTCTTCCTTGTGTTTTCTGATGGACGCTCCATTCGTTTCCATGGTTTCTCGCGCTGGTTTCACTGCAAACTGCGCGCAGCCAATGGGCGTATGAAAAGTCATCGCGTAGCATTACGGCACAGTGTTCATGGGAAATGTAGGAAGTGCTGCCAGGGGGATAAATGACCGAGAACAAAGCCTCATGCATCACCGGCCAAACTGGCTAATAAGTTTTTATTAACACTGTCACACTATTAACACACAAAATGAATCTTAACCCGGGTTGGCGGGCGTTAATTTAGAACCCTGAGTATGACCCAAAAACTCGGCATAGCCATTCAAGATGTTGTGACTCTGCCTCACGGTTTTCCTAAACCGAACAATCCCATAGACTTTCATTAAGGGGGTCACAATTTCATACAAAAACTCTTAGAGTATTTTAAGCTACATCCACCAAGTTCATCACATATAGGCCTACCTTCATCTATCTATCTATCTATCTATCTATCTATCTATCTATCTATCTATCTATCTATCTATCTATCTATCTATCACTAGTTAAGCTTGTCAATGTGCTACAAACATGCTAGCAGTGTGGTAAATCATGCTAGAAACATGTTAGCATCATGCTGGCAATATGTTAAACAGGCTAGAAACATGCTCTCAAATCCTAAATCTTGTTTGCTAGAAACATCTTAGCAACATAAACATGTTTAAATGCTAGTAAATGTTCTAAACAATGCTAAAACATGCTAGCAACATGCTTAAACATTCTAGAAACATGCTAACAATATGTTAAACACCCAGCAGGGAACACTTAAAGGTGCTACAGAGGATGTTTTGTTTTATACATTTTTGCAATATTACTTGAAACTGTCTTTACTAACTGATAAAAGACTATTTATTAGGTGCACCGAAAGGAATAATATTAATATACATCATCTGTGCACGAGGTAGGGCCATAAAAACATCAGCCAATCGTTTACGCGATCATCACGTAAACGATTGGCCCTCTGGCTTGTCAATCACTGCCATTACGTTCCTTGTGAGACGTGCGCACTCCAGTAACTTTCCACAGGCGCCGCATACAATGTTTTTGTCAGGAGTAACAACTGCAGATTATGAGTTACCTGTGGTGAGTCCGACATAATGAATCCACTGACACGACACAGCGAATGCCGGTGGTAAACACTCATGTTCCAATACTCGTGCACGAGTTTTGGGAGGCCATCCCTCGAAATGAGCTGTGAAGGAGGGGGTTGTTCTTACGCATGCGCTCATTTCAAAAACTCACTAACAGTCTTTGGTTTCTCAGTCGACGAAAAGATCCTCTGTAGCACCTTTAAGGCCACAATATACAAACTTTCTGAAAAAGTGGTAACTACTGGCTGGTTAAAACCTTCGAACCACCATTGGTCCATGCCAGTTACATAATAGTTAGGTGTGCTCTGTGGCTCCACCTTCTTTGATGTATTAATCTTACCCTGTTAATTTCTTCTGTTCAGTACAAATTTCTTCTGTTCTGTTAAATTTAAATGCTTTGTATTGAAATAAATATCACAACCCACACCTGCCCAATTTAATAATGCCATAAACATGATCGCTTTATGAGCCAAACCCAAAAACGCTTATAATAGGTGGATATGGCAACGCTTCAAGAGAGCTCTCTACAAAGCAGCCTTACAACCATAAACACAATGCCTCCGTTGACTGTGGTTTAGTTAAAATTGCTAAACATAATGATTATTTGGTCGCTGTAATATTATTTTGGTCAAAAATAGTGGATACCAAACATGTAAGATGCCAGTATGTTGCTATGTCAATCATTGCAATTTCGTCAGTGAATCGTGTTCCGTACATTCACGGAATGAAAATTTAGGGGATTTACTTCAACATATTGTCACTCCTGATGATGGGGTTTGAGGTAGTCTAATATGGTCTAAATGAGTTTTTATTGGTCTGACTGTTTACGACTTCTCTGAATAAAACCTTCACACGTCAAGCTTTTAAAATCTATTTTAAAATTTCAGACAGGGCTTTGTCAAGCCAACATCAAAGTTTGTCATCAAATTTTACTCATCTAGTATTATTTTGTTCTGCTTTTATTTTCTGATTATGATTCAAATATTGTTTCTTACATGAAAAAGTGAGTAAATATTAGAGAGAGAATGATATAGAGAATGTGAAAGGAAAGAGAGTCTGACCCCTCAGTGTTGTAGCGCTGTGGTGGTTTGGACGAGGGGTAGATGGCATCTTTGGGGTGTGTGACTCCTTCTTTCTTCAGCCAGCCGGGTGGTGGAGGAGACAGTGGATCCCAGTACGCGTCCTCACACACTGAACCCAGCAACACTTCTGCAAGCCTGCATGCTACTGTCTAAACAACACAACACAAAAAAAGAAAACAACCACTGACACCTGCTGTGAGTAAGTGAGCATCAAAAAGTAATTTACCCAGATCTCACCTTACGAAAGCTCTGAGACCCCCGACTCTCCACAGCCCTCATGACCCGCCGCAGCTGGTGTGTACCCTGAGCCAAGTGACTAACACACATGGGCAGAAGTGATTGTGGGAGGAGAAAAAAATTGAAAAATAAGATGATGAAAGGTTTAACAGAAGGAGTAGATAAGACCATCAGTCTTATATATTGTGATATTATGTCACAATTACATGTTACTGTGTGTCAATTATACACTAGAGAGACATATATATATATATATATATATTTATATATACGGTATATATATATATATATATACTACCATTCAAAAAATGTATTTAATTGATCAAAAGTCACAGTAAAGACTTTTACATTGTTACAAAAGATTTATATTTTAAATAAATGTTGTTTTTTTGAACTTTCTATTCATCAAAGAATCCAAATTTGTTGAGCAGCAAATCAGCATATTAGAATGATTTCTGAAGGATCATGTTACACTACAGACTGGAGTAATGATGCTGAAAATTCACCTTTTCCATCACAGGAAAAAAGGAGGAGGAGATTTTAAAACTTACAGGTGATGTTACAACAGGTTCATTTGTCGATAATTAAATGGATGATCAAGTCATGCGTATTGCATTATAGGAAACAGCTGTGTTTCTCAACCTCCACAGGCTCAAGTACTTAAAGGGTTAGTTCAGCCAAAAATGAAAATAATGTAATTTATTACTCATGTCGTTCTACACCTGTAAGACCTTCGTTCATCTTCGGAACACAAATTAAGATATTGTTGATAAAATCAGATGGCTCAGTGAGGCCTGCATTGCCAGCAATGTTACTGCACCTCTCAAGATCCATAAAGGTATTAAAAACATATTTGAAATAGTTCATGTGAGTTCAGTGGTTCTATCTTAATATTATAAAGCGATAAGAATACTTTTTGTGCGCCAAAATAACGAATTTTCAACAACATCTATATGGGCCGATTTCAAAACACTGCTTCATGAAGCTTATTCATGATTTCCTATCAAACGGCTAAACTGCTGAAATCACGTGACTTCGGCACTACGATTTACTGATTCGGTTCGTAAAGCTCTGAAGCAGTGTTTTGAAATCGGCCCATATAGATATTGTTGAAAAGTCGTTGTTTTTGTTTTTTTTGGAGCACAAAAAAGTATTCTCGTCGCTTTATAATATTAAGGTAGAACCACTGAACTCACATTCAAATATGTTTTTAGTACCTTTATGGATCTTGAGAGGTGCAGTAACATTGCTGGCAATGCAGGCCTCACTGAGCCATCGGATTTCATCAACAATATCTTAATTTGTGTTCTGAAGATGAACGAAGGTCTTAGTGGTGTAGAACGACATGAGGGTGAGTAATAAATGACAATTTTTGGGTGAACTAACCCTTTAAGCAGCAGCACCAAAACTGAAATGTGTTCCTTTACATTCATAATATAATACATATTATTTAGCATCATAATTCATAGTATTAACATTACAATGATTCACTGCAAAAACACGTTGTTACATAAAAGACTTAAGTCCAACAATGTGAGTAATGTTTTTATGTTATATTTTATAAGTGTGGATTTGTATTGATTTTACTATATGCATTTCCCATGTGTTTTGATGCAGTTTGAGAAATATATACTGTATTTACAACTGCATTTAATAATGACATTTCATATGTTTTACGTTAATTTTATGATCTATTAATTTAATTCAACAGCCCTAATATTTTTAAGTTGTAGTATCAAGTACGCCATTTAAAAAAAAAACCAATATCAGAGTGACTGACAACATGTAAGACCTCATGTAAAATCACCTGTGTTAAAATACTGACACCTGCTGGACATTACTGGCACATCCACACCACACTCTGGTCATGCTGACACAAGAATACCTGCGGTGTGTTTACACAGCCCCGGTCATATATTCATGTGGAGTCCATAAATGGTAAGTAAAGCTGTGCTGTGAATACTGTGTGTACATGGCAACATAAGTGCTTGATATAAAGTGCAGAGAATTGTGGGTAAAGAGTCTGAGATCGGTAACATGCGAGCTCACCCTTTCCTCAGCAGCGATAGGTATGCGCTCTGAAGAGCTGCCTGCAGGAAGAAGCCTGGGTCCAAATCAAAATGAGGGACTGATGAACCGCTTTTAGCTGTTTTGGAACTTGGCGTGCAAACAGTCTAGTGAAGAGGACACATACATTGGGAGATGTAATGTTAGGCGGAAAGAGCTAACAAATTAACACAAAATGCAAAAATGTTATATTCTATGTATGAATATCTTATATTCTACACACAGAACATGTTCTTGTATTTGGAAACGTGAGAAACCGCAGTAAATCAAAAAGTCAGCACTTTTAAAAGTTGAATGTCTTTTTTAATTTGAATCACTCAAATTTGAAATGAGACACTCCGCAACAGTTAGAAGCATGTATATATAGAAAAATGCATTCTGTGTGAACCGAAAGACAACACACACACAAACCTTGTCAAGCTCTTGCAGATATAAAAGGCCAGCATCACAGGCCATGAGGTAACAGGTCAGGCATTCTTCCTCTCTCTCAGACAGTCTAACACGGGAAGCACCTGACATAGACTGATGGTCCAAAGACAAACCTGGACATTTATGGAGAACAATTAGGTTAAGATTAATTTTATAGTAATTATGGACAATAACTGTACAAGAGAGAATGAAATATAGTTTGACCAAGGAGCCAAGACATGCAAAACAAATTTAGCAATGCATTGCATCTTCAATTACAATACAGATAATTAAACTTATTTAGACATGCGGAACAAGAAAGAAACTCTGTATGGTACAGTGTCAATTCTTAATCAGTAAGTGCCAGTTAATCCTTATAATTGAGAAAAACCACAAGAGCAAAAACTGTTTTTCAAACAAACGGGTCTTTTTAAATGACATTACTGGGACTTTATCATTTATTCAGTCAGTCTAGAACACTGAGTCTTGGTCTCATCCAGTGCTTCGGCAGGGCGAGATGCAGAAAATAGTCATAAACAAACAAATCTATGAATCTCCTTGACAACATGGAGGATGTCCTATTAAACAGACCATTTTCTGAGTATAGCAAACAACCGATGACTATGGCTGACATGCTTTGCCATCTCAGACTTAAAGAGACTCCTGCCTACACTGAATTTTCCCAGAAGTCACCAGTTCCATCCATATATAAGGAAGTACACAGAGGAGAACTGAAAATGAGGAACTATGCAATTAGGATAACTTTACCACACCACTACTTTTAAGAACAGTTCCCCATCTGTACAAATCAGAAGAGAAGAATTGTAGACAGGGACTAAAATTATGACTCATCAAGAGCCTGATACAAGTGAAACTGGCTAAGTAGATAAAACAAAACTGGATAAGAAAGTGCAACAGATAGATAGATAGATAGATAGATAGATAGATAGATAGATAGATAGATAGATAGATAGATAGATAGATAGATAGATAGATAGATAGATAGATAGATAGATAGATAGATAGTGTTAAATGTCTATGGAGATGGCGGTGAATGTCCTTCAGTAGTTAATCTATTAGTAAACCAACAGCAGTAAATCCAAGTAATCTGGGCTCAATATTTACTACTGGTCTGTCAGAGCGGAACAGCTGTCACAAGCTCTGCCTGGTGAGTCTCTCAAGGGGCCGATTCTGGGTGGGTTCTGCTTCCTATGTTAGAGAAGCTAATATTACACTTTCCCAGCCTACTGTCTGAAAATATGTGTCCGGGATCCATATAAAAAGCAGACAGAAAGACTGGAAATAACTGGTTGTTGTACTTAAAACTTTTGTTCCTAAACAAATATTTAGTAAACTTTAATACCAACATACATAATTATTACATAATTGAACAAGGTTAAGCAAAAACCTGTTTGTTTGATGATTTTTTAAAACTAAATAATATTGTATCATGTCACATTTATGACATGGACATTGGACAAATATACTTAATATGTTCTAAAACATTCTAAAAAACTTGATATGCGTTCCTTACTGTGA
>RJVU01065935.1:408508-425468 GCA_003731715.1 Anabarilius grahami
TATTTGTAAATTGTGTGAGAAAATGTACTGTATGAGAAAATCATGGAAAATTTGAAAATAGTGGACATTTCACAAACACAGGGTGAATGACACGTTGGAAAACCCCTTATTTAAATGATAACTAAATATAAATATGTAAGCTTCCCTGTAGACAATGATGGAAAACTGCTTATGTTTTTTTTCCCCCTCCTTGGTTATATTCTGTCTAAGGATATGATATGTAAGAAAAGATGCACGCCTGCCTACACACAAACTGAACACTCTGTAAATGCAATGCAGACCTTTCTTTCACTGTACACTTTAGCTTGGGTATGAATCCAATAAAAGCATGCCTGAGGCAAATACTCAATGGAATGGAGCAATGGAAATTACTTAATAACTCTATAAATACACAAATCTTGCATTTAAATTGCTCTAGCAGTTAAAAGACCATATAAGGAACATCTGCTTTTAAATTTAGTGTATATTGGACAGAAAGTCACTCATGAATTTAGTGTAATTTATTTCTCCCAATTAAGTTCCACTACACCTCATGAAATCTCATCAGAGAACTTGCACATTTTTCACAAGATTGGTATTGCAAAAAATGTTAAAGAGTTTGTGTCAGTGTTAAAGGAAGCTACATTCAAGACATATAATTAGTTGAACATTTAGACTATGTTAATTGTCTTGTCAAAACTTAATTATACAATGAGGAAGGTTTAATGAGCTATTACTGATTTCTCAACTACTCATACCTTTAATGACAAAGGCCTCTGCCAGCATGCGAAGTTGGTAGACAGGATGCTCGTGGCGGGTGAAATCATCGACACCTGCTCTGGCACACATGCCCTGGGCGTCCCTGTAGCGTCCCTGAACATAGTGCACTTTAGCCAGCAGTAGCAGAGCTTCATTCAGGTAGTGCGGCTACAGGGGAAGAGTCCAAAAATCCCACGATTAATCACGATTAGGGCTGCACGATTTGGGGGAAACAATAACTGCAATTTAAAATTCGATTAAAAAATGTTTAAAAATATCCAGGTTTGCTGTGCTTGTTTGTATGGCTGCACAATTTGTCTAAAATATTGTGATTATATACCAATATGGCTACAAAATAATAATAATTATTATTATTGTATTACTACTACTACTACTTCTAAATAAAAACAAAATAACAAATATTACTGTAATATTTCATTGTAAAATATTTTAAAAAAATCAAATAATAATAATTGTAATTTACTGTAAAAGTACAATACTAATACTTAAGGCTGTCTTAATTACTTAATTTTCAAACATTAAACCACCAAACTTTTATTTCAATGGAAAACCACAGGGAGCCCTTAAAGCTTCTTTTTTGTTGACAAGTGCATCATTACAAGCATGCGAAGATAGTTGGCGCGCTCCCAAATGCATGTTGAAGCAACCCAAATTCAGAGCAGATGCAGAGATGTGTTCATGTGGAGCAGCATTTCCTGTGAACCAAACCGTTCTGTGATGGTGAAAACACCATCATGAGCTACTCATGTGTAAATGAACAGAGGGGCGTATTTCACTCTGAAACACGCAGTGCATATATTTAATTAAATCGCAGCCTTTGTGATTTGATAATCGCACTTAACTATATCACAATTTAGGCCCTTCTGACAATCTAAACAGAGAATAAATGTATAGCAGTCATGCAAGCACTAAAGGTTTTTGGCAGAATTTTCTTCTAACAACTAAATTTGATCTCACCAAACTATGAATATCATTGCATTACATGATAAAATGTCAAACTATGCAGCATTAATTACTCTGCTAAGACACCTGTGTGAACTTGAGAACTGACTTCATACAACGATGATCGTCTGGGGATTCCCCTGGTAAAAATCGCATTCCAGGGGGTAAAATCCGCGTTTTTGGCGGGGTTCTCCTAGTAAAATTCCCATTCCACGAGCTAAATATCATGTTGTTTGGGGTTGCTTCACCCTGCGAACATGAAAAACAACCCACAACAACAGTGTTAAAGGATTAGTCCACTTTTAAATACACTTTTCCTGATAAATTTACTCACCCACATGTCATCCAAGATGTTCATGTCTTTCTTTCGTCAGTCGAAAAGAAATGAAGGTTTTTTTAGGAAAACATTCCAGGATTATTCTCCTTATAGTGGATTTCAATGGATACCAACAGATTGAAGGTCAAAATTACAGTTTCAGTGCAGCTTCAAGGGCTTTAAACGATACCAGATGAGTAATAAGGGTCTTATCTAGCGAAACGATCGGTCATTTTCGAAAACAATACAACCGTTTATGCTTTATAAACGAAATATCGCCTTGAACGTACTTTCCGCTTCCGCATTCTTCATAACGCTTATGCTGAATGTCCTACGCCTTCCCTATTCTACTTATGGAAAAAAACTAAACTGGCGCCGCGTTCGTACCGTAAGTAGAATGGTAGCCATTGAAATCCACTATAAGGAGAATAATCCTGGAATGTTTTCCTCAAAAACCTTCATTTCTTTTCGACTGACGAAAGAAAGACATGAACATCTTGGATGACATGGGGGTGAGTAAATTTATCAGGAAAAGTGTATTTAAAAGTGGACTAATCCTTTAAAGTAGCCCAATTAAGCGGGAAAACCACGGACTTGGCAACACCGATGAGCGATGATGACACCGGAGCAGAGCTGCTATAGCTTACTGAACTTTGTTTCATAATTGACAAATTTTGCAACATTGCACTGAACTTAATCAATATCAGCTGAATTGAGATGAATAATGACACTATTGTCTTCTGTGGAGCTGCTTATAGCTGAACTGGACTCACTTTATAATTGATGAACTTTACAGTTATTAAATTGAACTGACTTGAACTAAATAATGCCACCATTGTCTTCTGTAGAGCAGAATTTGAATTTGTCTCATATTTGATGAATTTTGGATCACTAATCGTTATTTCCCTGTTTATCACCGTGAAGCTGCTTTGAAACAATAAATACTGTATAAAGCGGTATATAAATAAAGGTGACTAGACTTGACTTGACATCCACTCAAAATCAGCAAAACACCAGCTTATAATAATAATTGCAAAAAAGGAAAAAATAAGTTTTAACAAAAAAACTGTAGCAGCCTTGTTTGCAGATCGGTTTGATATTTTGTTATCAAATGGAACTCAATTAAAAACTGATGTACTTTTAGTGGTTCACAAAGCACAGAGATGCTTAACTGATGATAGACTTGAGAAACAGAGAGACTGTGCCAGACCTCCAGGAGTCCTCTGCAAAGGATGCCGTCAAGGTGAGCTTTGGCTCGGGCTAGTTTTGGCAGTGAATGTTCAGTCAGAGGCGTAGAAATCTTCAGCAGGGTCATGTTCTCCAGCAGACATTCTTCCAGCAGAGCTTCAGCCAGCAGCAGTGTCCTGTAATCATCTACAGACAGAGAGAAAATCTGGGCAAAGGTTGAAGAGGAAAGACTAGAACATAGGGGTGTGACGAGATCTTGTGCCACGAGATCTCGCGATATTAAAACGTGACGATATTTCTCGTCGAGGTGAAAAGCTTGCGATATCAGCATGACGGAGTTGAGTTTGTGTAAAAACTTTTACAGTGCTTGCATCATATTGTTCTGTCTTTCACTGCATATGATAATTCATATTTAGAAAGTAGAACTGAAATGACATTTATTACAAGATGATTAGTGAAGGGCTGTCAGGATTCCTCAAATAAAATATGATTAAATTAAAAACTGGAAGTGGTGCGCTCCATGTACGAGAATCCATGAACTGTATTATTAGATCGTTTTCTAAGGCTGCACGATATATTAAAACCATTTAAAAACATAATATAGCATAGCATTGTGTTATCGTTTATAAACCTACACTAACGCATGAGAATACATCAGTTATGTTTCTAAAAATGCAAACTGTTGTTGAGATTTCAAAATAAAAGTTTAAACCCACACTCTTGAGTTTGTATGTTTTGATGTCCACGTGTTCTTGTTCAAGAAATTACATAGGCTGTAGCATTTCTATCATAAACAAGTGGCCAAATATTAAAGATTAAGTGGACACTTGAATTAAGTGTTGTTTGGCGAATATTAAACAAGGATTCGATCTGCTGAAAAGTGTAACAACAACAATCACCAGGCCATTGGCATCCTCAGGCATTTGTTATAATACATAATGTACATAAGTTGATTGTTTATAATATTATGTATATTACATATTTTTTTTTAACAGTGTTGCTCAATAAAACTATAAAATTACTTGCTTTTGATACTTTATGTAAACCAATTATTAGTTCATTAGTTGGACGTATGATGAGTTGGATGTATGACAGAGTATTTCTGTGCCAAAAACACTCTTGTTTCGGAAAACAAGAGTGTTTTCCGAAACACACACATTTTCGGAAAGTTTTTTTTTTTTGGAGTATGGCCCTGTATGACATCATAAAGGGCAGAATTCCTTATATGGGCACTTCTCTCAGAAGAGCCCATGCACATCAACCAAAGCGAAAGCAAGAGAGCACGCCCATAAACGTGCTTTGTTCGGGTTACGGAAGTCGTCAGCAGCGCTGTACAGGACTTCCTCAAGAAAGATTTGTCATTTTGTTTTTACAACACGACATCAACAATAAAGATAAAGAAGTGTGTTTTTGGTTGTAAAGGAAAGATAAGCTTCCCAAAGAACCCAGCGTTAAAGGTGCAATGTGTAAAATTTGGGAGGATCTATTGACAGAAATGCAATATAATATACATAACTATGTTTTCAGTGGTGTATAAAGACCTTAGATAATGAACCATTTTGACAGGTTTTTATTACCTTAGAATGAGCCATTTATATCTACATACACCGCGGGTCCCCCCTCCATGTCAAGTTATCATTATGCGGCGCATGTTTCTACAGCAGCCCTAAACGGACAAACTGCTCTACAGAGCGCGTTTCATCTCTATGTTGTTCTTCCTCTGAATCATTCGTGTTTTTAGAGGCCGCTTGCATTGTCACTATGTTGAAAAAGCACGAATAAGAAGCAGTAGTAGTAGTCATCTGGTTTATTAGAAACAGAGACCGTTCTTTGTTAGAAGTAAGAAGAAACCTCATTGCTTGACTGGCTAACCTACTCTCTGCTGTCTCAGACGACAACATCTTTGACTTGTGTCGGCCAGACGGCCACCATAGCTTCTCTATTTTGCTTCGAAAGGGAGGGGTCAGGGTTGCCAGGTTTTCACAACAAAACCCGTCCAACTGCTACTTAAAACTAGCCCAAGACTAGCCCAATCGCGTTTCACGGGGGGGCCCGCAGTAAAAATCATGTTCCGGGGGGTAAAATCCGCATTTTTGGCGGGGCTCCCCAGGTAAAGGTCACATTCCGGGGGTTAAATATCATGTTATTTGGCGTCGCTTCAACCCGCGGACATGAAAAACAACCAGCGGCAACAGTGTAAAAGTAGCCCAATTCCACGGGAAAACCGCGGACTTGGCAACATTGGGAGGGGTGAGCTTCCATTGGTTGCAGTTTGCAACCTCACCGCTAGATGCCGCTAAAATTTACACACTGCACCTTTAAGGGAATAATGGATGCGGTTTGTTTTTCCAGGACAGCAACAGAGTTGTGCAAGTGTTTTTGTTTGTTTCCAGCATTTCGGTGACATATGTTTTATAAATAAGGCCCAGTTTGACGCTGGATTAGCAGATCGTTTGAAACGTAAAAATGGAGCGGTCCCAGCGATAAAAGATCCCGGTCTTTTGAGTAAAACTGCATCAAATGTCTGTTTTGTTGACAATCGGCACGCAAGTGCATATAATGTAAACAACACAACGTATAGTGAATCAAAAGTTATTCAGGGATAATGCGATGATGTATTGTTTGTGTCGTGACTCTTTAGCTCTGCCTACGGCATGCCTCCAGGAGCTCGACTGTTTTCGGAACTAATCAGTAAAGCTGTATCTGTCTTTTATAAATTTGATAAAACTAAAGTCTCTTCGGAGATATGAAGGATGCAATACTACTCTATAGGTACTCAAGATTAACATGAGGATTGGCAGAAACTGTGTGTTATGTCCCTTTTAAACATAGTGTTTCTTAAAAAAATTGTCTCGTCTCATTCTTGTGAACCCAATATCGTCTATCGTCTCATCCCAGGAGCAAAGTGTATCATTACACCCCTACTAGAACATGCTTGATGTTGGCTGATTATGGTAATGTATCTTCTTTGAGTTCTTTTAAGGGCAAAATCCTCACCAGCATCACGTCTAGAACAGCGTTTTGTTGAGAAATGACTTAATGTCATTTTTCATTCAACATTGGACTTTATCGCAACAGAATGGCATTCGCTGATAAACATGTCTAGATTTCATGCTGCTAATCTACAGCTGCATTCTGATCAGGTTTAGAGAGTTACGCATGTTTGTTTTAGCTGAAATACACAGTCCTTCAAGAAGGTGCTTCCAAAATATTCTTTTTGCCTTCATGCATATTTTGTATAAACACTGTGGATGAGGTGTTTCCTGTTTGGTTCAATCTCTCACTCCCCACTGAATCCACACTTGTGTTATATGTCAAGTTTATGTATGACATTTTCCTCAACAAAATATAAAGTAACTACAGTTTATTACTTTGTAAAATGAACAGAGTACTATGTTCTGTGGGCACCTTTTACTGACTGAGTGTGTTCCCCCACAGGGAAATTAGTGTCTGAGTGTTGCGGTGGCGAAACAAGACTTGCTGGGTCAGAGATCCAATTTGGACAGTGGTGGACACACCTCCTGGGAGTGCCATGTGTTAACTTCTAGATTACTGCTGTTGATTTAACAATGAACATGGCAGTTTAAGCAGCATGTTTACCTTTTACCATGCTAACCTTTGTGAAATTGAGACTGAGATCATAAAGCTAAAATCATAAAGAGACAATTTCTTTGCATTTAAAATGTATCTTCTGCAAAACACAAATTTAGTAATAGTAATGTTGTGAAATATTATTAGAATTTAAAATAACCGTTTCTAATTTAAAATATGTTTCAAAATGTAATTTATTCTTGTGGTGGCTTAATCTCCAGTCTTCAGTGTCAAGTGATCCTTCAGAAGTCATTCTAATATGCTGATCTGGTTGTTAAAAAAACCAAAATCTTTTGTAATATATTAATATCTTAAAGGTCTGTCACTTTTGATCAATTTAATGTGTCCTTGATGAATAAATGTATTAATTCCTCTCAAAAATAAAAATCTTTTATTGACAGTATGAAAAAAGACACGCGTCAAATTAGTTTATCATGACACAGCCTGATGATGAACTGCATCAACTGGGCTTTTGAAGCGTGCAACTGGTGGACACTCTGCTATCCCATAATGCCACAGGATCTGAGGAAACTGCTTGATTCAATAAATAGCAAGGAAGTGTGAGTCAGGCATGTTATTTTCAAGTGCACGTGGTACAGATACCAAGAAATATGTTTCTTATAATTCAATTGTAGGCTACTTGTTTAAAGGGATATTTCACCCAAAAATGAAAATTCTGTCATAATTTACTCATCCTCAAGTTCCAAACCTGTATGAATTTTTTTTCTTATGCTGCACACAAAATAAGGTTTATTTTGTTGAATATGGGTAACCAAACAGCTATTGGACCCCACTGACTTCCATAGTTTTTTTTTTTTTCTCTCCATACTATGGAAGTCAATGGAGCCAATCAATTCTTTGGTTACCCATATTCTTTAAAATATGGTATTTTGTGTTCAGCAGAAGAAAGAAATTCATACAGGTTTTGAACAAATAGAGGGAGAGTAAATGATGACAGAATTTTCATTTTTGGCTGAACTATCCCTTTAACAACACCAGAATGAATTATCACTCTAAAAAAAATGGTGCTATATAGTACTAAAAGTGGTTCTTTGACTCGTAATCATAGGTGAACCACTTTAAGTGCTGTATAGCACCAAATCTTGGTGCTTCAGTGGTTCTTCAGCGGTTCTTCACTGGTTCTTTGGGATGACTGAGGTGCTATATAGCACCAATGCCGTACAAAGAACCTGTTAAGCCCCTTTAAAAGGTTCTTTACAAGCCAAAGAACCACTGTTGGTGCTGTTTAGCACCATTTTTGTTGAAGAAATAAAATGCGATATGGCACCTCTTATGGGTTCTACATAGCACCATTTGACAAAGGTGCTGTAGAGAACCTTTAAAGATATGGTGCTGCTGCTGCATATAGCACCAAAGTGGTTCCCCTATGTATATGATTACGAGCCAAGAACCAATTTTAAGTGTTATATAGCACTTTTTTTTAGAGTGTATTTTCAAGGTTGTTGTTAGTACATCTTAGGTCAAAGAATATCTGGGTCAAAGGATAATGCCAACAGTAGTGTATCTGGGAAAGTATTTATAGCCTACTACTATACATCTACAGTACATCAACATAACGGTGGAGAAATACATCAAATTCAGTACATACCCTAAAGTAATTGTATGAAGTGAGTTTCACCATTTGAACTTTCATTGACAGCCTATGTCATATATGTCACCAGAAATGACCAACAATCACTGAAAATAAATGTACAATAATATAAAAATATAATATAATAATAATCATACAGGTTTGGATGAGTGATGGTGAGTAATTTATGACACTATCACTTTAAGTCAAGCAGCGTCTACCTGTATTAACTAAAGGGTGTGTGCAATGCATGCATTTACATCTCTGATTCANACGGTGGAGAAATACATCAAATTCAGGACATACCCTAAAGTAATTGTATCAAGTGAGTTTCACCATTTGAACTTTCATTGACAGCCTATGTCATATATGTCACCAGAAATGACCAACAATCACTGCAAATAAATGTACAATAATATAAAAATATAATATAGTAATAATCATACAGGTTTGGATGAGTGATGGTGAGTAATTTATGACACTATCACTTTAAGTCAAGCAGCGTCTACCTGTATTAACTAAAGGGTGTGTGCAATGCATGCATTTACATCTCTGATTCACATGAGTAACTGGCGTTATACACACACACACACACACTCTCTCTCTCTCTCTCTCTCTCTCTCTCTCTCGCTTTCTGAAATTAAAAAGTGCACTGACAAATTAAACCTAAACCTAAAACAGACGACTCAAAAAGTGCATGTGAGTTTCTTTGACTGATATCAGAGCACACTAGTAAACACGGGCAGAGTTTAACAGAAAGGTGCAAAGTTCATGCGGAACAAGACACACACTCATCACTGTTGGCTCTCTTCTATTCTATTGTGGCACGCGCACTTACCATCGTCATGCAGGCGCGCAGCAGTGAGCTGCTCCACTAAAGACGGTATTTTATCCCACTGACACTCCGCACGGCAGCGCTCGACCTCCGCCTCTAAGCGGTACTGAGAGAAGGAGAGCCGCGATGACATCCCGCCTGCGTCTCTGTGACCGCGCTCCACCGACACCAGAGGAGTGACTGCCGACTGTCAACGAGAAACTCACTGAGCATGTGCAAACAAACATTAGAAGGCTTTGCCCATTTCAGTGACTGAAGAATATTGATAATTCCCGTTAATCATTCAAAAAAAGTTAAAACATTATTATTCCTCTTTATTGTTGCATGTAGGCTATTCGAGTTTTCCTGCCAAGTTGCACTTGCACCGACCGTTGTAAAAAAAAACACTAACACTGTAGTTACTTTCACTTAGCGTTTCCACACATTTTGACCAATGAATTTTATTTTAGGCTACATTCTAAATCTCACCAGCCTCTCTTTACATTAGACAATAGCCTATTTGAAAGAAATCTAAGAATATCGTGATGTCGTTATTTGTAACTGAACATCATTCAGGCATCATTCAAGCATTTTATGATATCATTTTAACGACAGAGCTAAAATGCATGGAACATTTTGAAAATTTTGATTTCCCTGATCTACATATGTGCATTTTAATTGGATAACAATTTTATAACAATAGCTGTAAAACCATGTCAGTGGGCAAGAACATTGTTTGTCAAACAGATAATATTCATAAACCTGATTATCAGGTTAAATGTTGCATGATCCACAGTGCAAATTGGATATAGCTTACAGAGGAGAGGAGGCTTTATGTTTATTGTTATTGATACTGGTGAAATATAAGCAGAACGCCTCTCGTTCAAACAGATTTGAGGACCAGAACTGTATAGGCTAAAATATATTTATAATAACACTATAATAAGCTAGATGTTTGTGTCGTTGGTAAATTTCTACTGCCTATTTCCAATGTAATTAGCAAAGAATATATTTATCCGTGTTAATATAGAACACATTGTAATGATGCTAACCCCAGACCAGAGTGGGCAATACCTGCTCTTCCACTCTCATCTCCATCACCTTCTCTCTTTCTCTCAGCTTATCTTGCCCTGTATCTCTTCCATTCCAAATATTAGCTTTAATTGACAGTCTTTTCATTTTCGTCTGCTTCATGAAGCAGTGTTTTGAAATCGCCCATCACTAGATATTGTTGAATAAAGTCACTATTTAGTTTTTTTAGCACACAAAAAGTATGCTCGTCGCTTTATAATATTAAGGTTGAACCACTGTAGTCACATGAACTGTTTTAAATATGTCTTTAGTAGCTTTCTGGGCACTGAAAAAGGAAATGATCTTGCTGGCAATGCAGGCCTCACTGAGCCATCGGATTTTATTAAAAACATCTTAATTTGTGTTCTGAAGATGAACGAAGGGTTTTTGGGTGAACTAACCCTTTTAAATCAAACACCTGCTATTCAGAAACTACCTGCTAATGCACTCACATTCACGTAAAGTAGCCTTGTTGACAAGTTTGGGTAAGTAAAAGCAAAAAACACACAAGATATAGTAGATAGATGGTGATATCGCTTCTTTATAGCAGAAACAAACTGCTGCAGAAAAAGTTAGGTGCCATGTAAAATGTGATTTGTAATTGCATTACTCATCACAAATGTATTGGAGTAAAAAGTACATTTACTTGTTCAAAAATGTAATCAAGTAGAGTGTAAAAGTTGCTAATATATTTGATACTCAGTACAACTACAAAGTAGCCAAAAACTCCTTAAGTACAGTAACTAATTACATTTACTCAAATACTTTACACCACTGGGCACTCCTCACAAAAATGAAAATTCATTCATCATTTACGCACCCTCATGCCATTCCAGATGTATATGATGTTTTTTTTTCTTCATATGAACGCATACAGATATTTTTAGAAAAATAACCCTTCTCTGTGAGTCCATATAGGCTAATGCAGTGTTTCTCACCTGGTGGGTCGCGACGCAAAAGTGTGTAGCAAGACCATTTTGAGTAGTTTGTGGAGTGTGTAGCCAAAGAAACAACTACAACAACAACAACAAAAACTAATTCTAAATGTTTTTTCTGATGCAAGACTTTTTATTTTGAAAGACGCGTGAACGCTGTTGACTCTTTTGTTTAAGTAGTTTTGTTTAAGTTTAAGTAAAAAGTGCCTGAGAAAAATGCGTTGTCCTGATTCAGTATCATGCTGTCAGGCCATAAGATGTTCGCAAGCTATTCTAACGTTATTTTCGTAACTTGTTATGAAATTAAAAGTCTCTCTCATCTCAGAAAAAACAACTCCCCTGTCCTGTCATGCGCGAGACACTGCAAAAGATGCAAAATGCAAGCGCAACGGTCAAACACGGCCGTCTAGCACGTGTTTACATGGAAAAAATAATGGAAAAGTAGCGTAGTGGAATGGAAAAACGCCTTGTTTATGAAAGACCCCTTGTGCACGTAGTGCGCACTCTTCATGTCATGAAGTAAGTCATGAAATTACAAAAAAATGTACCAATAAATTATGTAACTGGTTCGTTAGTGATATTCTTACAATTAAAGTAGGATACTTGTGTATTTGAGAAATAATTAAGCTTGGTTTCATTTCCTAAAAATGTAATGACCATGGAAAAATGTGGGTCCTATGGTTAAACCAGTTGAGAACCACTGGACAAGTGTGCGGGACATCCAATGTTGACACTTCAAAAACCACACAAAGCGAACACAATAGTAGGCCTAATCCACGACCCCAGTTGATGAATCAGTGTATTATAAAGTGAAATGATAGGTGTGTGTGTGTGTGTGTGTGTGCGTGCACACACGAGTTTTTGTTATTTATGAGGACACAAATTTGTATAATGACATGGGTATTACACTGGTATTATGATGTAAACATGAAATATGAGGACATTTCATGAGTTCTCATACTTAAAGTAGCTTTAAAAACATACAAAACAATGTTTTATTAAAAATGTAAAAATGCAGAATGTTTTCTGTGATGGTTTAGGTGGTAAGGATAGTGTAGGGGGATAGAATGTACAGTTTGTACAGTATAAAAACCATGACGCCTATGGAATGTCCTCACTTTGATAGCAAAACAAACCTGTGTGTGTGTGTGTGCGCGTGCGTTTTTGTGACATATCAGGACACAAATGTGTATAATGACATGGGTATGACATAGGTATTACAAAAAGAGGTGACTTATGAGGACATTACCCCATGTCCCCACTATTCAAAAGGCTTATAAATCATGCAGAATGAGTTTTTGTGAGAAAGTAAAATTGTGTACAGTTTTCTCTGATGGTTAGGTTTAGGGGTAGGGGTAGTGTAGGGGGATAGAAAATACAGTCTGTACAGTATAAAAACCATTACGCCTATGGAATGTCCCCACAATTCACAAAAACGAACATGTGTTTGTGTGTGCGCGCGTTTTTGTGACATATCAGGACACAAATGTGTATAATGACATGGGTATGACATAGGTATTACAAAAAGAGGTGACTTATGAGGACATTACCCCATGTCCCCACTTTTCAAAAGGCTTATAAATCATGCAGAATGAGTTTTTGTGAGAAAGTAAAATTGTGTACAGTTTTCTCTGATGGTTAGGTTTAGGGGTAGGGGTAGTGTAGGGGGATAGAAAATACAGTCTGTACAGTATAAAAACCATTACGCCTATGGAATGTCCCCACAATTCACAAAAACGAACATGTGTTTGTGTGTGCGCGCGTTTTTGTGACATATCAGGACACAAATGTGTATAATGACATGGGTATGACATAGGTATTACAAAAAGAGGTGACTTATGAGGACATTACCCCATGTCCCCACTTTTCAAAAGGTTTATAAATCATACAGAATGAGTTTTTGTGAGAAAGTAAAAGTGTGTACAGTTTCCTGTGATGGTTAGGTTTGGGGGATAGAAAATACAGTTTGTATAGTATAAAAACCATTACGTCTATGGAATGTCCCCACAATTCACAAAAACAAGCATGTGTGTGTGTGTGAGAGAGAGAGAGAGAGAGAGAGAGAGAGAGAGAGAGAGAGAGAGAGAAATACTAATGTTTTAAACTTTTTAAAAACTATTATGCCTATAGACCTACACTTGGGATGACATGAGAGAGTAAATGATTGGAGACTTAATTCGAATTCATTCATATTCACCCGAACTGATTTGCTGAATCAAAATGTGGATGGTGACCGCTAGCCAATGGTTAGCTCATAGCTCTTACAAAGAAAGTACAATGCCTTTAAAAACATCTTAAACCAGCCTACGCTTGTTTACTGGTCTCAGCTGGTTTAGGCTAGTCTAGGCCAAAAATATCAAGAGATTGATTAAAGCAGATTTAAAATTTGCCGTCACTCCTACACTCAAGCAGCAGCGTTAACTAGTTTTTTACTGTAATTAAATGTCAAGGTAATATAACACAAAGTACAGCATTGTACGTATATAGGCCATTATATTTTTTGAAATGAAAATATGAAAAACTTTACTAGATTTGCAAGCAATGTTGATAACTATGGAAATGTGTTATCACTGTTGGTGAAAAGGGTCCACTGTATGAACCAAAAAAATATCTTACAGTCACAACAGTTGGAACAATATGAGGGTGAGATGATGAAAGAATGATGAAAGAATTTTCATTTTGGGGTAAACGAACCCTTTAAGCTGGTATGACCAACTGGCAGCTGATTAAATGATAAGAACCATCTTGTATCACAATATTCTAAATCACAGTTATGATGATAAAATGTCATACAGACTTAAAAAGAAAGAAGACACTTTAAAGTAACATTTTCTGACAGTGTAATAATAGCCTTTGTGCATATAAAGACAGCAAGCACCATTTACTGGGCCGAAACATCATGTGGGCCAATGTGTTAAGACTCTGTTAAGACCATAAATGTAGTTTAACCAGTCTTCTTTCTGAAGCAAAGCCTTGTCCTTGACAACTATGTCCTATTTCCCTGAAATCCCTTCACTGCTACATGACTAAATCTATTTAACCGATTAAATCTTGTTAACTATTTGCAGGGCTTGTTGTAATTGAATTAGGCCTATCAGATCAAGAGAGGAAGCTGCTTCCATCATATAGTCTGGAATGAATCAACGGCTGCTTACGAAAACACATGTACGCTCGAGTAGGTACTTATTTCAAATAAGTAATTACTTCATGATCGCTAAAAAAGTATGTTCAATATAGTATGAGCGTGTGTAGTATGACTGAAATCCGGACGTAATACATTCGCCATGCTGTCATTATTACGTGACCTCCCAGTGTCAGTTGCACCACTTCACTGCCATTGACAAATCCTCTCCCATGGCCTCATGGGATAGTAAAGTGTCCATCATATGCACACTTCAGAATCTCACCGGAAGTAGTCACCCGTCCGTTTTGCCTGGTCTTTTATACAGTGAATTCGGACATACTTCTTTTGTCACATACTGTTTTCCGTCCACTATATAGCCTAGTAGGAAAGTATGCGATTTCGAATGCAGCCCAATTCATGTGTCTGTTTAGATGAAAATACTCACTAATTTGATGCAAAGCACCTGCCACAGAATGCAAATGCAAATAAAATGAGACACCTGTCCTCCTGACCCCTACGAGACATGGTGGCGCCATCTAGCGGGCGACTTAAACTGCTTGACAGCTTTGATTGATCGATACATGTACATCCACAATCTGCTAGATTGGAGGTTAAATATGCTGGTGTACTCCTGAACGTCGACGAAATTCACCTTTAGCAGATATATCTACAACTTTTAAGTTTAAAAAGTGTATTTCTCTTCAGGGAAAACATCAGAAATGACCGACATCAGCACACTCGAGCGTGCAAAATGATTGACAGACGAAGAGAGTTTCTGAATGGCTACAAACTACTCTGACTTTTTTCTCGTTTGTTTTGTTTTTACAGAGTCTGATGAAACAGCTGTGATATGTTTGATATGTATTGTGAATTGATTAAGTGATATCTTGTGGGTGGTAGATACAATTTATATGTGGTATTTTAAAAAAAACATTTATAGTTAGCAATTTTAAGTAGGCTATTTTAGTTTATAAAATAGAATCATTTACAGCTATCAAAATAACTATAATAGCTCATAATAAAATAATCATTCATAGACTGCCAATAATATATCCATTAAAATCTACTACAATACTCGTACTATGGTTGCTAGGAAATATCACGCATGACTACTGGCTATTCTAAAAGTCAAATTTCTACGCCACCAAGAATGCAATAAACCGAACCTCCAGCTGTCGGAAAATAGATTTGGCCCTCTCATTTTCTTTGTAGAGGTTTGCCATGCAGTTGACTGTGGTGGTTGACTAACTAGGCACATTATCACTGACAGGTATAGGTGCGCTCATTCATTCCTCAGCTTTGCTGCAGACAGTGTGGATTATTATTGACTGTCCAGTGCCCTAGACGCGCCCTTACTGTGACGCTTTACTCAAATCCAATCAGCGTGCAGCTGTCGTGTCCTGTGAAAAAAAATAAAAATAATTCTGCATAATTTCTAATTTATTACTCCTGATATATATTTAAATGTGAGAATGCAATCATTTGGTTTAATATGATGTAATAAAGACTTGTCAAATTATTAAATTAAATAAAATTCTCAATCAGCGTGATTTTTTTTTTAAAATTCTGCTTTGTAGGTTGTAAAATTATTATAATTTTTTTTTTAAAGATTTAAAAAAAAAGATTTTTATGACTAATCTGATTTAGCTTTTGGCTAAATATTTTATACATAAAAATATAAGAGCACGTCGCATTTTAACGTTTTTTAGTACTAATGTAAAATTTGGAGTATATTTTTATACATTGCGTTTTTATTCCATCCTACTATATAACGTACTGTATTTTTGACCGTATCCACATTTAATATAACGTTTTAAAAACTATCGTGTCCAATCAGAGTTTAGCTGTCGTGTCCATGAGGTGAAAGGCAACTACGGCAAGCAAAAGCAGTCAAAAAGAGCGGTGCTGAGTAAACATCAGTAGGAGTTCAGTTACTCCACTGTGCCTGAATAAATAGGACGAATATTTACCCGTCAACTGTGATTCACAGCAGGTGAGTAAATTTGCATGTGTATGTTGTTGAATTGCTGTAAGGTGTATTAAGAGAGAGGCAGAAAAGCGTTCAGATGACTGTGCAACGTCTACAACTGCTGTTTGTGTGTCTGGACGGCTCTTCCTGTAATGTTTCAATATTCAAATCTATCTTTTTTCATTTTCCACTTTTCAGCATAGATTATATTCCGTATTCTGCTAGTAATTATGTCATTACTTTCCTCTACCATTTGTTTAGATTCCTCATTTTTCAAGTTCATCCATATGTCAGGCACACGAGCCCATTTCTCAGATTATACTGCTTTTTTCATTATAAATCGTCTGTGTAATCTAATAATTACGATTCTTAAAATGTGTGTTGCTCTCATTGGTCAAATAATGGTCAGTAGGCTGCTCCAGCTGTAGTAATGAATGGAGCTGTCATTCTTATTCTCGCATCAACTCTTATTACCTCGTGATTTCAGTGTAATGAGATTGAAAGAAAGGTCTGGGCAGCTCAGATTATGGAGCTGGTTCCTGCTCTGCTCCAGCTGTATGCTGTCTATATGGGCCCATGGAGGACAGCACGGAGAACCAGCTGCTTCACATCAAATGCCCCCACCAATCACACGGCTGGACAGGAACATGGTTCAGGATA
>RJVU01065935.1:425523-488197 GCA_003731715.1 Anabarilius grahami
GCCTATACATGTATTCAAATTCAGTGAAACTGATCCGATGAAATATATTTTTGTAGCGTTTGTTGATTTTGATTGGATTCTTTTCAAAAATGCACTCTCTGCCAAATGACCTCTGCACTGGAGCAGTCTGTCCTGATCTCTGCCTGTCTTTCAGCGATCAATATGTCAGGAAAACAAAGGTCATACTTAATCCATCCACAGAAGTCATTTTAAAATGGTTTCTCTTTACTAATTTAATAGTAACTAATGCATTGTTTTGTAAATCCTAGTTGCATTTTTTTATTGCTACTGGTATGCATTGTATACATATATGTGTGTGTGTGATTTTTATATATATATATATATACATACAGTGGGTACGGAAAGTATTCAGACCCCCCAAAATTTCACTTTGTTATATTGCAGCCATTTGCTAAAATCATTTAAGTTAATTTTTTTTCCTCATTAATGTACACACAGCACCCAATATTGACAGAAAAACACAGAATTGTTGACATTTTTGCAGATTAATTAAAAGAGAAAAACTGAAATATCACATGGTCCTAAGTATTCAGACCCTTTGCTCAGTATTTAGTAGAAGCACCCTTTTGATCTAATACAGCCATGAGTCTTTTTGGGAAAGATGCAACAAGTTTTTCACACCTGGATTTGGGGATCCTCTGCCATTCCTCCTTGCAGATCCTCTCCAGTTCTGTCAGGTTGGATGGTAAACGTTGGTGGACAGCCATTTTTAGGTCTCTCCAGAGATGCTCAATTGGGTTTAAGTCAGGGCTCTGGCTGGGCCATTCAAGAACAGTCATGGAGTTGTTGTGAAGCCACTCCTTCGTTATTTTAGCTGTGTGCTTAGGGTCATTGTCTTGTTGGAAGGTAAACCTTCGGCCCAGTCTGAGGTCCTGAGCACTCTGGAGAAGGTTTTCGTCCAGGATATCCCTGTACTTGGCCGCATTCATCTTTCCCTCGATTGCAACCAGTCGTCCTGTCCCTGCAGCTGAAAAACACCCCCACAGCATGATGCTGCCACCACCATGCTTCACTGTTGGGACCGTATTGGACAGGTGATGAGCAGTGCCTGGTTTTCTCCACACATACCGCTTAGAATTAAGGCCAAAAAGTTCTATCTTGGTCTCATCAGACCAGAGAATCTTATTTCTCACCATCTTGGAGTCCTTCAGGTGTTTTTTAACAAACTCCATGCAGGCTTTCACGTGTCTTGCAATGAGGAGAGGCTTTCGTCGGGCCACTCTGCCATAAAGCCCCGACTGGTGGAGGGCTGCAGTGATGGTTGACTTTCTACAACTTTCTCCCATCTCCCGACTGCATCTCTGGAGCTTAGCCACAGTGATCTTTGGGTTGTTCTTTACCTCTCTCACCAAGGCTCTTCTCCCCCGATAGCTCAGTTTGGCCGGACGGCCAGCTCTAGGAAGGGTTCTGGTCGTCCCAAACGTCTTCCATTTAAGGATTATGGAGGCCACTGTGCTCTTAGGAACCTTAAGTGCAGCAGAAATTTTTTTGTAACCTTGGCCAGATCTGTGCCTTGCCACAATTCTGTCTCTGAGCTCTTCAGGCAGTTCCTTTGACGTCATGATTCTCATTTGCTCTGACATGCACTGTGAGCTGTAAGGTCTTATATAGACAGGTGTGTGGCTTTCCTAATCAAGTCCAATCAGTATAATCAAACACAGCTGGACTCAAATGAAGGTGTAGAACCATCTCAAGGATGATCAGAAGAAATGGACAGCACCTGAGTTAAATATATGAGTGTCACAGCAAAGGGTCTGAATACTTAGGACCATGTGATATTTCAGTTTTTCTTTTTTAATAAATCTGCAAAAATGTCAACAATTCTGTGTTTTTCTTTCAATATTGGGTGCTGTGTGTACATTAAGAAAAAAAAAAAGAACTTAAATGATTTTAGCAAATGGCTGCAATATAACAAAGAGTGAAAAATTTAAGGGTACGGAAAGTATTCAGACCCCCACTGTATATACAGGTGCATCGCAATAAATTAGAATGTCGTGGAAAAGTTCATTTATTTCAGTAATTCAACTCAAATTGTGGAACTTGTGTATTAAATAAATTCAATGCACACAGACTGAAGTACTTTAAGTCTTTGGTTCTTTTAATTTTAATTTAGCAAAAACCCACCAATTCACTATCTCAAAAAATTTGAATACTTCATAAGATCAATAAAAAAAAGGATATTTTAAACAGAAATGTCAGGCTTCTGAAAAGTATGTTCATATCTATCAATGTGGCGTGGCATGGAGGCAATAAGTCTGTGGCACTGCTCAGGTGTAATGGAAGCCCAGGTTGCTTTGATAGCAGCCTTCAGGTCATCTGCATTGTTGGGTCTGGTGTCTCTCATCTTCCTCTTGACAATACCCAAAAGATTCTCTATGGGGTTCAGGTCAGACAAGTGTGCTTGATTGGCCAGCAAAGTAACACCATGGTCACTAAACCAGCTTTTGGTACCTTTGGCAGTGTGGGCAGGTGCCAAATCCTGCTGGAAAATGAAATCAGCATCTCCATAATGCTTGTCAGCAGAAGGAAGCATGAAGTGCTCTAATATATCCTGGTAGATGGCTGCGTTGACTGTGGACTTCAGGAAACACAGTGGACCAACACCAGCAGATGACATGGCAGCCCAAATCATCACTGACTGTTGAAACTTCACACTGGACTTCTAGCAACATGGTTTCTGTGCCTCTCCACTCTTTCTCCAGACTCTGGGACCTTGATTTCCAAATGAAATGCAAAATTTACTTTCATCTGAAAAGAGGACTTTGGATCACTGAGCAACAGTCCTTTTCTCCTTAGCCCAGGTAAGACTCTTCTGACGTTGTCTTTGCTTCAGAAGTGGCTTGGTATGTGGAATGTGACAGTTGTAGCCCATTTCCTGAATACGTCTGTGTGCGGTGTCTCTTGATGCACTGAGTCAGTCCACTCCTTTTGAAGCTCTCCTAAGTTCTTAAATCGGCTTCGCCTGACAATCTTCTCAAGCCTGCGGTCATTCCTTTCACTTGTATACCTTTTCCTACCAGAAGTTTTCCTTCCAGTCAACTTTCCATGAATATGCTTTGGCACAGCACTCTGCGAACAGCCAGCTCTTTCAGCAATGACCCTCTGTGGCTTACCCTCATTGTAGAGGGTCCTGATGATCGTCTTCTGGACAACTGTCAAATCAGCAGACTTCCCCATGACTGCTGTTGGGATTACTGAGCTAAAACCCAGTATTTATACCCTGAGAATGGTAATTTAATAGAACTTGAAATTAAATATTCTAATAATTTGAGATACTGATTTTTTGATTTTGATGAGCAGCAAGCTGTAATCATCAAAATGAAAACAAAAAAGTCTGGAAATATTTTACTTTGTCTAATAAATCTAGAATATATTTAAGTTTTACTTTTTGAATTAAATTACTGAGAATTTTTACTTTTTCATGATATCCTAATTTATTTACAATTAGGATATCATGAAATATCATGAAAGTAAAAAAAAATTCTGTAATTTTATATATATATATAAAATTTGTTACAGTTATCGACTAATGCTGATCATCTTACCACCTCTGTCTAAAATGATTCTGTCTGTAATCTAACCTTTCTTCTGTTCTGTTGTTGTAGCCACATCATGGAGCATTTAGAAGGGGTGATTGAAAAGCCAGAGTCGGACATGACACCCCAAGAGCTGCAGCTTCACTATTTCAAGATGCACGACTATGATGGCAACAATCTGCTGGATGGACTTGAGCTTGCCACTGCCATTACTCATGTGCATAGAGAGGTGTGTGCTCTAATTTTGAGCTTGACTTTATGCTGTGTACACTACTGACTCAAAGTTTGGACACAATCTACTTTGAGCTGCACGATTAATCGATTCAAACACGCACACGAATAACTACGATTCGGTATTGTCTATTGAACCTTCATCCAGAGCATCATACCAGAACATTCAAATCTGTGTTGGCGCTGCCACTGAGCCAGAGAGAGCAGTTGTCATGTATAGCTTCTGTATAAAACGGCTTCACAAACAGTTTTTTCAACAACTTAGTATTTATTAGGGCTGGGTATTGACACAATTTTCACAATTCGATTCGATTACTATCCTCATGCTTTCGATTCGATATCGATTATTTTGGATGTATATCAGATACAATACATGAGATTTTTTTTCCTCTAGAAAATTTGCCAACTAATGCTGTAAACTACACATGTAAGTCAGTTGGTACTACTATAATAATATTGAAGGTTAACTTAACTTATTTATATACTATTATTCAAATTACACTCAATTATGTTTTTTATTATAAATAAAGTTCAGAATTACATAATCATATTTCTACTCCAATTTAGTTTTTTTTTAGTTTTTTTTTTTTAAATATAAACATTTAAATCTTGGCTGTCATAACTGATTTATTCAAACATACAGGTCCTTCTCAAAAAATTAGCATATTGTGATAAAAGTTCATTATTTTCCATAATGTAATGATAAAAATTAAACTTTCATATATTTTAGATTCATTGCACACCAACTGAAATATTTCAGGTCTTTTATTGTTTTAATACTGATGATTTTGGCATACAGCTCATGAAAACCCAAAATTCCTATCTCAAAAAATTAGCATATTTCATCCGACCAATAAAAGAAAAGTGTTTTTAATACAAAAAAAGTCAACCTTCAAATAATTATGTTCAGTTATGCACTCAATACTTGGTCGGGAATCCTTTTGCAGAAATGACTGCTTCAATGCGGCGTGGCATGGAGGCAATCAGCCTGTGGCACTGCTGAGATGTTATGGAGGCCCAGAATGCTTCGATAGCGGCCTTAAGCTCATCCAGAGTGTTGGGTCTTGCGTCTCTCAACTTTCTCTTCACAATATCCCACAGATTCTCTATGGGGTTCAGGTCAGGAGAGTTGGCAGGCCAATTGAGCACAGTAATACCATGGTCAGTAAACCATTTACCAGTGGTTTTGGCACTGTGAGCAGGTGCCAGGTCGTGCTGAAAAACGAAATCTTCATCTCCATAAAGCTTTTCAGCAGATGGAAGCATGAAGTGCTCCAAAATCTCCTGATAGCTAGCTGCATTGACCCTGCCCTTGATAAAACACAGTGGACCAACACCAGCAGCTGACATGGCACCCCAGACCATCACTGACTGTGGGAACTTGACACTGGACTTCAGGCATTTTGGCATTTCCTTCTCCCCAGTCTTCCTCCAGACTCTGGCACCTTGATTTCCGAATGACTTTGGACCACTGAGCAACAGTCCAGTGCTGCTTCTCTGTAGCCCAGGTCAGGCGCTTCTGCCGCTGTTTCTGGTTCAAAAGTGGCTTGACCTGGGGAATGCGGCACCTGTAGCCCATTTCCTGCACACGCCTGTGCACGGTGGCTCTGGATGTTTCTACTCCAGACTCAGTCCACTGCTTCCGCAGGTCCCCCAAGGTCTGGAATCGGTCCTTCTCCACACTCTTCCTCAGGGTTCGGTCACCTCTTCTCGTTGTGCAGTGTTTTTTGCCACACTTTTTCCTTCCCACAGACTTCCCACTGAGGTGCCTTGATACAGCACTCTGGGAACAGCCTTTTCGTTCAGAAATTTCTTTTTGTCTTACCCTCTCGCTTGAGGGTGTCAATGATGGCCTTCTGGACAGCAGTCAGGTCAGCAGTCTTACCCATGATTGCGGTTTTGAGTAATGAACCAGGCTGGGAGTTTTTAAAAGCCTCAGGAATCTTTTGCAGGTGTTTAGAGTTAATTAGTTGATTCAGATGATTAGGTTAATAGCTCGTTTAGAGAACCTTTTCATGATATGCTAATTTTTTGAGATAGGAATTTTGGGTTTTCATGAGCTGTATGCCAAAATCATCAGTATTAAAACAATAAAAGACCTGAAATATTTCAGTTGGTGTGCAATGAATCTAAAATATATGAAAGTTTGATTTTTATCATTACATTATGGAAAATAATGAACTTTTATCACAATATGCTAATTTTTTGAGAAGGACCTGTACATTTAAAGGTGCTAAATAGGATGTTTTGTTTTATAAATTTTTGCAATATTACTTGAAACTGTCTTTACTAACTGATAAAAGACTATTTATTAAGTGCACTGAAAGGAATATTATTAATATACATCATCTGTGCACGAGGTAGGGCCTTAAAAACATCAGCCAATCGCGTAAACGATTGGCCCTCTGGCTTGTCAATCACTGCCATGACGTTCCTTGTGAGACGTGCGCGGCTGCGCGCTCCAGTAACTTTCCACACTCCACAGGCGCCGCATGCAATGTTTTTGTCAGGAGACAGAAGTAACCACTGCAGATTATGAGTTACCTGCGGTGATTCCGACATAATGAATCCACTAAGTGTGTGCGCGGCTTTAAGTCGCGCACACACACTTATAACGATTGTAAGGCCGATTATGAATGTAAATTGATACTTATGACTGATCGCGCTCAAACGCGTCCAGTCAGAGCCAGTTGCGTTCAGTCTGCGATTACAGTCGGTGTTCAAATTCCATGTGAAAGTATATAAATCTTCTTCAGGAGCAGGAAACAATCGCTGTATGTTGAGCATAGTCTTAGAATGTTTTAGCTAGTCGTTAAATGTGTGCCCGGCTTAATAACCCAGCGAATGCCGGTGGTAAACACTCGTGTTCCAATACTCGTGCACGAGTTTTGGGAGGCGTTCCCTAGAAATTTGCTGTGAAGGAGGGGGGCTGTTCTTACGCATGCGCTCATTTCAAAAACTCAGTAACAGTCTTTGGATTCTCAGTCGACGAAAAAATCCTCTCTATTACCTTTAAATATTGAAGAACATTACAATGAATAGGTAACGTGCATAGCTATATTTATCAGAATGTTGCTAGAGTGCACTTTTCTAGCTGACTAATGAGTTTATGGTCACACTGAATATGTTTTTCAGCCCACTGCTCCGGGTGTGTGTTCACGGTGTGTGTGTTCACTGCTGTGTGTGTGCGCACTTATATGGGTTTAATACAAATTCCGAGTATGGGTCACCATACTTGGCCACATGTCACTTCACTTTCACTTCACTTTTTTCTGAGGTAAATGTGACGTTACGTGACATTGTTTACAACGTCATTATTGACGTTTTTTTTTTTTTGAGGTTGAAACACTGATTGAGCTTTTACACGAGACATGATACGGATTTCGGTAAGATGTACTGTACTGTCACATTAAACAGCGCCAAAACGGTATTTATTTTTTGAATGTCATAATAAGATGGACGTAATTTGAAATCTGAGACTTTGCTTCATATCAAAAGTAACAAAGCACAAAGATTATGGCGATTTATTTGAAGGGAGGCGCGCTGCCTGCATATTCTGCTCATTAATCAACTGAAAACAGACTAGACTAATCGATTCTTGGGATTTAAGAATCGATATCGGTTCGTAAAAATGAGAATCGATTAATCTAGAAATCGATTTTTTTTTTTTTACCCAGTCCTAGTATGTATGTATGTATGTATTTATTTATTTAATGTTTTATTTGTATAGGGATAGATACAATAAACATAGATGAAACTGGGACAACAGCCATCCAATGCATGTATTATAGTGCTTGTAGCTAAAGCTAATTTGCATCACTTGTCCCTAGAAGGGCTTTTATAAATTACAATTACAACAACAACAAACTAATCATTTAAATAATAATAATAGTAATAAAAAGAGGAAAAAAATAAACATGAGTACAAGTTTGTTGTTGAATTAACCATGACTTAGTAACTTTATTTAAAAAATATTAAAACTTGCAGCAGATTTTAAACAATCAGGGAATGAATTACAAAATTGTACACATTTCACTGGGAGCAAAAGACAGATCTTTTGTCTGAGCAAAAGATATTTTACAGAATACAATTGTACAATTTCCACTAGAAGCCGCTCTGGTGGATCTGCTGCACCCCTTGCAATCTCTCAAAGAAATTACATAAGGGCTGAGGGGCAAGACTATTTAAACATTTAAACACGAACTTTACATAGTGAAGAAAGACCAAGTGAGCAAAGCTTAAAATCCGATATTTATTTAAGATCTGACAATGATGGTATCTTATTTGCTTTCCATCTAAAATTTTCAAGGCTCTGTTGAGGCATTCGATCTGATTAATTACAGTCTGAGACCAAATAGTTAATCCATAGGACATGTGTGATAATATCAAGTTTAAAAACAGAAGGGCATGATCATATGTTAAACAGTTTCTTATTAATTTGAAGATGGTAAGATTTGCTTTAATCATTTTACGTATCTTTTTCACATGACGTTAACTGAGAATCTAAAATCATGCCAAGATATTTTTCCTCTGATGCTTGTTCAATAACCTCATCTTTAATTCTAATGTTTAAAGATTCTGTTACAGGTAATTTTTTATTGAAAAACATATAGTCTTTGTCTTTTGAATATTTAAGGTTAAACGAGGCATCAAGCCAAGCTGACACACTTTCTAGGTTTCTTGTTATCTTTTTTTTTTTCTTCAACCTCCACACAATTTTTACCAGATGCTTAAATAACTGTCATCATTTGAAGACATATTTCAGGAAGGACATTTATATAAATACTAAAAAGAATAGGACCTAAGATGGTTCTCTGAGGGATTCTTGTTTCGATCTTATGAGAGAATGACTTTGACAACACTTTGTTCATGATTTTTTTTAAATTGTTTTGATATATTATACTTTGACATCATTATTTCTGTCTTAAAATAATCCAAAATGATCACAGAAGCACTGGGATAAAAAATTATAGTTCAGATATAAACACTGATGTCACAGCAGATCCCCTTTTGAAAGTACCTTGGCACATCAAATAACGATTGTATCGGTTACGCCAGTGGGTGGTGACAAGTAACTGTTAAAAAAAATGTATTTGTCATTGAATCGTTGATTCAAGAGATTTATTCAAAATCATTGATTCATCCAGTAATGAAACAAGTGAAGTATTTATGAGTCATTTAATCATTCATTCAAACCTTAAAAATGTAAAAAAAAAAAACATTTTTAAATAGACTGCAGCAATTAATATTTTGTCAGAACCTCCAGTAAAATGTGTTATTTTATTTAGTTGTCTGTTTAGGATCGTGGGAGAATCGTGATCTCTATTTGGATTGTGATTCTCACTTTATCCAGAATCGTGCAGCTCTAAATCTACACTTTTTAAAAATGAACTACTGTATTATTATTATTAACGTGTTATTTAATTTTAATTGGATTTTATAATCTTACCTTAGGTACAGTTGTTTCAGCCTCTCCTTCCATCATTTTGTCATGTTGTGTTCCATTCATTCCAACACACATGTAGTGTAGTGTTGTGTCGTGTTCCATTCAATTATAATAAGTATTGTCATCTGGCTTTGGTTTCCAGGAAAGAGGAGATGATAGCCAGCCAATGAAGGAAGAGGATCTCATCAACCTCATTGATGACGTCCTCAGAGACGATGACAAAAACAATGATGGCTACATTGACTATGCAGAGTTTGCGAGGTCTCTGGAGTAAAAGACGACAGGAACAGCCGTGGCCTTACTGTGAATGCAGATTACCTCTGATGTACAAATCTCTAGCACATTCCTTCATGTGTGTCCGATTTCAGTGGCGCAGTATATTCATGCTTTAGTATAACCAGTATAAAATGCCATACAGTGAAATCGTGAGGGGCATGAGATGTTTTGTATTTATGCCATCAGTGTAACTATTCATTGTTGCACTCACATCTGCATCTCTTTTCAGAATGGACCCTGGATGTGTATAAACTGCCAAATTTATCCAATGTAAACAAGTATAAATTGTTATTGTTAAATAAATGCTTTGCAGTGACACTCTTTTGCAAAGCTGATGGTTAAATGAAGCTAATGTGGGACATAATCGCTGCTCTGCTGATGAATGATGGCAAACACACTTTTTCTGCCTTAAAGGGATTATCACTGTTACTGTCATTAAAAAAATACCCATTCAAAATGATCTGAAAGGGCAGAACTTGGTGAGCGCACAACATCTAACTATGTACATATAAATGTCCAAAATGCCTATTCGGACATGTAAATCTTGATGAATCCCTCTGTAGGCTTAATGCTACTTTGGCTGGATTTAACAGCTACCATCTATTTGATGAAGTTGTCCATTTCTAAAACAGGAATAGGAATTGTATCCTCTAAAACATCAGTCTGAATGTACACAAAATGTCATATGGGTCAATGACGTGATGCTGTTTTTGTTAGGATCTTTTAATTTATTTAGAAATAAAGTTAAATCATCAATATAGTGACACTTATTCCATGATGAACAATCATTTTGATATTTTTGTGAAGCATAAATTAAAAAATGTTTGGGTGATGCAACTACCCTAATATGATAATGAAGAAGAACGCCTTATTATTAAAAGAAGAAAACTTTAATAGTTTGGTATAATTTTTTGTTATTCCCTAATAAAACTGCTTATTATTTGGAAAAACATAATTCTGCCAAATCAAACTTGTTTGGTTCAACCAAAATGCTGAAAAAAATAACCTTTCTTGTAAATGGTATAAAAGTTTTCCAAAACTTTATGTAACCAGCAAAAAGCGCATTTCTAAGAACGTGGCTTGTATTGTTTTCAACAAAATATTTCAAAGAATGTCATTGACCAATGGCAAAATGAACAGCATTTAATTTAATCATGTGTCATTTATTTCTACCAAAGCTGAAAATTGTTATTGATGACTTTGAGTAGAAATGCAATTTAAAATCTCATATGGTCTATTGTACATTTCATCTGAGATGGGAATAACATGTTCATAATGGTCCTTATTTAAAGTGCAGTGTATTCAGTGTAAACTGAACCTAGTTTAATTGTCACAGTTTAGTATTGATAAAGGAAATCAATATAAATGTAATTATTTTTGTCTATGGAGATATAGCAATAATTGAGAGAAAAATGTTCTGTGTGACTGAAAATATAATAAAGACAGAAAACATCAATCTTGCTTCGTCATTGAAAAAACTTTATTATTTGTTCTTGCACAAAAGGGAAGATAAAAGAGTTTACGGCTACTCAATAACCCATCAGCACTTGCTCTAGTTCCAGTGACTAGTGGTTTCCAGCGCTGACACAGAGGCCAGTGAGAGCACTGAAGTAGTGGATGATCCGATGTTACGCAGCTGATTGTACCAGTCATCAGGCTGTCTGGTGGCTTGTGATGGAGCAGGGCCAGAGGGGCAAGAGAAGTGATTGCTGGAGGACGTATGGGATGGGAAGCCTCCAGGGGGCAGCACTGAAGAGAATCGGGGGATGTGTGGCAGGGAATGAGGGCACTGGTACTGCCGCCCCATGGCAGAGGAAGACACACACATACTGCTAAAGAGAGGCCCTCGCCCTGGCACTCTGCCCACCGGCAGCACTTTATGGGTGATACGATCCTGCTTCCGCTGCTTGGCACGGCGGTTCTGGAACCATACCTGCAGCAGGGAGTGAAAAGCAGGCAGGTTCAGCTCAGAATCAGCTAGAGTAATCAGACCAGGGAATCGAGGTTTGGCTGGGTAACATGGAAAGTTAGCTGTAGATGCTGTAACTACACCATGTTGGTGGCCATTCAAAACGTAATTTTCTTTCCAGCAACATTTAAATTACTAACATGTCATTATATTATAATAGATGTTTTACCAGTGGCCAAGAACTAAATACATCAATACAGTTCTACAATAATCCAGACATTTCCTAACCAGGTGTGTGTAACATGGCACAATTAACGGGGAATAAAATGTGAATAAAAGCCTGTTCATCAAATAAAGCGATCGTGTCTCTTTAGAATATTTGGACTAAACCGCTCAATTCATATGGATTAGTTTTACGATCTCTTTATGAACGTTTTGAAGCATCAAAGTGTCAGTTGCGTAGCTGTCTACGGAGCTGTCGATTTCATAAAAAAGATCTTCATTTGTGTTCCAAAGATGAACGAAAATCTTACGGGTTTGTAAAGACATGAGGGTGAGTAATTAATGACATAATTTTCATTTTTGGGTGAGATTGGGTGAGATTGTTCTAAAGACAAAACTTTATAATAATTTGACTTCCTGAAAAGAATGTTCTTCAAAAAATCATTGTAAATAACCTCTTAAAGTTTGGAAAACCTCCAACTTGTCTTAAATCCCCAAAAAGTCAAATGTTTCATGATTTTTTGGGTTGTTTAAATTATTAAACATTACAACACAATATATTACAAAGGAATTTGCACGAGTATACTCCAACGATTGATAATGTAAGCAATGATCCATTATTATTCATTTTCTTCTTAAGAAAAGAAATAAGATGTTCTTAAGAAAATATTTTTGCAAACTTCTTTAGAAGTGTCAAGAGTTGGAACTTTCTTCTGAACTTCTCTTGGAAAAAGTTGGAACTTTCTTACGATTCAATTCTTATAAACTGATCTTAAGAAATGTCTTCTTTCTTAAAGGATTAGTTCACTTTAAAATGAAAATTACCCCATGATTTACTCGCCCTCAAGCCATCCTAGGTGTATTTGACTTTCTTCTTTCAGAGTTATATTAAAGGGTTAATTCACCCAAAAATGAAAATAATGTCATTTATTACTCCCCCTCATGCCGTTCCACACCTGTAAGACCTTTGTTAATCTTCGGAATGCAAATTAAGATATTTTTGTTGAGATCCGATGGCTCAGTGAGGCCTGCACAGCCAGCAATGACATTTCCTCTCTCAAGATCCATTAATGTACTAAAAACATATTTAAATCAGTTCATGTGAGTACAGTGGTTCAATATTAATATTATAAAGCGACAAGAATATTTTTTGTGCACCAAAAAAAAACAAAATAATGACTTATATAGTGATGGCCGATTTCAAAACACCGCTTCATGAAGCTTCGGAGCGTTATGAATCATTTGTGTCGAATCAGCGGTTCGGAGCGCCAAAGTCACGTGATTTCAGCAGTTTGGCGGTTTGACACACGATCCGAATCATTCGATACGCTGATTCATAACGCTCCAAAGCTTAATGAAGCAGTGTTTTGAAATCAGCCATCACTATATAAGTCATTATTTTGGGTTTTTTTTGGTGCACAAAAAATATTCTTGTTGCTTTATAATATTAATATTGAACCACTGTACTCACATTCAACTGATTAAAATATGTTTTTAATGGATCTTGAGAGAGGAAATGTCATTGCTGGCTCACTGAGCCATCGGACTCCAACAAAAATATCTTAATTTGTGTTCTGAAGATGAACGAAGGTCTTACAGGTGTGGAACGGCATGAGGGTGAGTAATAAATGACATTATTTTCATTTTTGGGTGAACTAACCCTTTAATAATCACCCTGATGCTCCCAAGCTTTATAATGGCAGTGCACTGAAACCACCTGAAGCTCAAAAAAGTGCATCCATCCATCAAAAACGTACTCCACACGGCTCTGGGGGGTTAATAAAGGCCCTCTGAAGAGAAGAGATGCATTTATGTAAGAAAAATATCCATATTTATCACATTATAAAGTAAAATAACTACACTCTAAAAACTGCTGGGTTAAATATGGACAAAACCAGGGATTGGGTTGTTTTCACCCAGCCATTTTTTTCAACCAATTTTGGATTTATTTTTTTAGCCAGCAATATAGTAATATAGTAAAAGGCGTGTTTTTGCTCACCCCCAAATAGGGGCAAATNGCTCAAAAAAGTGCATCCATCCATCAAAAACGTACTCCACACGGCTCTGGGGGGTTAATAAAGGCCCTCTGAAGAGAAGAGATGCATTTATGTAAGAAAAATATCCATATTTATCACATTATAAAGTAAAATAACTAGCTTCCGCCAGACCGCCTTCTGCATTCAACTTACGAAAAAAGTGTAAATGATGTCGCGTAGAAGGCGTAGGATGTAGCGTAAGCATTTTGAACTGTGAGAAGCATTACACTTTCTTCGTAAGTGATTTACGAACACCACTAGTTAGTGTAACATAAAACGAGGAAAATGTATTTAAGTTACATATCAGTTCAATTATCACAGCAAACAGGTCAGTTACCTGTATGCGAGCCTCGTTGAGTTTGGTGGCTCTCGCGAGCTCCTCTCTATAATAGATATCAGGATAGTGGTTCTGTCTGAAAGCTAACTCCAGCTGTTCCAACTGCTCATTGCTGAAAGTAGTTCGGTGTCTCCTGCGGGATGGTGAAGGGTACGGTCTTGATCGACCTCCGCCACCCCTGGTGCTCTCAGATGTCCCAGAATCTTTTCTTGGGTGATTTTGAACATCTGCATCCAATAAAGTTTAAATCAAAGAGGTGAATTCATTACTTCTTTGTTACTCCTAAAGATGTCCAAACAGAAAGTGTCTTGACTCGGGTCTCTCTCTAGTTACAAGCAATTTCCTATTGACAGTGAGAGTTTCATCAACCATTGACACCTCTGAGATGCTGGATTTGCAGGTACACTTCTCTCAAATGATGTTCACTGAAGACAGAGGATTTAAGAGTCTTAATGCTTCCAAACAAATGTCCAGGAACTCAAAAGACAGCAGGCTTTGCAACCTAAACTCAATATCGTGAGAGAGAGGCATGCCAGAACCCTGAGGATTATGTTCAGCTTAAGCAAACAATGGCCGAAAAAGTGACTAATTTGTCAAATTGTGGGACTCTTAGTTTCCAGGGGCTATTCACAGCATTAGTGTGGAGGGTAGGAAGTGGTAGAATTTTTGAGTGTCAAACTGTACCTAATGAATTATGAAAATATGGCTCCAAAAAAGTGACTGAAACACAAATGAAAATACTTCTATTTTGCCTTTTTTTTTTTTTTTTTTTTTACAATTTANTTAAATAATTTTTTTAATAAATTTTTTAATAATATTTTTTTTTTAATATATTTTCAGCATTATTATTTTATTGAAAAATGCATCTGAATTTCAACTGTTCAAATGATTTCCACTTTTTCTTTAATGACAACATGACAAAAATAGATTAGGAAGTTCATGTTAGGTTTTATTAAACAAACAGCCACCATGGGAGTGATAAATAAAATAATAAAAAATAAAATAAAATAAAAATACCCCAAGACTAATATAAAAAACACAATACAGCAATGCTGGCATAATTATTGGCATNAAAATAAAATAAAATAAAATAAAATAAAAATACCCCAAGACTAATATAAAAAACACAATACAGCAATGCTGGCATAATTATTGGCATAAGTTATTATTTTAATTTTGATATCCTTTCTTTATATATTGTATATTATACAATCACAATCAAATTTTAAAAAACCTTCTTGAACCCTTGCTATTCTAGTTTCTCTTTGACTTTTCTGCACTTTTATATGTGCTCTCTGTATAGTTTACTCTTGAAAGTTGCCATTGCAGTATGATAAATTGCTTGTGATGTTCCTTTTTTTAGATAAAAGCATCTGTTAAATGTCTAAATTGTAATTATTTTTCATATATTGAATTGACATATGCTCATGTATAACACTAGAATATTTCTGTAGGCCTAGTAAATGTAATATTCTTACCTGCGCTTGAGCTAACCGTGACCTCAGAGTAATTTTCAGAGAACTGTTGCTGAGGTTTGTCTGTGTCCATTTCAAACTCTCTCTGGGTTGCAGGCAAGATTGAGGTTTGACCTCAGTCCTAACCGAACTATGCTTTTCACAGAAATCTAATGTGACATCACAGAGCAGTCACACCTCTCAACTAGCCGCTCACATGATGGTGAAGCCCACAGTAACATGTGTGAATGTTAAAATAAAACTGTAATTAATGTAGTACTGTTGGCATAATAATGACAAGCATGTGTGAGTAAAAATGTTCCTAAATCTGAGACATTTTGGATAATAATAATAATATGACTTGGAATTCTGAGATGAAAATTGTAATTGACTATTTTCACCACCAGGGGGAGAGTGAACAAAAGAAATAGACGCAAGAGGAAAAGATCTCAAAAGAAAAACAAGCTAACTAGTGTTTCTTTTACACAATAAATATTAAATAAGATTTGGGCTCTGGGAGCGTGGCATATTTAGATTACGCAATGTAAAAATGTTTTGAACATGTTATGTTGTGATATCACGTTGTATAGCCAGAATTTTTGGTTATTAAACTTATACAGCCCATTTATACAGGAAGCATCATTTTGTTTTTACATGCCAATTAGTGGGCGGGTTTATCTAAAATTGTTAATGCTTTAATAATAAGCTGTGCCAGAATTTGCACACTATCAGAGTATGATGTAAACCATATTGGCATTGCCTATTTTACAACAACAGTCGCACTACTGATACGAATAGGACAGTTTTTATCCTTTGGTATGCCAAATTTATATCAAAACACTATGAAAAACGTAGAGAGAAAACGTAAGTAGGCCTATTTTACACTTTGACGTATTGGTGATTAATTGTATACATTTGTATGATTTGATTTGAACAATAACATTTTTTGTGTGTGTGAAAACTAAGCATGAAGGTCCACTCCTAACCCAAAACATTGTTTTTAAAAAAACAATTTGTTTATGAAGCATGAAGAACTGAATTGGTTCTGCAAGACCAGACTGAAGAGCTCTGACAGACGGGATAAAAGTCAGTCAGACCTTGGAGTCAGAGACATGGCAAGTATGAATATCATTTTTGCCAAGGTGGGTGACTTAGTGTTCCTGAGGGAGTCTACAGTCAACCAGACCCGGACTGCCAGGATCTGCCTGTTCTTTTCTGCATTTGAAAAAGGATTTATTCAAGAAGAAAAGAAAGTGAGTTGGGTTCATATGCTATTCACTCACCTCAACAAAAAACCTCAGAGTAGCTTTTGCTCTGAGGTCACTGAGGTGATGATGGCTGAATGTAAGTACACCTGTCCTGCAGAGAACCAGAAGATCTTCTCAAGTAACTCAATCTTCTTTACTGCATCTCTTTCAGCTTCATCTGCCAAATTCCCTGTGAACTAATGATCTGGATTAAATATTTACCTCCTTGTCTGTGCTTTACAGAACATTACTGTTATTTACAGTCAAAGCTTGAAATAATTTGATCTATCTATCTATCTATCTATCTATCTATCTATCTATCTATCTATCTATCTATCTATCTATCTATCTATCTATCTATCTATCTAGTCTGTCTGTCTGTCCTATATGTCATGTTTTTGTTTTGTTTTTTTACATAAAAATAATATTTAGAAATTGAGATACAGATTCTAAACTATGAAACCACATAATGTTAAAGTGTTCTTGAAAGTGAGAGTGACATGTGAAGGCCAAGTATGGTAACCCATACTCAGAATTTGTCCTCTACATTTAACCCATCCAAGTTAGTGCACACACTTTAGGAGTAGGGAGTAGTGAGTAATGAACACACACACCCGGAGCAGTGGGCAGCCATTTTGCTGTGGCTCCCCGGGGAGTGATAGGAGGATTTGTGTCTTGCTCAGGGGCACCTCAGTCGTTTCCTTCCAGTATTGCGAATCTAACCCACAACCTTCGCGTTACCAGTCTGATTCTCTAACTATTAGGCCACGACTGCCCCTGTATTGTCATACAGATGCATTGTAATGTTCATATTCAGTAGAAATGTCTATGACTGCTGTTAAGCTTTTAAGCATTGTGTAAAGCAGAGCTCAAATGAAAAGGAAGAAAATGGGTGTGTATGAGTACGGTCAGCCCAAGGGCCTGTACCCAAAACTGGAGAATCACAGGGACTAGCCAAACTCATCAGACCCCCACAACGCCGTGACCAGCCTGCTTCCCAACGTGACCTCTGGGAATTTCCAAAAGTTAGAGGAATTCTGACTCAGACTAGACCCAGTAGAGAACTGGGAGGAGGTTCTGCCTGTGAGGCCCAAAGTTTAACCACAACACATGCATAGACTTGTGCACATACACGAATATACAAGCATACATGCGCATGCAAAATTGTATTGATATGCAGAGAGGAACTTCTCTCCTCCCAATTTCCTGGGACTGAACTAAGAGTGACCTGCCTGGCCATCCCTCAGCCCCGATGGAAGGAATGTAACCCAACACTTTCTGCCCTGTCCTACTTGGTGGCTTGCATGTCTGTGTGCGTGTGTGCACATGCAAACAACAGGGTGATAAAGACACAGATTCACCTTTTTTCCATTTGACTAAGGAAAAAACTACAATTAAAAGGGGCATCAAGTATTTTTTTTTTTCAAAAAAGTGTTGGTGTCTAAAATGTTGTTTTATTTCACCCACAGTGGACACCTATAATACCTGAAGAAAGCTGCCCTTACAAAAACTTACTTCAAGTTAATTTTACTAAGTATATTTAAGTAAAGTTCAAGCATATTTTTAAGTTTATGTAGTAAGTATACTAATATGAATGTACTAGTATATTTGTAAGTGTGCTACTTCAATACTACTTGAGATTAAATTGGCCTTTTAGTGTATAAAAGTATACTTTTAAGTATACTTTAAGTGTAACAGTACTAAACTGAGAACACAACTAGTTTACAAATACAATTTTCGTTTGTACAACTATACTACAAGTGAACTTATAGGTGTACTGATAGTTTACTAGTGTAACACATTTTTTAGTTTATGAAAGTACACTTTGAAGTATACTCTCAGTAAACTACTAGTTTAGTAGTTTTATTCTTAAGTATACTTGTTTTCTTTAAGTAAACTTAACATCATACAGTTTTCTTGATAAATATTTACAGACAATGTAAGTTTATAAGACAGTATGTAAAACTGTGAAAAAAAGTTTTTAATAGGATACTCAATCAAAAGAGTAAACACAACTACAAGCCAAGTATATACTTAATTATACTTTTAAGTATATCTCGATCAAAAGATTGAGTACAAGTGTAGGCCAAATATACTTAGACTTTTCTTTAAGTATAAGTCAAGTATACTTAAGTGTAATTTTAAGTAGGCATATGTCTGAGAAGTACATAAAAGTAAACTGAAATTTGAAAAGAAGTATACTAATAGCACAAACTTCTTTTTTTGTAAGGGTATGCATGATATTACATTTTACATTTACATTTATGCATTTGGCAGACGCTTTTATCCAAAGCGACTTACATTGCATTATACTATACATTTGTATCTTGAGTATGTGCAATCCCTGGGATCGAACCCATGACCTTGGCATTGCTAGTGCCATGCTCTAACCACTGAGCTACAGGAAAGCCATGATATATAATATAAATTAAAATACACTTCAAAATAATTGATCACTGCTACAAAAACAATTAATATAATATAATATATTAATAAATATGAGGAATATACATGTTGCTTGTAAAAATATACTGTCAGAATACACAGCCTTTTTGGTATGTAACAGAAAAAAGATGGTGTTGTTACAGAATCTACCAGCAGAGGCAAACGGACCCATTCTACCAGCCAAACTTTACCCCTTGGTTGCCCCTCATGGTGTCTGCCATGTTGAGACCACATGACCAGCTCACTTTATCTCGGTTAACCCCCCATTATCAGACATTTTCAGTTGGGGAAAAAATTACTTGCGGGAGACAAATATGCCTGTGAGAATATTGTATTTCTACAATGGTATTTGAAAACCAGTATACTGGCCAGCAAAAAATAAACAAAAAATGACTTGTTAGTTCAATGGAGACTGAATGTTCTTAACTGATTACAGTTGTTTTTGTGGTTTGTGAAAATGTCATTTTCGTGCAGTCTCACACACATGGTCTTCATGAAAGACGTCAGTGCTCTAACATCAGACAGATATCTTTGAACTGTACTGGACAGATTTGTGTCCTGCCAGTATGTTTCTCTTTGGTGACTTTCCCATTTGTTTGTGTATGAGAACACAAACTCATGTGCAAGGTGAAAGAGAAAGTTTTATCAATGGAGACTCGTGCGATAATAAACAGGTTTATATCTATAAAGGAGAACTTTATTAGCCTATAAAAGCTGCTCCCAGTGCAGCTAGACAGGCAATTATCCAGCTGTCTGGCGTTCCTCCCTCCCACATAGTATACACTGCAGGAGCAAGAGGGAAAGCAGATGTATAGGCTTCAGAGGTTCATTAGTGATGTGCAAACTCTTGTGTCTGGGGCACGAAAGACTGTAAGTGAGTGGGATGGTGGAATTTTCACCCGTGCAGGCTTGACCTCTCAGTATATCCCTGTGGCTGTCTGGAGAGCGAGAAGAGACACAGGTGCTTCCAAGGGATCTCAGATGGGGCTGCAAGAAACAGGAAACCACCGTCGCTCACAGGCATCCAGACAACACCTCNCACACACACACACACACACACACACACACACACACACACTATACAAACACACACACACACATACACACAAACCACGCCAGCTCTGGCTCATTTTCAGACACTTTCCAAAACAAAAAGGGGGAGAGAAAATTATTATTATTATCAATTTTCTGAAGCTAGTGTGATTGGTGTTCACTTGTGTAAGCCACCACCACAACACTATTCTCCCTTTTCTGGGTGGTAGCTAGATGACCTGGATCAATTAGCCCAAAACCTTGTAACTGGGAATCTCAGTCTATAGGATTTTTTTTTTTTCATTTTATTGTGTTGCAAGCAGTGCACGAAATGGGCCAGTATGCACCGGTATGCAGTACCGGCACTTCTATATTTTAATCTGTAGTGTACCCACACTTTTTCTTGCGTACCGGCACTTCTCACATGTTGCCGGCGTTATGCCAAATTCTGTGACCCACCAAAATATGTGACCCTAGTAGGCACTGTATTGAACTAATTCAGCCTACTTCTAATGCCAATCATAACATGCTTATCATAACCCATTTCACTCATGGTTACTGCAGGCAGAAAACAAAATAGTAAGTATCATCAGCAAAACTTGAAATGGCTCAGCAATTTACTGCAGAGCAAGCACTAAACGCAATCAAATACACTGAAAAAATTAGTTTTGAGAATATGAGATCACGAATATGAGCCAGATGCTGAATGTACTGTGAAATGAGCTCTGACAAGGACAGCAGTTATGGTATAAAACATCTGCTCAAAATGAACAATTCCAAGTTACAAAAGTTAACAAAATATGCTTTATATTATTTTTCTGTAATTGTTATTACTCTACTATCAGGAGAGCACCCTCCTGAAAGTTACAAACTAAAACTAAATAAAAAATATCTGGTGAAAGGCAACATTTGATCAGCAGGTGAGTATGTTGAACCAATTAATTGTTAAATAAAAATGTTACAAACCCGATTCCAAAAAAGTTGGGACACTGTACAAATTGTGAATAAAAACAGAATGCAATGATGTGGAAGTTTTAAATTTCAATATTTTATTCAGAATACAACATAGATGACATATCAAATGTTTAAACTGAGAAAATGTATCATTTTAAAGGAAAAATAAGTTGATTTTAAATTTCATGGCATCAACACATCTCAAAAAAGTTGGGACAAGGCCATGTTTACCACTGTGTGGCATCCCCTCTTCTTTTTATAACAGTCTGCAAACGTCTGGGGACTGAGGAGACAAGTTGCTCAAGTTTAGGAATAGGAATGTTGTCCCATTCTTGTCTAATACAGGCTTCTAGTTGCTCAACTGTCTTAAGTCTTCTTTGTCGCATCTTCCTCTTTATGATGCGCCAAATGTTTTCTATGGGTGAAAGATCTGGACTGCAGGCTGGCCATTTCAGTACCCGGATCCTTCTTCGACGCAGCCATGATGTTGTAATTGATGCAGTATGTGGTCTGGCATTGTCATGTTGGAAAATGCAAGGTCTTCCCTGAAAGAGACGACGTCTGGATGGGAGCATATGTTGTTCTAGAACTTGGATATACCTTTCAGCATTGATGGTACCTTTCCAGATGTGTAAGCTGCCCATGCCACACGCACTCATGCAACCCCATACCATCAGAGATGCAGGCTTATGAACTGAGTGCTGATAACAACTTGGGTTGTCCTTGTCCTCTTTAGTCCGGATGACATGACGTCCCAGTTTTCCAAAAAGAACTTCAAATTTTGATTCGTCTCACCACAGAACAGTTTTCCACTTTGCCACAGTCCATTTTAAATGAGCCTTGGCCCAGAGAAAACGCCTGCACTTCTGGATCATGTTTAGATATGGCTTCTTTTTTGACCTATAGAGTTTTAGCCGGCAACGGCGAATGGCACGGTGGATTGTGTTCACCGACAATGTTTTCTGGAAGTATTCCTGAGCCCATGTTGTGATTTCCATTACAGTAGCATTCCTGTATGTGATGCAGTGCCGTCTAAGGGCCCGAAGATCACGGGCATCCAGTATGGTTTTCCGGCCTTGACCCTTACGCACAGAGATTGTTCCAGATTCTCTGAATCTTTGGATGATATTATGCACTGTAGATGATGATAACTTCAAACTATTTGCAGTTTTTCTCTGAGAAACTCCTTTCTGATATTGCTCCACTATTTTTTGCCGCAGCACTGGGGGAATTGGTGATCCTCTGCCCATCTTGACTTCTGAGAGACACTGCCACTCTGAGAGGCTCTTTTTATTCCCAATCATGTTGCCAATTGACCTAATAAGTTGCAAATTGGTCCTCCAGCCTCTTATTGCTACCTGTCCCAACTTTTTTGGAATGTGTAGCTCTCATGAAATCCAAAATGAGCCAATATTTGGCATGACATTTCAAAATGTCTCACTTTCAACATTTGATATGATATCTATATTCTATTGTGAATAAAATATAAGTTTATGAGATTTGTAAATTATTGCATTCCTTTTGTATTCACAATTTGTACAGTGTCCCAACTTTTTTGGAATCGGGTTTGTATATAGCCCATTGAATCATTCTGAGACTTAATGGGAGATTCTCTTGGGAGAGAATTGTCAGAAGACTTAATTCTTTGCACAAAAGAGGACAATGGTATACAAGAGAATTACCAAAGCCTTAAGTTTGAAAATATAGCAAAAGTAACACAGAAACTGAAAAAGAATGGACTTATGACAAAGTCCCTGAAACAAACAGGTGTTCATTTAAAGCTTTTATTTCATGACGAGTGATTTTTTATTTTTTTTGCTAAGAAAAGAGCAGGAGAAATGCCGAGCAGGAGAAATGCCAAGCAAGTGTCTCAGAGCTGGAAAAAGCTGTGAGAAGAGTTATTGTTTCATCTAAAACAGTAAGACAAAACATGAAGTGAAGTGAAGTCCATTGTTGTTTTCCACAAGGGAACTACTTAAAGCACAAGAAACTTATTTAATCTTTTTCAAGGCCCATATTAACAAAATATAGACTTCTGGTAATCCATACTCTGGTCTCAACTGCATTCAAAATGAATGGCATTGCTTGGTTGAGGAGTACAGTGAGAAGTGCCTGGTCCCCACTGTGAAGTTCAGTGGTAGTAAAGTTCTTATGTAGGATGTATGAGTGCTGAAAGAATGGGGGAGTTGTATTTAATCAATGATGTCATGAATTCACACACCATTGTGTGATGTAATACAACATCTTGAAACAGAAGATGCTACTTTCTCATTATTCCCTGCATTTTGGGCACTTTTATTGAACATGACAATGATTCTACAGTATACATTCTCCCAAGGTGAAAATCTTCAGTGGACAAGTATTTCACCTGACCCTAACACTACTTGGGTACCTGTGGGGAATTTTGTAGAGATAAGTTGATCAACACTAAGACACTCAAGGTCATTTGATTGGGCACTTACTTCACAACCATTTCAAAAAGTATGCTTTCATCATCATGTGACTTCACTGCCATTCATAAATCATCACCCGTGGCCTCAGGGTATGGTAAAGGGTCCATTGTTTGCACACTTAAGAAACTCTGCGGAAGTAATAGGTCATCTGGATACATTTTGCCTGCTGTTTTATGAATGATATGAATTCAGACATACATACCACTCTTTTCACGTACTGTTTTTCACCTACTAAATACAGTAGTACAGTAGGCATACTGGGACATAGTGAGAGTGTGGGGATTATAGCCTGAATACATGACACACATACTTTTGCTGGATCTTGTATAACGATAACTATATTTGCATCCTCACTAACAAACGATTACGGTCTGTTTATTCTAATCTCAAGCGCTGCGTTTTCAAAGTACGAACATATTTTTGCTGTTTCTTACACGGCTTTAACCAGCAGATGTCCTCAGCATGTTTCTAGTGAATAGCTAGTGTAATCGATCTAATCTAACAGTGAATTTAGTTGACAAAGTCAATATAGTGGAATAAAAACAATGCCAAGTCTTTTTCACTGCAACTTCAAAGGAAGCAAGACAATGTTGTCGAAACTAGCGCTGGATACCTGAGGTAATTTTATGTTTCACTGTTTGCTAACCTGGCATAATGATCTCATCGTATACTTCTCACCATTTATTCCGAGGGTATGACGATTGTTTTCCATATATCCATTTTCCAGTATCCTTGAAAAGGGGGTTTGAATTGTCAAACAGTGGTGGCTTTTTCTGGATGTCAGCAATTACCTTCTCTGCAATGTTGTCTGCCATTTTAAATGCGTAAGCCCCTTAAATTAGAATGGATTCTGATTGGCTGTCAGTGTTTTATCGTTCAACAGCTAAAAAAAAAAATTGTTCTAAAAGTGATCCCAACGATATCGTTTCTCTATATTGTTATTGTTATAGCTGTGGTGTGGGCAGTGCTGTTCTTTTATGTTTAGAATTATTTTTAGAACTATATCTTTATCTTTATAGTTATTGTTCTTGGTGTGAACATGCCTTTAGAGTTAATACTGCCACCTATAGGTGTGGATCAATGAAGTTTCATTATTAACTACTGTTGGTGTTTGTTTATCTTTATCTTTATCATGTAGTTTTGTCATCTTACTACATATATTGAAACAATGAACCTTCTTGGCTTCAATCTCAGCCTATTTTCACAAATTTAGTGTTTTGTGTTGGTGCTGTTTCTGTCACAGCATGTTGGGTTTGTACCATTTAATCATGGATCACATGATTCCAGTTGCACTTGCAAATTCATCCACAATTTGCTTACATTTGCTTCCAGTGTAGATGTTCAATATTAGTTTTATATCGTAAACTGTAAAGGTAAAGCAATTGTAAAAGAAAATTTGCTGACGCATCAGACACCTAAAATGTCAATCACATGCTTGCCAACTAGACTATTTTTCTGGGCAATTAGTCAGCTATGACTAGTAGTACTGTAGTTGTGCAAGTCCTTGTGGCACGTGTCGTGGAATTTGTCCTTGCTCTGTGGGTCATCGCAGGTTTGTTTAATCACTCCAGACTGCTTGTTTGGACATTTTATTTTTTATGCTATGACTCAGATCATAGCCTAAAGCACGCAAAAACACGACCACACACAAAAATATACACATGCATAAACATCCACAATATCAAACACTGTTGGAAACGGCTTGCAAGAAGACAGAACACGAAAACAGGCCAAGAAAATCACACGTTGCATGTTTTACATTTGTTCACACATGGACACTCGGCTCTCTGAATGTGTGTGCAACTGTGTTTATTTCTCAATGAAAACATTCCCAGTACAGAAAGTTCATTTAAAGAACATAAGCCATAATTTCTTCCACCCTCAAAAGCCCTCGGTATTAGAAGAGTGAAATCAGCCCAGAGGACCAAGGAATGGCGTGACAGTCAGCCATTTTAAACTGCAGCCACAGCACAGCCCTCTCTGCGGTGACTAAGTGTGTGTGATGTTTGTGTGTATGAGACTGACTGAGAATGTGTCATTGTGGGTACTCATTGGTTGCAGTATTAATTAGAACAACATCTTCATTTTTGTGCAAATCTCTCATCATGCCAATCACTAAAACCACACCCTCACAGCTAAAGCATTACAATCATACTTACCCATACACGTCTAGTGAACATAATAAAGACACATTACAAACACAAACCTACATCTAAAATATGAATAAACACTGAACAAGTACCAAAAATAAAATTATGAGTACTGAAAATGTGTTCAAGAAGAATGAATTTAGTTCAAGCATTAAAAATAAATTTGTATTGTATTATTATTTTCATTATTAATTATTATTAGATATTATTACAGGATCATTTATAGTGTACATATACTTATACAATAGCATACATTGTATATTTATTATAAAAAAAAAAGCAAAACAGTGGAATACATGCTCAAATATATAAGTATTTAAAAAGCTAAAACACTGCGGTATGATGAGATCTGTCATACAATATCTTATTAACCTAACTTCTGTGGAAAGTTATACTAATTTTGACCTCCTATCATGTAAAGCTAGTAAACCTGGTAACTTTCGTGACATGTACAAGGATACCAGAAAGAGCAACATAGTCTCATGACAAGTATTTTATGATATTGTAAATTTGTATGAATTTGTATGCTACGATCAAATTACACACAATATTGCATGTAAGAATTAATAGGAATTTTAAAAACTTTCAGATAACTGAAATTAATGTAATATTTTCTTATGCACAGATATAGTCCGGAATATGAAACGCTGCATGTTCAAGCTGATTTGTCTAATAGGATGTCATTGTTTTGCACATTCTCAAGTGCATCAAACAAATATACTGAGCATTGTATCAGTAGGGTAACTTGTAAACACAACTTTGTTTCCAGACAGACTTTTACACAAGCTGCTGGTAGTTGCTAAAACCAGCCAATAACATTTGAGCTGCCCAATTTTGGATTGTGCTTTCCAGTTTTGTGCGCTACAGGCCAGTGAATGGGCTGTGGGAGGGCCGAAATTTTGAGACGTGGGCTGCATCCAAAATCACATAATTCCCTACTACTGTATATAGTAAGCAAAAAACAGTATGTAACAAAAGAAGTATGTCCGAATTCACAGTAGCCTATTCATAAAAGAGTAGGCAAAAGTACCCGGATGACCTACTATTTCCAGTGAGATTCTGAAGTGTGCATACGATGGACAATTTATTATCCCATGAGGCCACGGGAGAGGATTTGTGAATGGCAGTGAAGCAACGCAACTGACGCTGGTAGGTCACATGATAATGACAGCATGTTGTAAGTCTGGATTACATTCATACGACACACACTCATACTATATAGAATGTACTTTTTTAGCAGACGCAAAGTAATTACTTATTTAAAATAAGTACCTACTCAAGAGAGTATATGATTTTGGACACAGTCAATTTGACAGTAACAGTAAATTTTCACAGCTGTGACCATAAAAACTATGAAAACCTGTTTCTACCTCAGAGTACAACATAAAAAAAGGATAAAAAACGTTTAAAATAAGAAATTGTAAGAAATAAAGTCCCAATTGCTAGATATAGTCACATTGTGAGATGTAGGCCCAGTTTCACAGACAGGGCTTAGCCTATAAGCCAGGATTAGGCCTTAGTTCAATTAGGATATTTAAGTATCTTTTATAAAGATACACTAGAAAAAAACATTACTGGTGTACATCTTGTGGCAAAACAATGGCACTGACAAATTTTAAGATATGTCAGTATAAGTTGCTTTCAGTTAAAACAGCTCAAACATGCATTTTAGTCAAGGACTAGCTTAAGCCTTGTCTGTGAAACTGGGGGATAAAGTGATACATTTTGAGAAATAAATGTGCAATTATGAGATATAAATTCAAAATGGCAAGATATAGTCGATTTGTGAGATCTAGTCTCGATGCAATTGTAAAGTCTCAATTTTGAGAAATAAAGTTGCAATTGTGAAAAATTGTCACTTTGTGAAACAAAAAGTCTCAGTTCTGAGAAATAAAGTTGCAAATGTGAGATATAAAGTCATAATTCGCTTTATTTTTTCTTCTAATTATGAGATATAAAGCAGCAATTGTCACCTTGTGAGATAGGGCTGAATTATACAAACATCTTTATGATATAAAAGATTTGTAAATATTTTACATTTTTTCGCTGTAAAAATGTAATAATGCTTACGTTTAATTGTGGTCAATACATCCATATTGTACATTTCAGCATCTATCCAAACATATAAAAAAATATGTTTTGTGTCTGTAAAAGTTATGTATTAATACCTGTATTAACAATGAGACCAGGCTGGAGATATTTTCTCAATTTTAAGAAAAAAAGTGAGCTATAAAGTCTCAATAGCGAGATATAATCACTTTGGGCGATATAAAGTCACAAATTTTGAGTAATAGAGTTGCAGTTATGGGATATAAACTCCCAATTGACCCTTCGCAAAGACCCGCCCCCCTTAAGACTCTACGATGATGACATGATCGTGACCATGGTCGTGACAGATTGCTGTAACGCCTCAATTCAAGCGGCTCGTGAATCAATCATCTCTTCCTACTAGTTAATTAATAGCATCAAATAAACATGAATGAACATGAGAAGGAATTTTGTTTCAAACGCGGAAAGACGTCAGTACACACCGTTTTTCAAGTTCAAGTCCACCGAGATTAATCTTCTAACTCCTAACTGCTTTGTCGGACAAAATGGCGGATTCGGCGTTATGATTGGTTAGATCGCTTGTCAATCAAATTCCCAGTGAAGGGTCAGTTGCAAGGTATAAAATCACAATCTCGTCACATTTAGATATATGAATAAATACTAAGAAATAAAGTTGCAAATGTGATATATAAAGTTGCATTTAGCTTCATTTTACTTTTAATTGTGAGATATTAAGACGCATTTGTAGGATATAGTCACAAATATTGAGAAACAAAGTGTGAAATATTGTCACTTTGTGAAATAAAAAGTCTCACTTCTAAGAAATAAAGTTGCAATTGTGAGATATAAATTCAATATTAGTTTTATCTTTCTTCTCCAAGGCAAATGTCTGCAACTATCATCTGATCAGTCCAGCTAAACATAGTGTAAAAAGAATATATAACTTATTTAATTTATTAAATCCACAGCTGTCATCGTCTTCTCCAGGAGTGTATTGAAATAACAGAATAGTTAACAAATTATGTCATTCTGTGTTTTCCCTGATGTATTAGATTTTAGTAGCAACAGTTACTAGGTAGCTGTTTGAGGACATGATTGTGGGTGCTTGTGCAGAGAACAACCATGCATGCTATTCTCAATGAACCAGAACTGACTTGGCAGCTTCTCTCTCTCTCTCTCTCAAGCTTTCTCACTCCCTCCCTTCATCTCTCTCTCCCTCCCTTTCTGCCACATTCTCCCAAATCTCTGCTGAACTTTGCCCTTTGCAGACTCATGCCAAACCACAACGAACCTATGGAGGCCATGACGTCATTCTGAAATGAGAACGTGGAACAACAGAAGCCAACAAAAAAATAAAAGAGAAAGCAAGACTGTGGAATAATTATATAAAAGAGGGAGTGAATCAGGAAATAGCTCTCGGTTTGGGAAACACATCGAGCGAGAGGGAGCTTTGCCACAATTTAAATTAAAACAGGGTTTGAAAGAGCAGGGAGGAAATAGTGCGAAATGGAAAGGCGAAAGAGCAGCGGCGGGGTAACCAGTCGATTTTGTTTTGAATCGTTTTTGTTTTTTGGTTTCTCCTCAGTATGCCCCCCGTCCCGCGCCTCAACTCTCTCTCGCACGCTGCCGTGCCTGGCGCTCTTTCTTTACACGTTTTTAATGGGTGTCTTCCCAATCAGGCTTTTACTGCAGGAAATTTCAGCACACCACATTGCGTGAGGCGACGAAGAGCTCCATTCTTGGCTGGGCTCTGCACCGTGCCAGGCTGCATCACGCTTGCCAGGGAGGAAGGGAGGTGAGGGGGAGGGGGGTTGTGGTGTGGGTCCTGTGCCAGCATTACAGCTCTGCAGTTTTTTTTCTTCTTCTCTGACAATAGCGAGTATGACCAAGCCACTGAGAAAAAGAAAACGACAGAACAGCAGGGGCGAGCAGACACTTTTCTCTGCTCTCCAATGTAAAATCGCTTTTATTTGCACCACTGCTCTCCAGGTTTTGAGGTTTTACAGTGTCTTCAGCTGTGTCAATGTGAGCGAGGCCGTTTTTTTCTTCCGTTTGCTCGTTTCCGCCCTCTGCCTTCCACTCCCCTTTCTTATTTCTCATAGTTTGTTTTGTCAGATTTCCAGCAGTCTATGTGAGGCCTTTCTTTTCACCCTTCTCTATCCCATCATGCAGCCCCCTTTCTTTTCTGTTTTGCCGCTTTTTTTCCCCATTCCACTCCAAAAACAGTGCTGTGGTCGAGCAGTGGTTGAATAGGAATAATATTTGCTGTACTTTGCCGCCTTCCTGGTCCTATTCTCCTCTAACAACGAGCCTTATTTTTAGCTACGTGCAGGGTTTGGTCATTTCCTGCGGCTGGTGTCGTGTGACATTTGCAGTTTGGGACTTAAAGTAGGTGCTCACGGTTATGGTGCTTGTCCAAATTATGTGATATGTGACCGGTTTGTCTTAGAACAGTAGTTGATGGATAAGGTCTGTGTTAAGGGCTATTGTTCGTGTCTGGAGTTTGTGTCTGTAGGCAGATCTGGATGTGATACAGAGTAAAAAGTATTAATCACCATTACCAGGAAAACATCCACCCATAACTCCAGAGGACAACAGAGGAGGAAGAGGGGAGCAACATTTTTTTATCACTAATCAGATCTGTGGAGTAATATCCTTTTTGAGATAGTTTCAAAAGACAATAGACCACATTAAATCTTATGTGACTGATTTAATTCAGAGCTATGTCTTCAACAGAGATTTAAAGATTTAAAAAATTGTAAATACCCTTGAGAGGTCCCCACAAAGTGATTGCGAATTCAACCGAGGGGATCAGTGATGAAGATTTTGTACCAGAATTGCTTACTGTGGCCCTGCTTCAGAAGATTTAGAAAATGGCGTCGGAGTCTTGACTAGTTTTATCATGTTTTTTGTACTTATTTGAGCTTGACAGACATTGACACTATCAACTGTTTTGCATGAAAAAAAGCGCAAAGTCTTTTTCCCCTTCTGTGCTCCACGACAAAAGAAAGTCAAATGTAGGGGTGGGCGCTATGATCTTTCACGGAATGAGAAATTTTATTTCATGACAACGATATATATCACAATATACACTGATCAGGCATAACATTATTACCACCTTTCTAATATTGTGTTTGTCCCACTTTTGCTGCCAAAAAAGCCCTGTGACCCGTCGAGGCAAGGACTCCACTAGACCCCTGAAGGTGTGCTGTAGTATCTGGCACCAAGATGTTAGCAGCAGATCCTTTAAGTCCTGTAAGTTGTGAGGTGGAGCCTCCATGGATCGGACTTGTTTGTTCAGCACATCCCACAGATGCTCGATTGGATTGAGATCTGGGGAATTTGGAGGCCAAGTCAACACTTCAAATGCGTTATTGTGCTCCTCAAACCATTCCTGAACCATTTTTGCTTTGTGGCAGGGTGCATTATCCTGCTGAAAGAGGCCACAGCCACCAGGGAATACCATTTCCATGAAAGGGTGTACATGGTCTGCAACAATGCTTAGGTAGGTGGTATGTATCAAAGTAACTTCCACATGGATGGCAGGACCCAAGGTTTCCCAGCAGAACATTGCCCAAAGCATCCCACTGCCTCCGCTGGCTTGCCTTCTTCCCAAAGTGCACCCTGGTGCCATGTGTTCCCCAGGTAAGTGACGCACACGCACCCGGCCATCCACGTGATACAAGGGTATGCAGCCCCATAAGCAACAAACTGCAATGCACTGTGTATTCTGACACCAGCATTAACTTCTTGAGCAATTTGAGCTACAGTAGCTCGTCTGTTGGATCGGATCACATGGGCCAGCTTTCGCTCCCCACGTGCATCAATGAGCCTTGGCCGCCCATGACCCTGTCGCTGGTTCACCACTGTTCCTTCCTTGGACCACTTTTGATAGATACTGACCACTGCAGACCGGGAACACCCCACAAGAACTGCAGTTTTGGAGATGCTCTGACCCAGTCGTCTAGCCATCACAATTTGGCCCTTGTCAAATCCTTAAACTTGCCCATTTTTCCTGCTTTTAACACATCAACAGTTGGACAAATACAAAAAATATGAATTAAACAAATGAGGTTTTTCAGGTACAATATGTTTATTTAACATATTTAGAATTAGTACAGAAATTTATTCTGTATGAATTATATATAAATGTATTTTTACTAAAGCTAAAAAAAAGTTATTCAGTCAAGAGCAGTAAGTTATTTTCCCTTTTTTTGATTCACATTAATGATACAGAGCAGCAGGTAGGTATAATAGGCTGCTGTCACTTTAAGACCAAATGCACAGATCCATTATACTGATACACATCCGGTTTACACCCAACTGTTTACTTACACTTGAGATATAACCAACTGTGTTTACATGAATACTCCACACGATGGGCATTTTGACATAACTGCATGTGTATTTACATTTACATTTACATTTATGCATTTGGCAGACGCTTTTATCCAAAGCGACTTACATTGCATTACATTGCATTATACTATACATTTGTATCTGAGTATGTGCAATCCCTGGGATCGAACCCATGACTTTGGCATTGCTAGTGCCATGCTCTAACCACTGAGCTACAGGAAAGCCTTTTGGTATTTGGTATCAAATGGTATTTGACCGTTCAAGCACAATAAGACGTGAAAAGAACTGAATTTGCAATCGTATGCAAAGAGACGCAGCTTTCTGTGCGCATACTTACACTGTGTGTGAGTTAGGGGGTGCACCGCACTGAGTTCTTTTTCACTGCTTATTGTGCTTAATAAAATTTTTTAACATTGAGCACATCCCAAATTCGCTATCACCTTCTGAGAGAGGCAGAGGTTCCTTTTAGGGGTATATTGCACTTATAATTATTTTTAACATCAAGCACGTCCTGCTCTTTATAATTCTCATTCATGCGAATTCATCACAGTCATTACTCTAAAGTGTCAATAGTGCTATATACCGCGATATACAAGATATACAAGCAAATTCTCTATAACGATAGACTTTTTATACCGTGGTACCCATATACAGCTCTGGAAAAAATTAAGAGACCACTCCAAGTTTAGAAATCAATGTTAAGTGGTCTCTTAATTTTTTCCAGAGCTGTATATCATTATACCGCCCAGTTCTAGTCAAATAGGTTTGAAAGAATATTGAGTAAATTATTTATTTACTGGGTGAATTGTCCCTTTAAATTTGTGCTTTCACCATCCACATCTTGATAGACCTTGGGGTTGTCAAAGTTTGATGTTGCTCTTTTGGTTGTTTTGTTATTTGTTGTGCAAAATGTTCTAATATAATGAAAACCATTGTTATATTTCTTTTGGCCCCTTGGAAATGTCACAAGCTGAATACAAACTTGCATAACCCATATAAAAGCTACAGTACAATGTGTTGGAGAAGCTGCTAGACCACAGCTCCAACACTAATGAAAGTAATTACATTTTTTCTTTGTCTTTTTAAACAAGACATAAAGAGGAAAACAAAACATTTCATCGAGCTCATGAATACATTACTGTTATGATCACAGTGCGGAGTCTAATTTAATCTGTAGTGTATAAATCCAGGGCCAGGACTCTCTAAACAGCTGTATCCCCTCCGGGAAAGGGGGGCGGAGGTGCTGAGATGGTGCAGTCTTGGACCCCCTTCAGCGCACTGGGAGATTTAAGAGCAGGATGAAAGGAACCTGGGCCACTCAGCGGTCACCACTCTCTGATTCATCTTTCTGGGAAAGAGCAGAGAGAGAGAAAACCACAGAAGGCTCCCTCCTTCTTTAGAGCTACAATCTCCCTGACAGGCCAATCAAGAGAACGCAGAGAGATAAACTGAGGCTGAAAAATACTCAAAGCAAGATTGTGAACAAAAACGCTTATAGTTAGTTTTGATTTTGTGCATATTTGTGTTCAGAAATGTGTAGGACCACAATTCAAAATGTAACACACGTGTACCATTCTTAGCATTGCCACAAGGGGTGCTATAGTGGGTATTAGTGTAGACAGTTTTCTTCTATGGTAAGTTTTCTCTTTCAGGTCAACAACTCATGCCAACAGTTTGCCGTAACCGCAATGAAAGTGGGTTCAAGTTCTCTGGTATTTATGAGATGGGAAGTTGTAATTAGCACATCAGGTGGTTTCAAATCACTTTGGTCAGAGTGGATAGCAAAGATGTAATCTTTTAACTCTACTTCTGATGAATAAAGAATGCGCATCAGGTGTGTTTTTGCTTTTTTATGTTTTTATTCAATTTAAGAAGGTGCTGTAAACTTAATTGATATGGTATATATTCTATTGTAATTGTACAATGTTACCGTGAAAATATTATGCAACTTTGCTAATTTTATTGTAAAAGAAAAATGAAAATCAATGAAAATGAAGAGTTCTCATCCCATGAGTTGGGGTTTGACCCCATAAAGAGAGACCAATATTTTCAATGAAGATCAGAAGTCAAATTTGAAGTTCAATTAGTTGACAGAGTTTATAGGGCATATAAAAAAAAAGGCCATAGAAAATAAGTAAAATGGATCCAGCCATAAACTAACACTAGGACACAGGATAATCAGGACTTATAGTCATATGGAAGAAAAGTTGACGTCATTTCTACAGGCTCTGATAGCTTAACAGTACAGATAATTCTAGCAACGTCTAAACATGGTGTTCAGTTCTTTACGCAAATGTGGTTAAAGACATTATCCGTGACACACTCAGTTCTCATTCGTAAGCAACTAGAGGTGAGTCATACATTCTGCGAGGACACTTCTCTGGAAGGCTGTCGAATTTTTCAGGAGACTGTTCCTTTTGCAATGTCATATGTCTACCACATTCCTTAAACAGCCCCTGCAAAGACAAACATAGGCGATATCCTTTCGCTTCAAGGTTGAGTCAAATCACTAGGACAGAACAATGCATTCACAGTGCAACTTGAGCTGATATAAGCTTCTACTTATGATTCATTGTCACATTTTAACATACAGGATAGTGACCAATGGTGCTGTAAACCCTAACCCCCGGTTTCACAGACAAGGCTTAAGTTAGACTAAAATGCATGTTTGAGCTTTTTTTTAACTAAAAGCAACTTGCTCTAACATATCTTAAAATATGTCAGTGTCATTGTTTTGTCTCAAGATGCACACCAGTAATGTTTTTTCTAGGGTACGTTTATAAAAGATACGTAAATTCCCTAAATGAACTAAGGTCTAATCCTGGCTTAGTCTAAGCCCTGTCCGTGAAACTGGGCCCAAGAGTTACAAATGGCATGTATATGTGTTAGAGGATACAGGTGGGTTATTGACCTTCATGAGCCTACAGTAGGTACAGTTTTCTTTACACGTCTCATACAGCTATAATGAGAACATCAAAATTAAAATGAATAAGAACAAAAAAATCATTCTCTAGAACTCTTTATTCATTTGATGATTCCAAATCATTTTGATGACAGACTTTGGCTTAAGCATTTCAGAATGACTAAAACAATATTTTAGATGGTGTGCAATGAAATTGGTCCACTGGTTAGTCCAGTTATCCAATCACCTGACATGTTGAGGCAAAGTCATGTTATGGATTGTAGTTCATGCTAGGGATGCTACAATTCTCAATTTAATATTGAACCATTCGGTATGACATCCACGGTTCATTATGCGCTTGTGAATTGCGCTTTGAATTTAAATTTCTGTGCATTTTATTTCTCTCTGAATGGACTCTATGCATGGTGACTTCCGCATTTTTCCTCATTGTGCATATTTACATCTGGTGCTGCACCATTGTTCCTTACCTAGCGCTGTCAAAATGACTGAGGAGAAGATGACTTGTGGCTGCATTCAAAAATTTCCCCGGATTACTGTAAATGATGTCCATCGCATTGTGAGGCTGTCAACTGTCACACCATCTAGTGAAATGGAGAAGGGCATTAAATGTTTCAAGTTACATCAACAACTTTGAGGAAGTTTTGATTATTTCATCTCTCGAGTCGTTCATTCATCCTTTGACAGCCCCGTAGGCTAGGATATATAGTCTGTACTGGAAACACAAAGGATTAGTTCACCTCTCAAGTCTTCAGGTCTGAGCCATTCGTTCTTTTGTCATGTGGCGTGACAGACGTATTGGATAAAGAAATTAGTTAAAGGGTTAGTTCACCCAAAAATGAAAATAATATTATGTATTACTCACCCTCATGTCGTTCTACACCACTAAGACCTTCGTTCATCTTTGGAACACAAATTAAGATATTTATGATGAAATCCGATGGCTCAGTGAGGCCTCTATTGAGAGCAAAGCCACCGAACCTCTCAAGATCCATAAAGGCACTAAAAACATATTTGAAACAGCTCATGTGAGTTCAGTGGTTCTACCTTAATATTATAAAGCGACGAGAATACTTTTTGTGCGCCAAAAAAACTAAATAACGACTTTTCAACAATATCTCGTGATGGCCGATTTCAAAACCCTGCTTCATGAAGCTTCTGAGCTTTACGAATCTTTTGTTTTGAATTAGTGATTCGGATCTCCTATCAAACGGCTAAACTGCTGAAATCATGTGACTTTGGCGCTCCGAACCACTGATTCGATTCGTAAAGCTCCGAAGCAGTGTTTTGAATCACTAGATATTGTTGAAAAGTTGTTATTTAGTTTTTTTAGCACACAAAAAGTATTCTCGTCACTTTATAATATTAAGGTAGAACCACTGTACTCACATGAACTGTTTTAAATGTTTTTAGTACCTTTATGGATCTTGAGAGGTTCAGTGGCTTTGCTCTCAATAGAGGCCTCACTGAGCCATCGGATTTCATCAAAAATATCTTAATTTGCGTTCCGAAGATGAACGAAGGTCTTACGGGTCTAGAACAACATGAGGGTGAGTAATAAATTACATAATTTTAATTTTGGGGTGAACTAACCCTTTAATAATTCCCGATCTTCCTTACAAACAAGGTTTTTTTTTTTTACTCTTTCAGTTACGTGATGCGTTTCTGGTCTCAAATTTCTTACAATTTATACATTTGTGAGCTGCCAGTGTTAGTTTTAATATATATTTAATTTACATTATACAATAGACTAGGAAGTGGAAATTTTTTTGCTTTAAAAAGTTTGGTTAAATTGCAATAAAAAAAAAATTCTCCTTAACTTCTTACTGTTCCTGTCGCCTAAGCATAACAAAAAACACTGTGATGTGCCAAGTTTATGCGCATGTATTCTAACCGAATAAAAAAAATTATTGAGCACTTTTTTTTTACGCATTTTAAGATTTTACACACATCTTGGCATTTCCATCCAGCATTTCTTTATGCGATACCTCAAAATTAAAAAGGCATGGATGGAAAGGTAACCATTGACCCTTGTAAGAGTGACTGGAATCTTGCAAAGATGCAAATTATATGTTATCAATAGGGGTTCAACTTTTGCAATTTATGAAGATTGCTTTCATACTAATGGCAAACTGTACCAGAATTTACATGAACCAAACCCTGAAATCTGGTCTGTTTCACTGGTGCACACCCAAGTTCGGAAAAAATGCTTTGACACCTATCAAACGAGCCAAGCTCTGGCATCAAACAGACTTACAAAAAGCTCTAATGTGAAAGTGCTTTTACCCTCATTGCTCAAGTGTGCCTTTTAAAAAAATGAGATAGTCCAGAAGTCCTTGAGGTTTAATCTTGCATCCAATCCACTGCGGCTCATGGAGCTGTTCCACATGATTTCAGATATATTATGACATGCAGCCAATGGGGAATGAAATGCTAAACAAACATAAAATTTTTATAAAACCTTGTGATTTACAGTGTGATTTCACATGTTAATGAAGGCAGTAAAATAAGGGTTTTATGAATCACATCATTTCAGCTGTGGCCAGAGCTGTAACATTTGATCAAAATTCCCTTTCTAAACACTATTACTTGGCACAGTGGATTCTCAGTATCTGGGTCTAAAATGTAATGAGGGTGAAAACATCTCCTGCCAAGTCAAGGCCAAGTCATCTCCAAAACACAGTTAACAGTGGTCTAAACTGTGGCCATGAGTGCTTCATCTCAGAAACCACGGGTTTCCATTTTAAGGTTTACAATAATCCATCTCCATACATATTTTTTGCCACAAGAGCAACTAAACTGTATTGCATGAACACATTCAGTAGAGAGCCTACTAATCTTCTCAAAACTTTCCTCAAAATATATTTCACAGCTCTGCTTTGTAGCAATTAGAAATGCATACCAACGTTTCTCATTAAGTCTCTTTATCAAATAAATATGTAAAATTATTTTACATGCAGCTTAAGCCTAATTACCCCGCTGACTTATTTATGTTAAATAAAATTCCTGCAATCCTCTAAGTTGCCAAATGAATTTGCACCAAGAGAGTTTGATTGGACACAGTTTTCTATCCTGTATTTCATTTTGAAAAGGGAAGTTGGGGCAGAACAAAGGACGTATGCCTGTTTAGATACCCAATAGGTTTTAGTTTATCACAGTCATTAACAAAGATTTGTTGCTTGTTGTTGATAATCAAAGGCAAACGGTAATAGGGGGAGGGACGTTCTCATTCTAGAAAGGATATGATTGGTATAGTCTGGACACGCCCATTAATGCAAGATGAGTCATTAATATTTTTAGACCACTTTCCCAGTAGAGATTGGAATTTTTTAATGTTTTGAATGAATCTTCTAGAAGATAATTTTGTCAACTTTTGATCAACTATTTGTTATCGATGACCACAAAGTTAACACATACGGAGAAAAAAAAAAACACATTTTGATTGCATTGGTGCATGGGGTATATAACTTGTATTTAACTCAGTATATTGCTTCAAGTGAAGTTCCTAAACGTGGGGAGTGAACCCCCGGAGCATAAACAGTCATGTGAAAAAGTTAGGACACCCTATTGAATTCCATGGTTTTCCATATCAGGACGGAATAAAAAATCATCTGGTCCTTGGCAGGTCTTAAAATTTGGAAGATAAAACCTCAGATGAACAACAACACATGACATATCACACCGAGTCATTATTTATTTAACAAAAACATGGAAAAGCCATGGGTGACAAACTAAGGACACCCTTACTGTTTCCTTAGGAATTAAGTGGGTAAGTAACGGTCAGGTACTGCTAATCAAATGCCTTTGATTAACTGATCATCAGCAAGTGTGAGCAGAAGTTTTGGTAGTTTGCTGATCTAGAGCCTTCAGGTGTGTGTTGACAATGCCAAGGAGGAAAGACATCAGCAATGAGCTTAGAGAAGCAATTGTTGCTGCCATCAATCTGGGAAGGGTTATACAGCCATTTCCAAACAATTTCACAAATGGAAGACAATCAGAACAGACACCAATCTTCCCAGGAGTGGACGTCCCAGCAAATTCACGCCAAGATCAGACCGTGTAATGCTCAGAGAAATTGCAGACAACCCAAGAACTACACCTCTGATTCTACAGACCTCAGTTAACATGTTGAATGATAAAGTCTATGACAGTACAATTAGAAAAAGATGGGATAGTATGGCGTGTTTGGAAGGGTTGCCAGAAGAAAGCCTCTTCTCTTCAAAAAAAAAAAAAATGGCAGCACGGCTTAGGTTTGCAAAGTTGCATCTGAATAAACCACAAGACTTCTGGAACAAAGTCCTTTGGACAGACGAGACCAAAGTGGAGATGTTTGGCCATAATGCACAGTGCCAAGTTTGGTGAAAACTAAACACAGCATATCAGAACAAACACCTCATACCAAAAGTAAAGCATCCTGGTGAAGGGGTGATGATTTTGGCCTTGGGCATCTACAGTCATTGAGTTGACCATGAACTCCTTTGTAAACCAAAGTATTTTAGAGTCAAATGTGAGGCCATCTGTCCAAAAGCTAAAGTGGGTCATGCAACTGGACAATGATCTCAAGATGATCAGCAAATCTACAACAGAATGGCTGAAAAAGAAAATAATCAAGGTGTTGCAATGGCCCAGTCAAAGTCCAGACCTCATCCCGACTAACACTGTGACGAGAGCTGTGCATAGGCAAATGCCCACAAACCTCAATAAACTGGAGCAACATTGTAAAGAAGAATGGGCCAAAATTCCTCCAGAATGATGTGAGAGACTGATAAAGTCATAGAGAAAATGATTACTTCAAGTTATTGCTGCTAAAAGTGGATCTATATGCAACTGAATCATATGGTGTTTTTAGTTTGTCACCAATGGCTTTTCCATCTTGGCTTTATTTTTTTTAAATAAACAATGACATGGTGTGATATGTCATTTGTTGTTGTTCATCTGAGATTTTATTTTCCAAATTGTAAAACCTGCCAAGGACCAGATGATTTTTTATTATGTCATGATATGGAAAACCATGGAATTCAATAGGGTGTCCCAGCCTTTTCACATGACTGTAAGCAGCCACTCACCTTGCTCTGGCATCAGCTCTTTTGGCATCCTTCCACTTCCCCAACTCCACCATCATAATGTAGGCATCTTGCTACCAGACTCATCTTCCAAGCATCAGAAGTCCCACTGGGGGGGTATTTCTTAGCTCGAGTTGAAGCTGCTTCTCGAGCCCCTCCACTGCGACAGCAAGCCAAACACATTTAACCTTAATAGCTTAAAGATTATATGGGCAAACAAACTTCAAAACACACAGTAAAAAAAAGAGTTTAAAATATAGAGTTTAAAAACAGCTCAATTTCTGACCTTACAAAGTAGAATCTTTCCCCTTTAGACAGGAGAGCTGAAATTAAATCTGTGCAATTGGAGCTCCAGAGGGAGAAAGTGGGGAAGTGAAGGAGAGAGGGAGAGGCTGAAGAGGAAGGATTTTGTCAGGACTTCATAAACACATACATAGTGTGGAATAACTATGCCAGGATTAAGACTGAGGAAAACTTTCCAGAGCTGGTTTGAGCCTTGCAGGCAGGCAAGAAAGAGAGAGAGGGGGGGACCAGAGCCTCCAGTCCTTAGGTTTACAGTAAGGCCAGCCAAACAACAATGATGCACTACAGTGAGAAGGCGGATACAACTATAGGGGTGAAAAGAGGATAGAGAGAGACAAATATCAAGAAATAATGCTTAGGGAAAGATATTTTGACGATCCAAAGCAGATGCTGATCTTGATGATAAGATGAAACTGAAACATCAGTTTTTTTTTTTTTTTTTTTTACAATTTTACATTCAGCTTGAGGAAACTTTAGAATGACTTCAGCTAAATTAAACACAGACCCTTGGTAGGACATATCCAGTATGAATTATGGCAGAATGAGATAATGGGAAAAAAATGAAAATGGAAGATTATATCATTCACTTGCCAGGTAAGAGTGTAAAATGACAAAAGGTTGAAAAAGATGAAATACTGGGTTGGAAAAGAAGCAGGTATTGAATAGTACTGAAAAGCAAGTTTCTGCCAAAGGCAATAAATTCAAGTAAAGGTTAAAGTCAATGTGAAATACTGCTTGCAACCCATCTTATCTGATGCTGATGTTTACATGTGTACCAATAATGTGATTATTTCCAATACTCGGAGTAAGGGCTAAATCGCAGTAAGATGCTTACATGAGCAAACCTCTTCAGTCTCGTTTACATGCAATTTTCATTATTCTGATTATCGCTAAGAATATTAAAATGTGGAAATGTCTCCAATGTCTCCATTTCAATGTTTTCAACCATCAATATAATGCATTATATATTCATGTTGTGCAATGCTGTCAACGCTAAACTCATTTTCTTCAGCACCCCAAATACGTGATGCCTTCTTTACAGCCATATTTACAAATCACTGCATGAGCATGACACATCATCCGTTTACATCACAAGCACATGTGCTCTTTGGTCAGAGTGGAATAGATGCAATTAAAGTGTTTACTATGATTAAAATTGGTATACGCCACATATTTTACTACAATTATGGTTGCTACTATTATAAGCCTAATTGCAGCAATTATTCGAAGTGTTGTTTCCATGAGGTAAAGTTTAATCGCAGTATTGGCTAAATCTCATTATCATTGCATTATAAGGCTGCATGTTAACGTAGCCACTGATAAAAATGTAGAGTGGGACATTGTGATGCAAAGAAAGTAGTGACATATCTGAGTGAAACAGATTATTGGAAGAAAAAAAAAATGTAGGAAAAAGGTTTTTTAAATAAACGTTTGTTGATTGGATGAAGGCAGATATATATGCAAGCTTACAGACAATTGTAAGGAAGGGGCGGGGTTTAAGCAGACTAAATAATTGGTGAAATCCAGCATGACATGATATTTTGACATTTTGAAAAACAGCTACAAGGTCATTTAAAAAAAAAAATTAAACATGCATGGGTAAATCGCTAACAACACTAATAAGATGATTTAGATGCTTTTAGAAAATAGGGAGGATTTCCATTTTATGCCAACTTTAACAGGCAGTGATTGAGCAGTTTTTGGCTACACTATCAGAAAAAAAAGGTACAAAAAATTTCACTGGGGTGGTGCCCTTTCAAAAGGTACACCTTTGTACCTAATGAGTCCATTAGTACCTCAAAGGTACATATTGGTACCAATATAGCACCTAAATGGTACATATTATGCCTTGTTTTCACTGAGCGGTACCGGACAGTACAGTACAGTTCAGTACATTTCGGAATGGTAAACTCTGGCTTGCATTTCCATACCCTTACTTGATAGGCGTGATGTATGCCGGAAAGTAGCGATCGATGTCATTCTCACTTAAAGAAGAAAGCGACACATTAAACCACAATGGATGACATACAGCAGATCTTGTTCTTGCTTCTTGACATGAGGCTGTTTGTCACAAGAAGGTGTATTGTGTTTCAACTTTATTAATAAATGGCGCCTCTTCTGTTGTCATTCCCCTTGTAGCACGCACAAGTGATGATTCTCTGTCAACCAATTAACGTTCTGCAGTGAGTCTAACTCCATCTTTTAGTACCGGACTATTGTGCTAGCCCAACGGAAGGGTCGAAATAAAGTGGTACGGTTCGGAATTAGGGTACCATTCACAACTTCTGACAATGGAAACGGCAAATATTGCGTACCGTACTGAACTGTACTGTACCGTACCGCTCAGTGGAAACGAGGCATTCGAAAATTTTGAAATGGTACCATCACAGTGACTGCTTTTGTACCAATTTTTTCTGAGAGTGTATGTTACCTCCTTCTGATGCAACTTCTGTTCACGGTTGTCTGTTTAGCGCATTATTACTTCTTTCTAATCTAACTTTTTGGGGTGACTGAAACATTCTTACATGTGAAAAAAATACACACTTTTAAGACCCCCCGCTTTTTAAGGTTCCTTAATTAGGGTGGACAGAGCCCCCACCCCCATTATTCACACCCTGACTATACTGTTGAGACATCTTGCAGCTGGTGTGATCGCTTTTCCTATTATGTATGACGAGAGCGTGTTAATGAATAATTGTACCCTGTATACTCCATATATGTGGTTCTCTGTCATGCATTTTCCACATTGAGTTGACACAGGCACTGCGCCAGTTGTACATATGACATGTTTATTGAGGACTAAAACCGTGCCAAAAGGACTTAAGCACACCTCCCATTTCAAGAAGTTTAATCTCACCAGTACATGGCAGAGTCGTCATATTTTCACGAGCTTGTGGTTAATCCGCTGTAGGCGAACAGAACAGTGAGGCTCGTTCCTCCAGATGACAGTACGATAGTGATGGCTGTTTTTCTTGGCTCTGGTGGCCAGGCTGGCGTGCACAAAGCTGATTTAGGCCCTGCCCTCTCCTCCTGGACTTGACGGCTGCCTTCCACATTGGGTGCAAAATACTGTCTGGGGATGTATTTCTGGTATGAAATATGGAAGGGAGCCTGTGCATGTGCATTTAGGCAGGAAGAGGTGAGAGAGAGGTCACTGTTCACTTTGCTGCCACAGACTTGGAGGCCATCCAGCGCAAAAGAGACAGCGGCTTTTTCTCCCTCTCTCATTCTGCTCTGCTTATGGATGATGTGCGGAGATATGAGGCATGAGAAAAGCGCACACACGTGTTTTGAGCGAGAGCTCCGGAGGTATGCTGGCTATGGAAAGCATGAGCAGAGATGGGAATGTCTCTGTGATCTAAATGAGAGACTCGTAACTAGGACAGATTTTCATTCACCCCATTGACCAGATCACATTCATCAAAGAGGAAAACAAATATGAATAAACCAAATCCACCGGATAGAACTTGATATGTACGCACAGTGTGTTATAAAGAGCAGAAAACTAGAGTGTTGTTTTCAGAGATCAGCTTTCATTGATGGTCCAGCAGTGTTTGCGCATTGAATAATGTAATTTTCAATAAAGTAAACATAAATGGCCTCTTTTCTTCTGCTCAGCCCTCTTGTCCAAAGGATATGTTCAATTATTCACAAGCTTTGGGTGGGTAATGTGTAATTGATAACCTGCATGCTATTTATATTTCATTTCAAAAGGACAAATAATCCCGCTGACCTCCAGGCCTCCAGCTAATGTGAATTTCTATGATGGAATATTATGGAATAAGATTAGATGCTTTTTGTTATTGAAGTCAACATGAAACCGCCACTGCGTCATGTTTTACTTCCAAAATGTAAGAGAAACAACATAAAAAAAGAAGTCAGGTGCGATTTTATCCAATGGGATTGGATAGTGAAATGTTGGTTGGAGGGGAGGGTTTAAAAAATAAGAGGGCCTGGTGATGTCATTCAATATGGAGAGTCGTTTTAGAGGTGGATGCTGATAATAAAGTATTTCAAAGATATTTTTTCATTGCACTGATGAATGGTGCACAAAAGAATGTCAGGAATGTACATTATAGTTCACCTAAAAAATGAATTCTGTCATCATTTACAGTTGTGGGGCACCATTGACTTCCATAGTAGTTTTTTTTTTTTTTATACTACACAAGTCAATGGTGCCCCACAACTGTTTGGTTACAAACATTCTTCAAAATATCTTCCTTTCTGTTCAGAGAACAAATTTATACAGGTTTGGAACAACTTGAGGGTGAGTAAATGATGACAGAATTTTAATTTTTGGGTGAACTATCCCTTTAATAGGGTCAATTTTAATTTCACGCTGACTTCACGTTTGATTTCAATTTTGACGTTCACGTTGAAAGGGTTATAGTTTACCCAAAAATGAAAATTCTGTCATTAATTACTCACCCTCATGTCGTTCCACACCCATAAGACCTTCGTTCACCTTCAGAACACAATTTAAGATATTTTTTATAAAATCCGATGGCTCAGTGAGGCCTGCATTGCCAGCAAGACAATTAACACTTTCAATGCTCAGAACACTACTAAAGACATATTTAAAACAGTTCATGTGACTATAGTGGTTCAGATTGTACTCCAAAAAAATCATGCACATTATTACGACCTATATTTACGTTTTAAAGTCATGCGCCCTCTAGCTGGCATAAAAATAATGACAGTGTTGTGTTACGTCTGTTGTCATTAAAATGACGTATGACTGCCGTTACCAATCAAAATGTGTGTTCATTTAAATGCAATGTGTGGACTTTTTACACCATTTGTCCTATTTCCATTTAGCGAAACTCATTTTTTTTATTAACGACTACACCTACCCCACCCCTAAACCTACCCTTAGTGATTTATAGTGCATATGCACTTTATGAGCACAAGCGTTCCCTGGGATCGAACCCACAATCGCATGATCACATGATTGCATATTGTTATTGAAATGCTCTGCTAATTGAGCTATGCGAAACCTGAAATATGAAGCAGATAAAAGGGAACAATGCATTAAAATGAAAGTGTCCTGTTTTCGATAAGGGCACAACTTTAGTAAACGCTCCTATGGGTCATAAGTGACAAACGACCTATATAGGCGTATTGGTTGGAGAACATGTTGCCTAAAGAATACTTTTTGTGCGGCAAAAAAAAAAAAAAACACTTTATTCAACAATATCTAGTTATGGCTGATTTCAATACACTGCTTCATGAAGCTTCGAAGCTTTACGAATCTTTTGTTTCGAATCAGTGGTTCAGAGTGCTATCAAACTGCCAAAGTCACACCCCCCAGTAGTGAACCATTGAAATTTCGAAACACTTATGTAACAAAGCCTTATTTACTAAAAATCATGTGACTTCGGCAGTTTGATACACGCTTCGAAACAAAAGATTAGTAAAGCTTCGAAGCTTCATGAAGCAGTGTTTTGAAATCGCCTATCACTAGATATTGTTGAATAAAGTCGTTATTTAGGTTTTTTTGGCGCACAAAAAGTATTCTCGTCACTTCATAACATTAAGGTTGAACAACTGTAGTCACATAGTAGCTTTCTGGGCATTGAAAGTGTTAAATGTCTTGTGCAGAATGTCACATAAAGTGACAAATACAGCTTATGAAAGATGCATGCGTATTAAGTATATATATTTATAATACAAATAATGACCAAATGAAAGAAACCAATTTGTGATCATATCTATTTACTGCATGGAATACACTCAATATTTTATTATTAATATTAAGACAATGAAGCATTCACAAAGCACCAAGAGTGACATCTACAAGGGCATTGGCTGCAACAATGAACAGGTTATGCAAAGAATAAAACAATAGAGTCCAAGAAAATATTCAGAGGTGGAGAGGAGAAACAAAACACAAAAACTATAATGCGAACATCTTGTTTTCTAAAAACACCTCTTCCATCCAGATATTTGTTTACAAAATGAGAAAAGAAGATCGAAGGAAACAGAGAACAATATTTGGTGATACTGTATGATTAGAGATTGGTTAGTCTGTGGCAGCTGAGAAGGCTGTTGTGATTGGTCAGAATGTATAAGGCGGTTGAGGAGGCAGAATGACAACCATTAGCCCCCATCATCGTCAAGCCCTGTCAACACAGCACCCACACACATACTGCTACAAGCGTGCACATATAGCATTAAAGTGACATTAGATTGCAACAATGGTTACATCACACTCATTGTGTATTAGAGATACAATTTATGTAAAAAATAATTCATTAAGTGCTACTCTGCTTGCATAAAACTATTATTCAACTCCTTTTGCAACACATTTTGGCACCAAAGTTGCAAAGATCAGAGGGCTCATTTATAAAACCAGATTTAATCCTAAATTCAGATTTAATCCTAAAGTCCATGGATTTGATCCTGCGTAGGAACAAATTGAGATCTATGAAGGCTGAAACTGTCATGGCAATATTCTTGTATGTACAAGTGAAAAGCATGTATTACTGCTGACTTAATTTTCTGAAGACTTTTAATGATACAATTGCAAAGTGAACAATTGAATAAGTGAATAAATAAAATGAACAATAGCACTGTCCAAATTGTGTTGCATTGAATAATGGCAGAAACCAAAAAAACAAAACAAACAAAACAAAAAAAAAAAAACTTTTTTTTTAAATTTATTTTCTCATTTTCACTATTTTTTAATCATCATTAATGATCATGCTTTCATGTTTAGGATGATCATACACATATTTCATAAATGAGGCCCCAGAGCTTTACACGTTAGCACTAAAGGAGAGCTAAAAGAATTATGATCTAAACAGAAGGATTAGTAAATTCAAGATCAATTGCTGCCCTGCCACACTCTGTAAAATAATGTTCATTCTATAATTTACTTGTACACCTCAACATTTAACAATTATGGGTACATTTGAATATGTGTGAATTTTATTTTTACTGGCTAGTTTGCAAGCAGGTTCTATACTTGACATGGTCATATGGTCAGTATGTGCTACAGTGGCTGACATAGATTTCCCATGGGGAAAATGGGCAGAAAGAACATCAGACTCCTCTGTATAGAGAAGCGGTTTCAGAATTATTTAGTTGTTAACCATGAAAACAAAGACAAAGCATCCCCAGGCCATAAGCACAAGACACAGCTCATAGAAGTCTCAAAACAAGACTACTCACTGTAATCTTTGTTGGCTTCTGTAGTCCCCATTTTAAAAGGCAATAAACCAGGCCTGAGTTGCAGGAGAACACTGGGTTGGATTAGTTTGGTGTGTTATGCTTCCCTCATAATACTTTCTCTAAACTATTAACTAAATAACGACTGCGGTTTCATACAGCCTCATTCCTCGCAGCACTCAATGTTGCTCAATGGAGCACTGTGTGTTAGCCACTTGCTAATGCTAACTTTAGCAGAGCATCCAGACTAGACAAACAACATGCTCTCTGCTTTCAGGGCTACATATCCAAGAAAAAGGGTGATGCTGAGGATGTGGTCAGACTGGGAAGGAAGAGGAAAAATTAGAGCAAAAAGTCCCTCTCTTCTCTATTTTCACAGCACCCATCAAGAAACACAGAGTGGTCCTTTAACACAGGTGTTAAATTTAGAGGCTAGCATATTAAATTTAGCCTGTGATTAGTGCCTGTAAGGCAGGGCAGGGTGTAACTCTGCCAGTAGAGACTCTCTCACTGTGCAGTGGCATAGAAAGTCCCAAATGATTGCATGAGCCAGTGTTTAAAAAAAAAAAATCAAAAGGATTTGGTGAGGAACAGGCTGTCACTAAGCATTTAACAGCCCTCAAACCAACACCCTTGAAAATTATGATTTCTGTCATAAATGCAGCTGTTTACATCATCTGAGCTCATTCCTGAAATGGGAAAGAGCATCGTGAATGTCTGCTGAACATCTTCAGCATCGTTAAGCCTTGTTTGAACATTTAATGTTTGAAAAATTTCCTCGGATTAGCATTATATGCGTCTCTTCACAAAACGTACTGTCGGGGTGCCTGGTTACAGTGATGTCATCAGAAGATAACACCATGGTATTTTTCCATATACCATGTTATTCTTTAGTACTTCAAAGAATACCACAGAATTACCATGGTACATGTCCTAAAAAACATGGCACTACGATGGTACATATCCAAATACCATGGCATTACCATGTTACAATATCCTAACAAACATGGTACCACCATGGTACTTTTATTTAAATGCTGACTGCAAAAACTGGTTTACACATAATAGTTGTCAAATGTAATGTGTGCATTTTTTAAAAATGATAATTATACCATATCTGCTTTAACCAGCCTAAGCTGATTTGCTGGTTTTAGCTGGTTTAGGCTTGTGTCACAGCCTGGCAAAGCTGGTCTTCAATTGGTTGATCTGGTCTCCCAGGCTGACCAGCAGAAAAGTGCCTAAAACACTTCTAAAACCTGGGAGACCAACTAAAACCAACAAACCTGCTTAGGCTGGTTTTAGATGGCTTTTCTTCAGTAGGACTGGCTCGGGAAGCAGCTGCGAAAATGCTAGCTGTGGCCAAGTGCTCATATTCTGTCTGTAAATTCAATGAAAGGTATATTATTCTCAAAGCTAAAGGCTTGAAAGCAGATGACATCATCTGACATGTACAGCTACACAGTTGACATAATATGAGCCTGTATACAGAGCATACACTGTGCAGGGTGGAAGAAATTTTAAGATGGTTGTTTTGAGTATTCATTTAGGTCATTCAAGTGGAAAAATAGAGTAAAAATGTTAAAATTAACAAAATGACTTCCTTTCAGCGACAACCGAGGCGTGTTCTGAAAGAGTTGAATTGCGGATTTAATTGCAGTTCAAATAAATGGCTTCAAAATTGGTGCTACTCTGCCAGAAAACTGGACACTATAATTAAGCCATTGAGCTCAAATAATCAAGAGGCATGGTGGAAGATTTCTCATTCACAATAACCACCTAGAGATGCACACCTTTGGTCACTGATCATCCAACACCCAAATACTGCAAATTGTATGAGTTTTACATATTACGCATGGTCTAACATCTGCCTGGAACTTAAGAGTCCACCATTACAATGCTAAAAATCTGATATTAAACATAAGAGCATTATTTTGTTGGCCTTAATTTTTGTGTAAAGCCAAGAACATCAAAAGTATAGAGCTTTATAACTATATTTTTTACAGTGTTCAGGGAATCTCAATCACTAGTGCACACAATTATGACAAGGGAAGCATAGCTGCATGCTTCATAATGAATAAAAGTGCAACATTATCAAGTGAAACCAATCACACTTTATAACAGAACTGGACATCAATCCAATAAACACAAAATATATACGCAGTGATGGCATTGTGTTCCAACAATATCTAAAGTGAAAATAGGTATCTATACAAGTTTTACAGAGGACTTTCTCGGTCCACTTCCGGTTGTTGCATATATAACCATGTTGGCTAAAATGTAGCATCGAGCAAATACCATATGCACAGGCAAGGTAAGAGACAATTGATTCTAACAAAAACTTCGGGTGACTTATGCTGAGAATATGGGGGATAAACTGACATACTATGAATAAGGTCCATAAAAAAAAAAAACACACAGACAAACAATACAATCTGTTTATATGTACGTACTTGAGTCTATAAGTCATTGTGCGGTACACAAACAACAATTAAAGTGCCCTATGTCAATTTAGACTGTCACTGATAAAAATAGAAAATAGTAAAATAGATTGTGTAAAACAAGAATTATGTTGGGTTATGACACTACATGAGGGCCCAGTTTTAAATAATCTGTCCTTTCTTTCATATAGCACATGGTGCACTGTGCCTGTGTGCCCACTCTCAGGCCACTGGGTAAAAGGAAAAAGTAGCTTTTTGCATATAGTAGCTCCTTCCTCCTCAAGCAATTAGTTCATGCCTTTCACTTGAATGCCTTTCATGCCTTTCACTTGAATTTCACTTGCCTCGATTTTAAATATAAAACATGCTTAGTGCTGGGAGGTGTATGTATAACTGTGATCCTGTCCGTGTACACAAGGCTTAACAAGTGCCGACTAGGGGAACTTCACACTTGTATGAGGGTGCTGTAAAGAATCTTGAAGGTATTGCTGAAAAATTAGCCATGATTTAGCAAATAGTCATATTGTTAACGTTTCTAGATATTTGACATTTTGTTTTAGAGAGTAGCAGATATTCAGGTATCAAGAGTTCCAAGATTATTCGATGAATATATTTTAATCACTGGACTAAGCTAATATAGATTTCATCCATTTGCCTCACAAATGAGGCTAATTAATGTAACAACACTCAGTTTTACTGCTCAAAATAGTGTAAAACACTAGGAGATAGAATGCAGGAGGCATGCGGGCAAGCTAGTGAAGATTCACTGGATATAAGGTCATAGGAAAAAGAGCAGAGAGAATAAGATCATCTCATTCCCAGCATGCTCAACACTTCAGCACATAAGCTAGCTTGACAGAATGTACTACATTGAAACATATGTATGGATTCCACATGTAGTATTAGCAGGAAAAAACTGCTGGAAGTTCAAAACATCCTTTTTTGCCTTATATCTAAAGCCAGCTGTATGATTGATAATATGAGACACACACTCTGGCAGCAAAGCTCTTGCCCACACTCCTGCCTCTCTCGGCACAGAGCCAGACCTCATTTGACCTTGAGTGGCGGCTCTCTCTCTAGCCAGCGCACACGGACTTTCTGTTTGTAGTGATACTCCTTGAGGAAGTCCTGCATGGTTGGAGGCAGTGGCAAGGCACCAATGCCATCGTAGGTGGTGCGTCTGCAGATGGCGGCTCGCGCCAGGTGCTGAAGGCTGAAAGGGAAAGTCCGGTGTAAGGGAGCAGTGAGCAGGGGCTCAAAGAACATACAGGCACTGGGGTCTTTATAGTGCTCCAGCAGGCCTGTTACTGTGGAAGAGTGGAAGACACAGGGGTCATGCGCATCAAAGCTAAAGTTGTGATTCCATTGTTCAATGCGTGCATGCAGCGACCGATTGTAGCGTCGAAAACTAACAGAGAACAAGTAGTCCTCCTGTGCAGAGTCACGTAGCAGAAAGGTGCCTTCTGGCCGTCCGTCCAGCAGTGCTTCTGCTTGGTACCGGTCCATCACCCCCCAATAGCAAGGAAGTGCAGTTATAGCCTGTAGGTCAGGCACCAAACAATGGATATAGTCAATCTGTGTGTGGACCTTCCAAGGCCCTGGCTGTCTGGAGCAGTGAGTGTCTCCAGAGGCATGCCTCTGCTTGGGCCTTCGTGTTTGTAAGCAAAGGGTAGTTGAGTCCTCCTCAGAGTCACAGTCAACAGTGTGTGATGGCACTGCCATACTCGCTGCAACCTGTGCAGCAATCCCAGATAACCCCCCAGAAATAGAGGAGACTGTTCCCAGGCTCCTGCTCTCCACAAGTCCTTCCCCAACACCAGGAGCCATCTTTGGTCCCAGTTTATAGAGGGAAGAGCTCTGTGAAGTTGCCTCCAGCGTATGGATCTGCGCATTTGGAGGGGGATCCACTCCTTCCTCTATGCTAAGTCTACGTCGTTCACGCAGCCTCTCCTCCTCATCCTCAGGGGAAGAATGTGCTGAATCAAATGCATCCAAAAGAGCAGTTGAGGAATGAGGGCTGACTGGCGCCGTATGTTGTTTAATTAAGTGCCACTTGTTGGCCAGATCCGAACCGGGCGGGAAAGGGCATGTTTCAAGCATCAGTTCGGTCAGGTGGATCTTACGTTTGGAGGACACCTGACCTTTGGCTGGCGGAGAGCGGTGGTGCGTGGTGAGAGGAAGGCACAAGCCTACGCTGTCTCGAAGTCGCTGCCGCAGAGAACGGGTGCTAAGGCTGCGCCCACTGCTGCCAGCTCCTACAGAATCATTAATCTCTTGGATGGAGCTAACTCCATAACGACGCTCCCTCCTGGCTGTACTTCCTCTTGAGCGTCCCGTTCGCCTGTCAGCCTCAAGTGAACTTTGCGTTTTAGTTGAGCAAGAATGTTTCTTTTTACCTCCCCAGGGAGCATGACGCGAGTAGGAGTCCCTACGCACAAGGGGGCCCCTCCGTGCATCTTCGCTCTCTTTGTCAATGGAGATTTCTACTATCTGGGGAATATCTGCCACACAGTTATGGCCTCTGCGTCCTCCAGCAACCAGCGGGAGTGGTGACAAGGTCCGTGAGGGTGTGGAAGATCTAGTTTCATAGGGTTCTGCATGTGCTCCTCTGCCCATGTCCACCACACAGTGGATGCAATCTAAGTCCTGGCTACACAGATTGGACTCTGTGCCATCCTTGTGGAAGAGGGCTTGGCATCTACTCCTGAGGTTACCCCACATCTTGCCCACTTTCTCCATAGATTGGAGACCACGACCTATCAGGGAAACAAAAAAAAATAATGAAAATTTTTTCGCCGTTCATAAATCATAGAAACGGTGATGCAGTGATGGTGTGTAAACTACATACAAAAAAAAGCTATGGACAAAAGAAATGCGTGACATTTTTGTGTACACTGGATGGGAGATTGGTTTCTGTAAATGTACATTCCTAGGGCACTGAAATTAATGCATTATATGTTAGCATAGTATTTAAAACTGTAAGCGGAGGTGATCTGTTAAGATTGTAGTTTTAAAATGGAATGTGAAACATATCAGACATATAGATAAAGCAGCACTAAAACGTGTTTAGTGTGTGAGCACAAAGAATGTGTGCATGATGTTATACACAAAGAGCATGTATATAGTGGGTGGGTGCAGGAGTGGTACAGTTAGCACAGAGTTGCCAGGCAGACATGCATCGACAAGGCCATGGCTATAAATGAACTAAGCGATCTGCTCACAGCTGATCTGCTGGTATGTACTGTATTACTGAGCCAGTCTGGACCTGACCAAGAACTTTCACTGTCATGGCAGCAGACACATCACACACACACACACACACTATAGAGAGGTAAAGACAGAAGTATAGATGGGGGAACACTGACAGAGAACATGTAGACAGACACAAAAACAGTCTGAGGAGGCGGTTACTGTTCCCTTTTTCCAGAAAGGAAAAGTGCTGATCTTGTTTAAAACACTGGTTGTACTGCACAAATTATGCAAAATTGAGGCCACCGGCAGATCACGCTCAGATCTCCCCATTATAAGAGGAGACCAAAAGTATCATCTTCACAAAGCAAAATATATGGTTGACTAGTCTAATGCCAAGATAATACATATGAATTAAAATGAAAACTTAATATCTTAGACCATCGCATGAGTTTACAATAAACCTCAGAGCAACTCCAAAATAATCTGAACAGACTAAAGAGTGGTCGACTGATATAGATTTTTTGATGGCCAATGCCCCTTAAACCAATATTTTTTCAAATAAAGACACTAGTAATTTTACATATGGCAAACAATGAAAATAATATGAATATGACATAGTTAACAACTGAACATAGCACAGCATAGATTGAAATCAAGGGTTTAAAGTTTGTCGATCGTGCATGTCGACAAAGGGCGTAGGGCTTTATTATCCCCCCGGAGCCGCGTGGAGTACGTTTTGCTTTGAATGGACACACTTTCTTCAGCTTCATACTCGTTGGTCCCGTTCACTGCCATTATAAAGCTTAGATTCATTAGGATATTTATTAATATAAATCTGATTGTGTTCATCAGAAAGAAGAAAGTCATATTCACCTAGGATGGCTTGAGGGTAAGTAAAGCTTGGGTAATTTTAATTTTAAAGTGAACTAATCCTTTAAAAACTGCCAAATATCAGTCTTGGCGATATATCTGTCGACCACTGGTAGCCTATATACTGTGCATTTCTTTACTAGGGCACACAATAATACCACAAGAATGAGCAGGGAAAATATATAATTTTGCTCTCAAATCATCATGACAGTACGGCTGGCTCTGTCTTAAATGATACACTTGATGTGCACTTGTAGTCTCGTGGCATTCACTCTCTCATGCACACGTGAAGTCCAAGGGACTGCAGGCTATCCCATTTGTCATCTACTGATTCAGAAAGGTGCTCACAAACAGTGGTCAACGGATAATTTATTCAGTTTCAATTTCTCTCTTATTTTAGACAAGATTTACTCAATATTCACCAAAATACTGAAGACATAAAAATGTATTACACATAAACCATAAACCCACTGGAGTATTACAAGGAACAACAATCAACAATCTCAAATAGAAATACAATAGAAATCTCAAAATAGGTTAGCATTTGGGACAGGGCCCATGTCAGTTAACTGGCTAAACTGAATATTCTTTATCAGGTCATGGGACAGTGGTCAGCAGAAGTAGCGAATAGTATTTAACATTGTGTAAACATTCTGTTCTATCACATTTGCAGTGCACACCTACAAATTGGTTAGAGTATGCAAAAATACCCATTTATTTATTTTATTCACAGGATTTATGACATTAACTACTGTGCATTGCATAGGCTGAATTGCTTTTAGTTTAATCAACCATATATTGATTTCATTATTTAAAATTGCTGCCAAGCAGCTCCTGAAAGTCTAAATATTACTCTCACTGTGCCCTGTACAACTGCAAAAGTTCTTAGTTTTAGGTAAAGCATATTACCAGTGCACAGTTTGCCATCAGGTGTTGTTTTTATATTTAAGAGGTCGTGCGGCTTCCTTTTACTACAGAAAGTAACTTCAAACAACACCTCCTTCCCGGAATTAAAGGATTACTTTCAAATAAAATTTCTGATAATTTACTCACCCCCATGTCATCAAAGACGTCCATGTCCTTTCTTCAGTCGAAAAGAAATTAAGGTTTTTGATTAAACCATTCCAGGATTATTCTCCTTATAGTGGACTTCAATGGACTCCACTGTTGAAGGTCAAAATTACAGTATCATTGCAGCTTCAAAGGCCTTTAAACGATACCAGACGAGGAATAAGGGTCTTATCGAGCGAAACAATCGGTTTATCGGTTATGCTTTATATAAACAAATGATCGCCTTCCAAGTGGTTCCGCCAAAACCGCACTTTCGTATTCTTCAAAAAGCATATGCTGTATGTCCTACGCCTTCCCTATTTAACTTACGGAACAAACGCAGGACCAGTTCCATTTTTTCCGTAAGCAGAATAGTGAAGGCGTAGGACATACAGCATACGCTTTTTGAAGAACACGAAAGTGCGGTTTTGGCGGAACCACTTGGAAGGCGATCATTTGTTTATATAAAGCATATACATTTAAAAAAAAAAAAAAATCGAAAATGACCGATCGTTTCACTAGATAAGACCCTTATTCCTCGTCTGGTATCGTTTAAAGCCCTTTGAAGCTGCACTAAAACTGTAATTTTGACCTTCAACCGTTTGGAGGCCATTGAAGTCCACTATAAGGAGAATAATCCTGGAATGGTTTCATCAAAAACCTTAATTTATTTTCGACTGAAGAAAGAAAGACATGGACATCTTGGACGACATGGGGGTGAGTAAATTATCAGGAAAATTTTATTTGAAAGTGAACTAATCCTTTGAGAAGGACCAAACCACCAAGAGCAATGCACAAGCAATCACACAGCCTACAAAACAGATCATGAAAATTGTTGTACAACATCTTCAAACATATTTTATTCTTCAAATATAATAATTTAAATTAAGACACCAAATCTCTTACATTGTGTGTCAATAGACATATTATGGGCAAATTACTAGATGCATCTAAACTATTTGGTAAGCCTATATAAAACCTTCAATGACTGTAAATATGCCAGTGAAGAGCAGTGGGATGTTGTGGAGAGAGTTATATAAGACTGAAGAAACACTTAGACACTGAGATAGGGCTTTGGACTGAACCCATCCAATGATCCAGCGCTACAAACATCGATGTTCTAAGCAATTCCACTTATCCAGCTTCACTGCAGCAACAATTATAAAGGTTTTATTAAGTGTTCATGTGCTGAGAAGTTGATCTTTGGCAAACACACAATAAATCAACAATTTCACATTTACTGTTGCTGATCGCCAGCCAAAAAAATAACATTGCACCTGCAGAGTAACGTTCACATAACACTCCAAATACGACGTGATGAGACATGGACTCTTTTCACACACTCCTTTTTCTAACTCTGCCCTTTCAGCCTCCAGATGCATCTCTAATGTACTGCAATATCAGATGCATCAGCTTTGTTGTTTTTCCATGGGAGTTGGCATAATTTTTTTCCTTGACTATGCAAATCACTTTCACAAAAACAAACCGCTGAATGCACAGATAGGATATTCTCTCCAAACATTGTTCCTGAGCTAAAACACTAAGGTGAAATAACTTTTTGAAGAACTTTTCTGAGCATGTCTTTAATCACAGACAATACTTGATTTGACAATTTACTCACCCTCATGTCATTTTGACTCTGTATTATTTTCTTTTTTTCCCCCATGAAACAGAAGAGATTTTAACCAGAATGTCCAAGCTTCTGGTTTCCATACAATGAAAGTGAATGCAAATAAATGCTCGTTATGCACAGAAGTTTCAGCAACCGAACATATGCTACTAAGAAAGCAAAAAAATATATAAACGTTTTGGCCAAAATAGTCTTGGAAGACCAAAACCATTGACCGAAACACTGATGTTTAATTAGCGCATTTCCAATGGCAAATTTTGACTGTGTCAGCATCTATTTCACACACACAATGTGAATAAGCTGAAAAAGATAAAAATATCAGCAGTGTGGACACACTTTAACTGCAAACAAAAAGGTTGCCAAAGAACTTTACTATGAGAACACACCACCCTGAACAACATACCAAGTTCAATTACCCAATTTTAATTTCAGTAATAATCACTAGTAAATGCCATTGGTCCTTGAACAATGTCATTTATTTTGGTATTTATAATAAACATTTGGAGCTATAAATTGCCATTCACTTTCATTGTATTGACAAAAGCTCTCAACAAAAGATCTTTGTGTTTCACAGAAGAAAATAAATTCAAGGTTGGAATGATGTAGGGAGAGTAAATGATGATGAAATGGTATCATTTTATGTGAACTATTCAGCTATAATGACATTTTATGCCACTGCTTTAAAGTGCTCATGAACTGCATTTCGTTTTTTACATTTTTTTAATGTTCTCTGAGGTCCTCTTAGGGACCTAATTTATAAGTAATACGTTTTTCGATCCTGTTTTTGACCCTCTCTTTGAAAGGCGTGCCACATTTAAGACTTGGAAGTAAATGCCCACTGCAATGATTGGGTAACAGTTTTGCATATCAAAATAATTTCAACGTCCCAGCCAATACACGTGTTGTTTTGAAAACTTCTGATGTTGAAAAATCAACATAGTTGAAACATTTGCCAACAATGTGAAACATTTATGCATATTACATATGCTTTATAAGTCTTGGTTGTGGCAAATAAAGTTTATTCCACAGTTACCACAGTTATAGTTGACTGGATAACCTGTGGTGTTTCGTGTAAACGGAGTTATGAATAAATATGTACCATCGTTTGTCGCACTGTCGTTCTTATAGTCTATTTATCATTCATACTTTGATAAAGTGAAAAACGTATATTGTCATTTGCATTGTTGTGTTTTAAATAAAATGAAACGTACGTTGTAATATTGTCATACATATAGTATAGTATCCAATATAGTCATCACTGCATTAGCGTTTATTTTCAGTCACCGGCGCCGAATGCTGTCTTGTTTAAAAACATATCTGAAGTAAAATGAAGCGAAAAAAGTAACAGTGTCCACTAGGGGTGTAACGCACACAGGAGTCACGATTCAATACATACCTCGGTTTTGCAGTCACAGTTCGGTACGATTGTGGTACAATAGGTAAAATGGTCACACTTTAGTTTAGGGTCAATTCTCACTATTAACTATGACTTTTGCCTTAAACCCCAAATTACTGCTTATTAAATAGTTAGAAAGGTTAAGTTTAGGTATTGGGTAGGATTATGGGATGTAGAATGAAAAATAAGGCATTAATGTCTGCTATATAAGTACTAATAAACAGCCAATATTCTAGTAATATGCCTGCTAATAAGCAACTAGTTCATAGTGAGAACTGGATCCTCAACTAAAGTGTTACCGGACAAAGGAGCAAATCCACAATGCTAGGTTTCTTTTATTTTACTTTGAACAGTGGTGCAAATCACAGTTTGTTCTACCTAGCGGCATTTAGTCCCCTAGTTGGTACAATACAGCCTCCTATAGTGTATTAAGCACTAAGCAGTAAACGGAATGCACTCTTGCATAGGCCATATTTTTTTGCAGGGCTGATAAAAAAACAAAAAGGTATTTGGTCACAATCAGCTACAAAACTGAAAAGCATCTTGCGTTATAAAAGTACAAAATGAATAGGATAATGAAAAATAAAACTTGTGTGTTACAATTTGCTCTACTTGAACTATATTTAAATATTTAAAGCTTAAGCCCAACCCTCCTATACTTAATTTTTCGCATTCCGCTCTGTTTCACACAGTTGAGTGCGCAAGCCTTTCAAAGTATTCTTTGTCCATGAGCTTAGAAAGACGCATTTGACGCATGTGCACTACCTAGTGGATTTTGTTTTTAAGCACTCAAGTCATTTGCGTATGCGCTGATTTTCTTCTGCTATTTTTCCTGTTGTGGCGGTTAGCAAACAGCGTTGTGTTACCGCTCGCGCCCCCTTCTGGATTGAAGCATTGATCGCCTATGACTGACTGTATTCTTTGTCTAACTGCATGAACCGAACCGTGATGTCCGTACCGTACAGTTCATGACAAATACATGTACCGTTACACCCCCAGTGTCTACTGATGTGATCTAGAACTTTGTTAAAGTTCATCCAAGCTTTCTTAATGTTAGGATCACAAGGAAGGCAATGCAAAGACTGTTTTTTAACAACGTCTTGCAATCCTCAGAGGGATCTCTATGGTTTTGTTGCTGGAGTAATTCTTTGCATCTCTCATTTACTACTACATGAATTGTGCAAATCGGGTATACTTCGGCCGTTCGCGTTCGTGCACCGTCCGCATGACGTAATTTTCGTCATGCGGAGGGCTCGTGGCCGGCCGCACACCCTGTCCGCGTGCAGCCCAAATTTCGAGACCGCGCGGACAGTCCACGTGCAACAGCGCATGCGCAAGCAGTATAGAAGAGTCCACTAGGTGGCAACATGCACAGTATTGAGCACAGTGTTCAGCCATCAAAAAGATTGTGAAAAGACCGGTTTAAAAACAACACGCTTGAAAAAAAGAGAAAAACACGACAATGGACGGCGAACTTGACGAGCGTTTGTGCGAAGAGATTAGAAAGTACCCACATTTGTACAGTTCATGTTTGAAAGAGCACAAAGACATGTTTAGGGCGGCAAATTCATTGAGGGAGATAAGTTAAAATATGGAAAAGGATGCACTACTTTTCTGAATGTCCCGTTGATGACACGACTCAGTGCTGCCCTCCGATGTCTGGTAGTGCATAGAAAAAAAACTGTACTGCGCATGTGTCAAACGCGGTCATCCGCGCGCATCCGTGGTGTAGTATACTTTGAAAGTTTCGCGGACGCGACTGCGCACGCGACGCGTCCGGGTGCGGAAAGTGAAGTATACCTGGGGCTTTAATTTTCTTCTACAGTGGAGGTCTGTCATCAAACTATTATGTCATAATGTGACAAAATCCAAAACGAGTCATTTGGGCAGCTTGGTTTCTATGAAAACTGTTTTTGGACTAACAAGGAAGGTAATATTTTTATAGTACAATGACCTCTTATATGTCAAAAGATCAAGGAAAATTTGATTTCTCAATTCATGATCCCTTGAAGAACACCAGACAGGAACACAACATGTCAGTGAATCATCAGTAAATAAATAAATGTTGTGCACTTTCTGCTAATAAATGAGTACAAAGATGATGTATAATCAGAACAGTTTGATAACCCTCACGGCTGTGACTGTGCATGCCGTTCTGAAGTTCTCTTCAGAAGCCTCTTCTCCAGACTCCTAATTAGACAGTCAAATAGGGACAGTCTGTCTTCTCTCAGAAACTATTCTGATCCAGCTCTCTCTCGAATGAGAGAATGCAGAAAAGCATGAAAGTTCTCCAAAATTATCAAGGCCAGAGCTCAAACACGTGTCATTATCAGACCAGCATTTACGGATATGAAACTCCTCTCGTGTGGCTCTCCTGCATAAAGGCACTTCAGTTTGGTGGTGTGGGTCATGAGTGAATGCATGAAGTGCCAGTGTGAATGAGTGTTATGAGCTCAGCAGCTCATCTACCCCTACCCTGTGCCCTCATTAGCTAGGCTCTCATCTAATCAGATATCAAAGGAGATGCTAAAGCACTCCAAAGAAGTGACCCATAATAAGAGTGTTTTGATTATATATGATAATGCTATTTTGAAAATAAAACAGCTAATACATGGATGACGTGAATGTATTGCAATGTGTGGGAAGAGCGTAAGAGTCGAGCAAGACTGACAAAGGGAGGAAAAAGGGTGTTAAACTACAGACATGACAACACAAAGAAACATTATAATCAGAGAAAATTTAGAGCAGAAATCTATAAGGACCTCATGAAGATATAGCTGAGCTACACTACTCTACTCTAAAGAGAAAAACTAGACAGATAAAGTTAGACGACGACTGTTAAGCAGCCCCATATTAAACCCAGAAAACATCCTCTGCAATTTCTCTCAGTTCGACACGCCTATTCTCATGGGGTCCAGATGAGTGGCCTGGCTTTTGGACAACATTAAGGGGCGGAAGTGAGTTTTCTTTTGAGAGGAGAAAAAATGAAACAAAAAAAGTAAAGAATAGTTATTTGTAGAACATTACGTACAGAGACAAAGACTTTTATGACTGTTTATGGCAACGGCAATTCCCGATCTGAGTGCCACACTATAGGGCAAAAGTACAATTAAGAATAAGTCATTCAAAAACTCACACAGATCAAACACTTAATACATGAGGGGACTACATGGAATATTTGTCCTTTTAAAAAATAATCTGTCAATGTCCATTTAAAACGAATGCCAAAAGATGCAAAAAATTTAAAATGTGAGGAAAAGTTAAAGAAATGGTGACCAGTCACAGGCCCTTAAATACTTTTCCTTATACAGTCCTATACATTTCTTAAAGGTGGACACGTTATAACTACCCATAACTAGGACTCAAGTGATATCAGTTAGCAACAAACTACATGCTGCTGAGAATGATAAGAAACTGAACCATCTGACTGCTCTAAAGTAGATCCGTCACTAGCTCTTAAAAATGTTTATTTTTGTACGAAAACGTCGGTCGAGATCATAATCGCAAATGTTGTAACGTTATAGTGCATATATCAGTTTGGTGAATTAAAGAGTATTTTAAGTGATGCCCAGGTATCGAGAGAGTGAGCTGAGCAACGTGGAGAGGGTGCGAGCGAGCGCGAGCGCGCACGGAAGAGAGAGAGAGAGAGCGAGAGCGAGAGAGAGAGAGACACACGGGAGGATGTTGGAATGTTACATTGTAACATTCGTAGAGGGGTAACATACAAAACCAGCGGTGACATCACACGCGTTCCATTACATTAAACGCGCATAAAAGCGGCTAGAAATAAAGCGTGTTAAAATACACAAATAATGGCGTATTGCAATACAGAGAACGGATAACGCAAAGGGGCGAACTTACCTCTTTTATTTGTGAATATTACTTCGCAGCCTTCTTTTGTCTACAAAAGAAGGCTGTTAAAGCTGTTAGACTCGCTACTGTCCCATATACGCTCAGCCCTGGCGAATAAAACACGAGCGAGGGAGCAGAAGTGCTCATTCCCGAGGTTGGCTTTTATAAAGAAGGAGAACAACAGAATCCCGCATCATTCTGGTCGGTTGGAACGGCAGAATAATCCAAGGCCAGTCTCCGATCCACTGAGCCCATACTTCTGCTTGACAAGCCGAGCAAAGGCGTGAAAAAGAGGCCGACAGTGCAGGTTTGCAGGCGAGTTGAGACTGTAGGGAGACGCAGGACGGGAACGTACTTCCGACGGATGGGGGAGTGACGAGCGTGGTGGCCAACCAATGAGATCGCAGTTTGAGAGAGCGTTGCCTCGGTTGCCACCCTGAAAACGTGGAGACCCGAGATAATGCATGAGTGCCAAGGGATGAATGATTAATGATTATAGTCAATCAGACAAAGTAGCCATCTGTTGCCTTTAACCGCACAGTGTGTGTGTATTGCTTATCAATAGGAGAGTGATTCACCGTCATTAAATCTTAAAAGGAAATGTTGAAAAATAATAATTAGGCAACTGTAGCC
>RJVU01065935.1:496835-518503 GCA_003731715.1 Anabarilius grahami
TTTCGAAAATAATGATTATTATTTACTTAAATTTATTTATTTAAAAAATGTAAAAATGTCAAATTTATTTCTTTTCCATACAACATTTAAATATATTCTTTATTGTATTTCATGATTATTTAGGCCATTACTATAACTCTTATTATACTCTAAATTTGGGATTGTTTACAATGAATATTGTTGGCTCTTATAACAAACACTTTACAATAAGGTTTCATTAGTTAACATTAGTTAACTATGTTAGTTAACACGAATTAAGAATGAACAATATACAGCATTTATTAATCTTAGTTAATGTTAATTCCAACATTTACTAATACATCATTAAAATCAAAAGTTGTATTTGTTAACATTATTTAATTCAGTGTGAACAAACATGAACAAACTGTGAACAAATTAACTGGATTTTTATTAACTGACATTAACAAAGATGAATAAATATTGTAACAAATGTAATGTTCATTGTTAGTGTTCAGTGTTAGTTAATACATTAACTAATGTTAAAGTCCCCCTGAATCAAAATGTAATTTTATTTAGCTTTTAGTATTAATATGTTAGCCTTAAGGTAATGAATAAGCTGGTGTGTTCCAGAACAATGACAAAATTCGCATTTAGGAGATAAAAGCATTCGAAACTTTCAGTCTCTCACTTCCGCTACAATGGATCACAGATTTTCATGACATCACCACACACTTCAGCTTCTCATCAAATCTTCTGTCCAATCAAAAGCTCTCTAGAATCTGAAGTCCCGCCCCTCCTACACTATAAACAGACTCTGAAGCTGCGGCTGAAATCGATCATTTGTTCACACATTTACTAGTTTCTATATGGTGAATAGCACATAGTGCACTATATAGAGGATAGGGAACGATTCAGACAGTGTAAATATGCTTTCCATTGACGTGAATAAAGTTCGTTTTCGCATTAGCGTCACATGAACCGCCGCAGCGCGAGCAGTCTGCTCAGAGCACAGAGTGGATCATATGCACTAGTCGTCGCAGACCACAAAATGTATTGAACCATTTGAATTCTGCACAGAATGCTGCATTTTAAAGCGATATAGAGGAGATTAGGAGGAACAAACGGTTAGAGATTAGAAGGAAACCAAAGCTTTACCGAGCTCAGTGGCTCTGGCCAAGCTGTGATATAAATGAAACACTATTGGCTGTTTTAAAAAGGGGGCGGGGCTGTTCGATATATCCCGCCCTGTCTTCCTGTTTCAGTTGAAATTACATCAACACATTGAATAATGCTGCGAGTTCCAAGACTCTTCAGTGGGCCAAATGAGTGTTACCACAAATTGCTTATGATGTTCCTCATTTGTAAGTCACTTAATTTATTAATATAAAACTGAAATGCTCAGCCGTTTTAAGGCTGCTTCGATCAATAAAGGTAAACGTCATATTAAATGGAGGATTTAGGGAGGATTTGCGATCTAGAAGTTTTGCTTTGAAAGCAAATGATGCAACCAAATTAACTAGAGATTTATTTACAAACAAACTAGTAGCTACTACATCTTAAATAATACAATTTTTGGTGCAACCCTACCCAAGCCTTTCGTCCTCAGGCAAGCAGGATTCCTGGCAGAGCGTGTTTATGTTTGTCATAGTGAGTATCTGTCAAGACAGGCAAGTGCCTGATAGTATAAGAGAAAAAGAGCATCAGTCTGAGACAGATGTGTGCAGAAGTAGGCTTTGGTCTGGCTCATGGGAAGCCCTTGCGTAATTTGGAAGTAATTTGTGAGAAAGTGTGAGAAAGGTTGTAGAGGTTTGGTCAGACTTTGAGAATTACTCAGTCACCTATTTTCCCACGAACCCTATACATGCACACACTCTCACCTATTTCAAAGACAACTCCTCCCCGGTCGTGCCCGCACTTGCACGCTGTTGGCTTATTCTGTTCTAAAAGGCATGTCAGTGTTATGTTGTTCATCCTAGGCAGCTCATTGCAGGAGCTTTTCATCTCCATTTGCTTTAACCGAGAGCTGCATGGTGGGGCCAGTTGGAGGTGTGAAGGCCGAGGTCTGCCGGCTGTGTAAACTTCAGAATAAGTTAGAGGTCGGGCTGATCCCACACGCCCACCATGTCTGTCTGCATGTCTTTTATCTGCCTTCAGTAGGGTTGTGAACTAAGTTTGGGTATCGCTTGAATTTTAGTGATTCCGATTCTGCTTATCGATCATTTAGATCAAACATTTAGATATCAAACATATTTAGTCTTTTTGCAAAACATTCTGTTGCACCATGAACAAAAACATCAGAACACACAAGGGACTTTAGCCTATGGTTTTAACAAAAGTACCACAGCAAAAATAACTAGACTAACTAATATAAATTGGAAAAATAATTATAGACAAGTAAACAGTCTGTAATAAAATAAGACCAAATAAACAAATTAGCAATAGCACAAATAAATACAATAAATACAAATAAAATTTTGTTTTTCTGCGATATATATTGCGATATGACAACAATTATACCAGATGACTTGAATAGCTCTATTTGTAAAGAACTAATCATTCTAGAATGACTAGTGATTTTGTAGGGGAGTGCATAGAAAATAATAAACAAATTACAAGCATAGATAAATACAATAAAACAAATATACAAATGAAATAAATAGTGATTTGTGTTTTTCAGTCAAGTCTAACAACATTCAGGTACAGAAATTGAATCATCAAATGTAAAATAACACTGCATTCACTATATAAATTAAATATAATTAATCTCTGTTAATCAATTTGTCTACAAAAGTAATTTTCTCTTGGTATTTTGTTGTTTGATTAACATTATTGACACAGACAGCAGCAGGTTTATTAGGCTGCTGTCACTTTAAGACTGAAGGCACAGATCCAGTATACCGATATGCATCTGTTTTAGTTATTTACGTTCACTTAAGACATAAGCGATTGTGTTTACGAGGATACTCACTGAGACTCGCATTTTGACATAATTTTGTGTGCATGTGTCCGTTCAAGAACAAATAGACGTGAAAGAGACCGGAATTCGGTGTTCGCGTGCTGTATGTACGTGCGATGTCCAAATTGAGTTCTCTTTCCTGTCTTCTTGTGCTTGAATGGTTTAAAATCACTTGAATTTTTAAACTGACAGTACCAAAAACACATGCAAATGATAAACTTTCAGTCTATGATGGTTAAACTTTGCAATTAATCTGCAAATCAAATGTGTTTCGAACCGTGGGGCCTGGTCCGTATTGATCAAGGGTCAACTGTGGTCCTGCAATGTGACTATTGCGGATTGTGACATTGATGCTAAAACAATGTATAGTGCCTACAGCCCTAAACTGAACAATGTTCAGGAACAGAAATGGAAATCAAATGTATTCAAATTTAACAATGCATAATTTGTTTTTTATAAATAAAATAAAGATTCATCCATACAAAAGTTAAGATCAGTGATTTTTGTTGTTGTTGGTTTGATTAACATTAATGACACATTAATGTAATATTAAGACCGAATGCACGGATCCAATATACTGTTACACATTTTCTTTCTCCATTGTCTACGTTCAACTTAAGACAAAACCGACTGTTTACAAGGATATTTTGACATACTTTTAAGCATATTTGTCCATTCAAGCACAAGAATACGTGAAAGAGAACTCAACTCAGTATTCGTGCCCTAGCCTATATGAGAGGGTTCTTTCTTTGCGCCGCACAGAAAACAGTGCCCTAGTGCCAAATTGAGTTCTCTTTTGCGTCTTCTTGTGCTTGAATGGTTTAAAAAACATTTAAATGTGCACACAGGAATCGATAAGTGAAATCGAAATGTGAATGGTTCTTGGAAATTTGGATCCGGTTCTAAAATGGAGCTGGTTCTCGATATCCAATTAACTGAAAACTGATTCTTATTCAGAACTGGTTAAGACTGCATGATAATGGTTAAACTGATAATTGCAATTATTTTGCTCAAAAATTATAACCACAATTTTTCTCATTTGAGATCTTTTTAGTGAAGTTCATCAGAATTATTGCACTTTCATGCACAAATTAAGAGAGCGTCAACTCATACGCAGAGTTTATTTTTCCTCATTTAGTTTCCTGATTTATTATGTTTATCATATACATTTACCCCGGTGAGAAATTAAGTAAGAAACCAGCATGAATTCCATGTTGGTCCAGGCTTGTTTATGCTGGTTAGAGCTGTTATAGTGCAGGTCTAGCAGAAATCGTAACCATGAGCTCTCTTGTTACATTTCTAACACTGCTAGTCAGCATTCAGTTGTGTAGTACGTGCACCAACATGACAGAAAACAAGAGACTAGGAGTCTTTATGTGTGTGCTAGGCTTTAGAAGAGCAACTTGATTTTAAACCGTATCTTTGCCTGACACTTTAGTGGATGGGCTGACTGGTAGACACTCACTATTTTTTCTCTCTCTCAAAGCTCCAAGTAAGTTAAAGGATGGGGAAGTACACTGTTAAACTTAGAAAGAAATTACTTTTTTCCTTGAGATAGATTAAATGGCTATAGGTATGCCTTAACTAGCCTTAACCAGAAATGCCTACGAGTGTGTCCTCATCTACAAGCCGCTGCATGTGTGATGTATAATTATGATTATTTGTTGCATAAAGGTGCATAAATGTCTTTTTATTCCGGCTACATTCCTGTGGGCAAAGAGGAAAGGCTGCGTGTTTTGGCGCTGATTAAGTTTTGTAGATAATAAGCCTTTGAAGGACTACCAGTTTTACTTTTATGATTCTCTCTCATCCATCTCTCTTTTATTGTTTTGTCATATTTTATTGTAGCTCTTGGATTGTAATGTGTGCTGTGGCAAAGGCAGAGGACTATAATGTCTTTGAAACATTTAAATTGAAATTATTGTTTCATGTAAGGAACACAGCTGACGCTTCTAAAATTGCAAACACTTTCTTTTGTGGAAGATTGAATATTAAATAGATGAGCATTTGGTTGGGTGAATTCAATACAGTGAATAAATGATGACAGAATTTTCATTTTTGCATGAACTCTTTAATAACTAGTTGTTCAGTTATGTGCACACTAAAGGTAAATTCGACTAGTGACGGGAGAAAAGATACTTTAAATGAATTGAACCAGTTGCTTAGCAAAACGATTGACTTGCTGAATTCAGAACTGCATACTACTCATACTACTTTTACCATATCTTTTAGAGCAGTATGTGGTTCCGAATTCAGAAACTGTTTCGAAGCTCTTGAAACACCTTAAGACCCCTGCTGGTCAGAATGTAAATGCAATGAAAAGTCAGCCCAAACAAAACAATATACACTAATCAATTGGAAATGTTTTATTGAAAGTGTAATCTATTTAAATCATTGAATAGCATTAAATATGTAGTATATAATATGTGTTATTTTTAGGCTGCCCGACTAAAGATTTTTCTAGTTGACTAGTAGTCATTCATTTTTAAGCCATTAGTCAACTAGTCACACGTTTATGATATTAATTTCATTACTTAAATATATATTGGGGGGTGGCATCGGAAAATGGTTTGAGTTTCGGGGCTGAAAAAGAATATTATGTGTAACATTGCTGACATTGTTCTACATTATAGAGAAATACTAAGCCATAATAATGAGCTTTTAAAATATAAATTAAGCACCTGCAGATAAATTAAGGTGCCTATACAGACAAGTTTCAAATGATAAGTCATGTTTGAAATCGATGAATTATAGGAGAACATTTCAATTTCCTGCCCAACATAATTACCACATAGACCAGCCGTGTTAAAGATCTGTCCGTCACGGACTTTGCAACTTCTTGTGGAGGTTTTTTTTTCAACCAAAATTTGGTTGACAGACCTCTTTTCATCGACTAACATTTAGTCGACTATTAAGGTCATGATACATGGGGCAACTTTTTGAGCAACATTGTTGGGCAATGTAGCTGAGCGATGTTGATTGGGCACTTTCCCATTGAGAATGGGCAACAAATTTAAAATTCGATCTAAAGCTTCCAGATAGAATTTGTTCCCCATTCTCAATGGGAAAGTGCCCAAGCAACATCGCTTGGCATCATTGCCCAACAACAATGTGAGAACAACTATTTCTACCCGATAAAATATTTTAGAGCTTGACATAACTGACACATATTCGTTATAAAAAAGTACCAAATGATAAGAAATATCTTGATTTTTAGTTGTTTTTCCTTATTTTCATGCCTGTTTTGTCTTATTTTAAATCATTTTAAGTCATCTTGAGGCCCCCTAGTGGGCCCTGGCCTGATCTTAATAACCTTTCAACCACTATAAAGCACCTTCTGTGCAATGGAAAAGTTCAAGGTCATTCATGGAACCATAGATGCCATTAAAGAACTTATTTCTAAAGGCCTCGATATACTCACAGTGAAGTTCTTTCTTCGTTTAGGGGTAAAACGAAGTTCGAAATACGTGAGCAGTGATATACTGTTATCGAACATCTGATGCTGCTAGGGTTGCAAACTTCCGGGAATTTTCAAAGCTGGAAACTTTCCATGGGAATTAACGGGAATATATGGGAATAAATGGGAATAAACAGGGAATTTGCAAAATTGCAGGTTAGCCTATAACAGGGTACTTAGTTGAAAAAAACATCTTGCAGCATAATTTTGGTTAAAACAACCATATTTAATGCAATTTTAGTTGAATTTTTACCCTGCACATTCCTCAATCACATTCAAACAGCACACTACTTACTGCAGGACTATTGAGGCCACACCCCCTGCATGCACTGTGTGCATTCCCCCAGTCCATAACATGCACATTTGATCAAAAATACAGAAAAAACAGTAATATTGTGAAACATAACTACAATTTAAAATAATGGTTTTCTATTTTGATATACATAAAAATATAATTTATTTCTGTGATGCAAAGCTGAATTTTCAGCATAATTTCTCCAGTCTTCAGTGTCACATGATCCTTCAGAAATCATTCTAACATGCTAATTTGATACTCAATTATCAATGTTGGAAACAGTTGTGCTGCTTAATATTTTTTATAGCCTGTGATACTTTTTTCAGAATTCTTTGATGAATAAAAAGTTAAAGAACAGCATTTTTAAAAAAAATAGAAATCTTTTGTAACAATATACACAACCGTTCAAAATTTTGGGGTCAGTAAATGTTTTCTTTCTTCTTTTTTTTAAAGAAATTATTACTTTTATTCAGCAAGGATGTGTGAAATTGATAAAAAGTGATATTAAAGTGATATTGTTAGAAAAGATTTCTATTTTTTTAATAAATTCTGTTCTTTTTAACTTTTTATTAATCAGTGAATCCTGAAAATAGTGTTACAGGTTCCAAAAAAATATTCAGCAGCACAACTGTTTCCAACAATGATAACTGAGTGGCAAATCAGCATATTAGAATAATTTCTGAAGGATCATGTGACACTGAAATAAATAACACATAACAATTGCTGCAATAAAAATATATTTATTTTACATATTTACTAAATTAGAAATTATTGAATGCGAAAAGTAAATAACTGTTATTTAAACAAAATGTTTATATTTGTTTTTATGATACATTTTATATAAATATTATAAATGTATTTAAATTTCCCAAAATTTCTAATTAATTCCCATAAATTCCTGTTAAGTTTCCAAATTGGAATATTTCCAAAATTCTCCAGGTTAAGTTCCTGTGGAAAGTTTCCGGAAATTTACCGGAAACTTTCCGCCCCTTTGCAACCCTAGATGCTGCCCACACCGCTGAGAGCGGCGTTTAGATGCATATGTAAATATGTGCTGCACGCTTCTTTTTTGTTCTTTAATAACAAAATAAGAGAAAACAGCAAGCATTTTAATAAAGCATAAGAAAAGCATCTGATCATAGCAACTTGGATATGTTTGTTTGGACAAACTCTGCACATTTATTTATATAGCACACTTTATAAAATAGATAGATTTAAAATCAAGNATACATAAAAATATAATTTATTTCTGTGATGCAAAGCTGAATTTTCAGCATAATTTCTCCAGTCTTCAGTGTCACATGATCCTTCAGAAATCATTCTAACATGCTAAATCAGCATATTAGAATAATTTCTGAAGGATCATGTGACACTGAAATAAATAACACATAACAATTGCTGCAATAAAAATATATTTATTTTACATATTCACTAAATTAGAAATTATTGAATGCGAAAAGTAAATAACTGTTATTTAAACTAAATGTTTATATTTGTTTTTATGATACATTTTATATAAATATTATAAATGTATTTAAATTTCCCAAAATTTCTAATTAATTCCCATAAATTCCTGTTAAGTTTCCAAATTGGAATATTTCCAAAATTCTCCAGGTTAAGTTCCTGTGGAAAGTTTCCGGAAATTTACCGGAAACTTTCCGCCCCTTTGCAACCCTAGATGCTGCCCACACCGCTGAGAGCGGCGTTTAGATGCATATGTAAATATGTGCTGCACGCTTCTTTTTTGTTCTTTAATAACAAAATAAGAGAAAACAGCAAGCATTTTAATAAAGCATAAGAAAAGCATCTGATCATAGCAACTTGGATATGTTTGTTTGGACAAACTCTGCACATTTATTTATATAGCACACTTTATAAAATAGATAGATTTAAAATCAAGCAGCTTTACCGTATTAAACATGAAAAACAGTGTCAGTGTCTCGTTTCATTAGAAGTACAACTTCATTTTCTTCTATAAAGCAGCTCTCCAATGTGTTCATGTTTTCACTTATGGACTTCTGAGCTCCACGGATTGAACAGGAGAAATGAAGCAGAAAATATTTCCATGTGAAAGAAGGCGGAGCCTCCTCGCACCTACTTATTATGTAATTGCCATGGATCAATTGTAGTACAAAGGTGTTTACCAGCTGAAGCAAACTTTTCCGGAAAGTTCGCTTTGTCGAGCTGTTTTAAACTCCCAAAACGAACTCCAAATGAAGTTCGTTTTGGCCTAATTTTGTTCGAAATGAGGTCACATCATTTTGTTCTTCAATTTCACAGGAAGTATATCGGGCCTTAATATAGTGCAGTGGCAAACCATTGACATTTCAAAATGTTTTGAAACGTATGTCGTAACGAATCCTCATTTACTGAAATCACATGACTTTGGCAGTCTGATACACACTCAGAATCAGTGGTTGAAACAAATGATTTGCAAAGATGCTTCACAAAGCAGTATTTCGAAAACGCCCATCACTAATTCTCAAATTTCAGAATTTTTTCAGAGCGAATTGCCATTGTCACTCCATTAAAAACCCTGTGTAAAGAGCTGATTTAAGCACTCAAAAGTGGAATAACAACCGCATTTAGATGCATCATGTTTGTGGTCAGAAAGTAAAGTACCAACACTTAACCCTATGCCTGTACAGAGATTCATTCAGCTCAATATCATTTCCAGTGTGAAGTATGGAGGTAAGATCTTTCTAAAGTGTGTCATTTCTGTACTCACTTGTAATCTGTTTTGATAGTGCCGTAATGTTAGCAGTTTTTGTTGAATTAACCTATGATTGGAATACTTCACCTTTAATGGTCAACATCCAATGTTTTATCCAGTCGTTAACAAATGATGGTTAATTGTTTATTTGCCAAATTACTACCTTCAAATAGAGAAGCATTTTTCTGTTTCTGCTCAACTGCACATGTACCTGTTGTGTTAGTAATTAAGAGGCAATGGCTCAAAATTAGTTGGAGTGCAATCCAGCTATCAAAACGATGGCCTTATTTGACCTTCTCTCCCATTGTCTAACCATGGTCTGTCATTATCATGGACTCCAGTTTTTCCCTCTTAACCATTAACTCCCCTCTTAACTGTCATTATTTCTTTTTATTTTTTATTTCTTTCAGCTTTCAACTGCGTCAATGCAGTTATTCTCTCGTGCTCTCCTGACATTTGATTGGTTGCACTGCTAAATCAGTACATCAATCAGCAACTTATTAGTGTCTACAAATATCAGCAAGTATTGTTTTACTATGCTGCTTTTTTTCTTCTCTCAAGTTTGTTTGTTTATTTATTTGTTCATTCATTAGTTTGTTCATTCATTGGTTCATTTAGTTTGTTCGATTTTTTGGGGTTGTTCAATCATGTTTGTTTTGTTAATTCATTTGTTCATGTTTGCTTGTTTGTTCATTAAATATGATACAGCTTAATCTACATTGTGTATAGTGTGTGAACTGTAAGTAAACTCTTGGAGCGACACAGGAGCAGGTGTTAAGCAATATCACCACAGACAGTGTCACTCCTGAACCTGAAGGATTGGCTTTCCTGAAAGGTTAACCACACAGGATTGTCTCTCTCAGCTCCCGGTTCCTCTACCTTAAGTTGATATGGAACTCTTAACATAAAAATATAGCCTCAAATTTTGGTTTGGTGAACGGTTTTATTGAATCATGTGTTATGAAATTGCGCTTTAGTGTTAGCTTTGTCATAAATCAGCTGGGAATCTGTATTTTAAATAGACACACTGGTTTGTTTGTTGTGTGGTTAAGGGACATTACATTACTGATGACATATGTGGGCATTGTCTGCTGGGTGTTGTGGGCAGCAGCACTGGGAGACATCTATATTCCACTTACCTTCAAGCTTCTGACGTAGATCTGCAGAAAACAATAGTGTCATGGCTGCTTCTCAAAGCTCTTCTCACTGCCAGACACAACACACCCTCTGCGACAACATCCATGCCCTCTGTCTTTGCCCTTAGTGTCTGTTTTAGGATGCTCTTGCTGCAGGAAAGAGCAGCTAACAATGTGAGAACGCTTTTTATAACAAGTAAAAATAACTCTTGATGACTAAACTAAATATAAGAAGGAATGACCTGAACGCACATACTTTTAAACTGTTCTTGTGTTGTAGCTAACTGCTGAAATTAATTGCTACAGTTTCAGTGCCATTAGCTACGTTTACATTGACACCTTTTGTTTCAATCGGAATGAAATCATGTGTGCATGTCACAAGCTTGAAATCAGAGTAGATCTTTTGACATGCACACAATGCATGAATATTCAGAGTTTCCCGCTGTTGCCACTTGCTAAGCTTTCCCCATACCGTTGCTTTTTTTGTTTGTTTTGCAGACTAAATATTTATTTATTTAAGGGGGGCGATGAGCACATGAAGCTTTTTGTCATGCTGCTATTTATCAAGCACTAAAAACGCTCCTTCCCGCACCCAAATCCAGGTATCTGTGGATGAGAGTCCGGAGCAAGGACTAGTGGGACAATGTTATCCTGCACCACTTCACAGAAGATGAGTGGAAGGAGAATTTTTAGAATGTCATTTATGACACTATATTCAACAACAAAAGCTCGTTCCGTACGTCATACATCATTTCTATATTTTATATAATGATCTAGTTGTCTTTTGCTAAAAATTTGCAAGTTTGTTAATGCGACAGTAATGTTAATGTTATATTAAATAACCATGTGGTAATGCCTAATTTTAAATAATCCAGTGAATTGGCCTTACAAATGAAAGGCACTGTTGATTATTTTGTCTTTTTATTTTGAACTTGATGGACACAAACAAAAAGATATGATTATTCATAACAAATTAAAGTGTACAAATGTAAAAATGGATATTTTCTATTCTAAAATCTGATTGTATGAGACACATTTGAAGCTGTTCTAAAATAGCTGATATATAGATCAGTTTTGATGAAGTCTGGTTGTGGTATTGTATCTGGGCCATTGTATTATGTTGGTGCCATGTGTTGATCACACAGCAGTGGTCTGGTATTTATATCCTTAAAATGCCACTGCATTAAGGTCACGATTGACAGACAGGACCAATATAAAAGCTGTCTGGATTGACAGGACCCTTTCTTAGCTCGGCCTTGTTTCCCCGTGGGGCCCGACAGAGGAACGGACAGTAGTATCCTCCTGGTGGCCCTGGAGGAAACGGGTCGGGGTACTGCCGGGACGGAGCTAAAAATACCAGCGGTGCGTTTGAGTCACACGGTAGCCTGGGCTTCCTGTTTTCACTCTCCCATATTTACTTCCCAGAGAGATAGAGGGGGACAAAGAGGAGGTGGTGGGGTGAGGCTGGGGGACCTGATGCCTTCAGAGATATCACGACATGCATGTTCACTTACTGATTTTGACTCCCACAGAAAGAAAAATGGAGAATAAATGGCTAAAGGTACATTATGATGGGATTATAGGTGAGAAACTTTGCTGTAGAATATATGATTTTTATTCATTAAAGCTACTATAAATGATTTCAGCTGTTTTGATAACTTGCTAACAGCTAATCTTATTTCAGTTTTGACGCTAATGCTTAGTGTATGCCTACAGTCGAACAGCCGCATAATCTTTCAACGTATTTGGTAGCCATGTGTGAACACGTGCTCAACACATGCACACTGGAAAGCCTCATGCTTATCCAGCATCTGCACTATTTCTATCCAGAAGTTATGACCTATGAATTTTTTTTGTACTCTAGAAATGCAGATTTCTATATTTACCTCAAACTTTATCTCATGTAAACGTAATACTTCGGCTTACACCAAACTTTAAACCAGGTGGTGTAAGCCGATTTCTGTTGCAGTAAGCAGGCATGTAAACACCTTAATCACATTATTACTGCTCTGACCAAAGTGTGCATGTGCTCGGACGTACACGGATACCGTGTGTTGTTTACACAACTTCATGAATGAACTCCGTGACATTATTCTGAGTTTTCTCCTCTCCAAATCGCTAAACTCTGTCAACATAACTCGCATCTTATCTCCAATCATATCTCGTATCTTAATCGAGACTGTGCAAAGAACGCGACGGCAGCATAGGCAAACCCGGTATTGCATTGTTCATCACGGCGCCGAATAATATGCAGTACGTCCTTAAAAATGTATTTTGAATTTGATGTGAGTAGATTCAAAAAATGGTAGGTAACATGCCTACCATGTTACCTACAGGTATGTCTATCTAAGTGTGGTATAACCTTACTTATTAAACTGTAAACTGTAAACATGTAAATTGTAAACTGTAAACATGTAAACTGGAGTGAAGATTTCTGCTCGTGTCATGTAAACATCTTACTGCGATTAAGACATTTTTAGAGATAATCGCATTATTGGTGCACATGTAAATGTAGTCAATGACCACGAGAAACAGAGGAACTTACAGTAAATACACAAGGAGACAAACTTAATTACAAACAGATGTCCTCGTTACATGAATATCCATGATGACTGACTGATAGTGGTGGGAAACTAGAACAAATAAAACTGAAGAGAAACAAACTAAAAGTAATTGAAAATTAAATCAATACTAAGTAAACGTGACAGAACTTCCCCAAATTTGGAAGGCGGCTCCTGACGCCACAAAAGAAGAGAGTACATATTCCTTTTAGGAGGGAGAGTCATAGCAAGTAGTAGACGACAGTACCAGGGTGGATCAGATTGAGCGAGGAGCCAGGGAGATTAATGCAGGCAGAGGCAGACACAAGTCCCAATTACAGGTGGCAGAAGAGAGTACCAGGTTGGATCAGATGATGGGAGGAACCATGGAGAAGGCAATGGTAGGATGATGCAGGTGAAAGCCAAGAGCACAGGTGATAAAAAGGCCCACGGTGGAATCGATAGTGGGATGAGCCAGGGTGGAGCTGAGAGATCTGGAGACCTTGTCGAAGCTGAGGTGATGACAGGACCAAACAACATTGTAGATTCAGAGGCCTAGGAAGATCTGCAGCGACGAGCACTTGAGGTGGAGTAAGGGTACCGGTGGACTGAGGGGACTCCGGTGCGACCGAGAACCAAGGCAGAACCGGAGGGAAGGCGAAGCCCGACGGAGCCAAAGGGGTGGAGGGATGAAACACAGCGAGAGGGAGCCCGGTTTAGCCGTGAGGAGAATGGTCCCAGGTGGAGCCGAGGGGGCAAGGAGCCAAGGTGGAACTGACTGGTCGGTGGGTTACAACTTGAGTGGAGGAAGGCTGTCATCATCCTCAAGCTCCTCTAAACATCCCACAGGTTCACGTGTAGAAGTAGGCTCACACACCTGGCCAGACTAGGTGGAGACTTTCGGTTCCGGGACGGACATAGCTGCATGCTCTGGCTCCGTTGCAGGCATTGCCATAGGCTCAGGGTCCATGGTGGATGTCAGCATCATCTCCAGCTCTGCGGTGGGCTCAGGCTCCTTTTTCTGCTGTGGGCGAGTGCTCAGTGGCCGTTAACGTTGGCATCAGCTGAGGGTATGTACACTGCAGACAACGGAAGATTGCCTATCTCCATATTCATTTCTCCAAGCGGGTGGAGTACTCCAAGATTCCAGGTTCTCGCTGGTTAATTCACTGAACTTGGCTGTAAAATCCAGCTTCTTTTCTGGTCCAGTATTCTGTAATGTTTAATCCCAGGGATTAAGAAGGTGGGTGAAGTAGACTCAAATATAAGAGAAGCTAATTAACGAAATGAACAACTGGTGTAACTGATAATCAAACTATAAGAAACCATAGAAACAAACTCAAAACAGAAAGAAAAGTGCAAAACCCAACCAAACAGACAAAAAACCCAGATTATCCCTTACAAATATTTAAAAACGCTATTAATTTAAAATCACTGGTAAATATATATATATTTAGCAAATCTCAAAATGAATATCCATGTTTTATACAGAACATTATTATTATATGTTTTATACAGAACATATGCATTAATTCATTGTGGTATTTAAATTATTTATTCTTGTTTTTTTATTATTTAATTTTCATTTATTATAGACAAAATAGTGTAAACAAATATTAACAGATTTGTTGTAATTGTCAAATATCATTGTGACAGCTAATAAACATAATGGGGGCACAGCAACAACAACATCAGAAATGCATTTGAAAAAAGATAGATAAATCCAATACTGATTAAGTAATTCTTGAGTCATTCAAACTTGATTTGTTTTTTGTGTTTTTTTATAGTGATATTTTAGTGGCTTGAGTCTGACGTGATGTGATTATTCCCTGCCATGTGACAGAAACCTCTTATCTACAATTAGATTCTTGATTGTCAATTCTGAGATGACAGACCAGCCGCAACCCCGCGATGTGATAAGAGGGAGGAACACGTTCTCTCAAGTTCACATTCCTTAAATAACAAAATAACTTAAAAAAGTCCCTACAGACTAAAAAGAAGAAAAAAGGGAATGCTCAAGAGAAGTCCTTTTGTGAGTGTGTTTACACTCATATTGGTTCTAAGGGCAGCATCTAATTGAAACAGATGGACTAGAGGTGGTAGGTCATATAGTGGTCTCAAAAGCATGACTCGAGTTTACACTCATGTGATGTCTGTCTTCGTTTGCTCTTTAAGTAAATTAATGTTAATGTAATAGTGTCTTGAAGGGATGCAGTGTAAGAATGGGCATTGATGCCTGATGCCTTTTCAGCATTCAAATTGTGCTATTTGAACAGTGTTGAAGAGTCACAAGGTAGATCGAGAGACAGAATGCATTCCAGGAATGCTTTTAAGTGTAGGTCTCTGATTTGAAATAGGGCTGTCACCACTTGAAATATCAGCTAATGCACATACCAAAGCTTGTAAACATGTTACCACACGCACACACTGCACATAAACCTTGTGTAACAATAAACATTCTTGTGTGAAAAATAATGCTGTGAATGGGTAAATTATGTTAATCTCACAAAAAACATCCAGGCCCCATTTATCCTCCCAAAAGTAATCAGCATAATTTATTCTTAATATTGTAATACTAGTTTAATTTAATTCACAGTAAATGTGTACTTTTGTGCACATTTTTTACATAAAAAAAATGAATTTTTTTTTATTGACTAACTTATACATGCTAACATTATTTCTGTCATGACAACTCGCGGAGCACTGGCATGGTAATGGGACAGTGTTGATATGTTTGGCATTGGCGGAATAGATCTGCTACACTGCTGCTGCTGCTGCTGTAGGTTATTGCTGCTACAGAGGAAGTACGGGACTTGCTACTGCCAATACATACACAGACACGCTGCTGTGAGCAAGCAAGACATGCTGCTGCTGTACAATATAGCGTACATGAATTACCCATAGCAGATCTATACGGGTGGAACTGGGGAAGGTGGAGGGTTTCTGAAAGCATGCTGCACTGCTAAGGCAAATGCTACCCAAGTATTTGAAGGTTGAGCAGCGAGCTCATTGGCTGCTGATACAGCAGGAACCAATCAGCTGTGCCCTATAGGTAATGATGTGGTTACAAGCAAGTTGAGTTAACGGACCTATTAGCCTGCACCATTTAGAGTTTCATGACAGAACTTTGTATGTATTACAATTTCAAAATTATGTTTAATAATATGTTTATATTTTTTTGTTATGATATTGATGGATTAAAAATGCTTAATTGTCTTGATAATATTGTCATGATACAAATTAGCTCATCTAGTCTTAAAACAGGTTTATTTTTTAAGCAATACATAGACATTTTTGACCCTTCTTACAGCAATCTACTTAAAGATAACATTTTAATTTGGTGTTAAAATACTTTCCCTTAGCTTATCCCAGTGTAATGTACAGAGACAACTGTATGTAAGCCATATAAGTAGTTTTTCCTTGAAGAAAAGAGGAGTGGAGACAACGTGGAACTGTCAATCATCAGTTTGTTTGTCCAACTTCTGGGTCACCCTGTTGTGAGCTTTGGGCAGGACTACATGTTTGTACTGTTTCTAGTATACCTGGAGAAATCAATTAGCATTCTACCTCAGGAGCAGCTGCATGGCTGGTGCAAGAACTTACAGATAGTTTTGATTTGAAATCAGCTGTCTTTGCTCATGGGACCACAAAAAATTTTGATCCAAATGCCATGTGACTATACTTGGCTGATGATGGCACAAGAACTTCGCTTTTAAGTGCCCATAAAAAGAATCAGGCACTGATAAAACACCTGTAGGTATAGTGTTACAGTGATGACGCACTCTAACGTACTGTAGGTCAAACGTAAAGTTAGCATCACTTTAGTTCTTTTGACAAAAATCCTGATAGGATTTTTCCATTGGTTTTTGGAATATTGCAGAAAACAAGATTCGTACATGTGTTGGTCATCATGATAATCTAAACAATAACACAACGTTTATGTATTTTGAAGCCTAAATGCAATCACCAGAAGAAAAAATCTAAATGTAGGCTATAAACAAACTACATAGCTTGCGACAATTATTCCGACAACTATTTTGGTCTTTATTTAAAATACATTTTTGACAAGTTCAAATTATAAGAGTTTGCAAGGGCACAACTATAAACACAACGTAGCGATAAACGTGGAATAGTATATGTGTTTACCTATTCGGCGTGATGTTTAATGTCTCCGACAACCTCTGTAGTCCCATTCACCAACTGTTAACAAAACCCTTATTTCAAGACAAGTAAAAGCTTAAAAAAATCTGAACTGGGGTATTATTAATGTATTTTATGTCGTAGAATAAAACAAATATCAAAAGCTCAAGAAAATATCTTGAGCTTTTGTTCACCACAGACCTTATTGCAGGCATTTACCCAAAAACCCATTCAAAGAACCTTTTGACTTCAGGACGATGGAACAGGAAGTGCTAATTCTTTTCAGGGTTTTGAAAAAATTATGTCATCCCAGCAGCACTATATTGAAGTATAATCTTTACATCCATTATTATATATTATTTTATTTTATTTTATTTTATTTCCCACTGTTTGTTAATGCAAGCATACAGTCAGATGGCACATATTGAGGTTTATCTCTGTGGGCAGTACTAGTACAACTGCAAATGAACAATCTTTTTGGGCACCTGCACAAATTTCAGTGTCCATCTGTTAGCTGTAGTGCACAGATTTGAGTATGACCCAGTGGAAATAGACAATTCTAATTGCTCTTTAACAAATATGGGGATTTTTGAAAGTGGTACATGAAGCAACTCTAATAACACAGCACTTATGCTGACTTCACATCCTCTTGGGAAGATCTTACTTTTGTGATGTGCTTTCAAGCAATTTTGGTTGGAACAAAATGAATCTGTTGGGCAGTGACATATTCACTCTAATGGAACAAAATGAAGAGAAAATGATGTGAATTAGGTGTGTAATCAATGCTTTATCTCATCCTTTCAGAGCTGCCACACAGTTATCGGAAATGTTATCGGTAGTACATGTTTTCATTTATTCCCTGTGCAGACCAACTTGGACAGTCAGGAGTCTCAGGACTCAAAGAAAATCCAGAGTTTTTTCATTGGTAAACACGACATTGTGGTGATGTTCATCTCTTAACTACGATCAATTATGCCTTGGCACTGACAGCATTAAACCTGTTTATTTCACAATTGAAACCCAAATATTTCAGCCATCTTTATGACCGATGCTAAAGGCCCTGAAACAAACACTGCGGACATTTAGTTGCTGCATAAATAAGTTTTGTATTTAGAGACTTGAAAATGAAAATATTTAGTTATCGCAGGGATATTATTTCTCTCTGTCCAGGTTTATGTGTATGTTTGTGTTTCAGTGGAGTCTCAATTAGCTTGAGGGATCTGGTGTGCATCACCGCTCACATGAACACACACTCCGCAAAGCGGCTAAACACACTGTCATCCGAGAGATAAAACACAACATGCCCCTGTGTTCTGCCTAGACAGCTGTCCTCTTTCACCTGCGCTTGCTTTCTCTCTTTTCATCTTTCATTACTCTCCATGTTCTTTCCTCACGTCACATCTACACATCTACAACAGTAAGAGTGTGCCATATTGACAAATTATATCTCTATATTTTCTTGGATTTTGTCGATAATGATAATTAAGATGATATTTTGCCGAGTGTGTTATTGGTACCTTCAGGTTTAGGACTGCTGTAGACAGCTGACTCCCAAAGCTTTTGATATTCTTCATATTTTTTGTTGTTAATTCACAGAGATGAACTTTTCCAATGTTTAAATAGATTTGTACCTTTTATGAGCATTTTTACCTTTATAAGGCCAATTTTTCTTACCTAATTAAATGTAAGCTTCATCTTTTATGTCAGATTCTTACATTTAACCAATAATTCAATTAGAATAAAAAGACAATACAGAGCTGTTGCCAGTCAAATCAAATTAGTATCGAAAAAATCTGTGTTTGCAGTGCAGAGGTTGCATCTGAAGTGGTTTAGATGTATTTACACAATTCAGCTTTAACCTGCAGTTACAGTTGCATTTGAGAATAATGTTTTAAACATTAAATATTAAAAAATATGAAATGATTTTTAAAAAATGAACAGATGGTGGCGGTAAGTCACTCTTAATGAGTGAGTCATTGGCTGTGTTCGAAATCACATACTCTCTTGAGTAGGTACTATATAGTATGAATGTGTGTAGTATGAATGTAATCTAGACGTACTACATTTGCCATGTTTAATAACGTGACCTACCAGCGTCAGTTGAGTCGCTTCATTGCCATTCACAAATCCTCTTTCGTGGCCTCATAGGATAGTAAAGTGTCCATCGTATCCACACTTCAGTAGTAGGTTATCTGGGTACTATTGCCTACACTTTTATGAGTACTGTGAATTCGGACATGCTCCTTTTGTCGCATATTGTTTTTCACCTACTATATAGTAGGGAAGAATGGGAAGGAATGCAGCCATTCAGTCATTTGATTTGTTCAAACGGCTGATTCATTCATGAATGAAGTGCTTGACTGTTTTAATGAACAAATCATTGAATCATTCATTCAACTGATTTGTTCAAAACAACTGATTCATTCAGTAACAAAGTACAGCTGTCTGTTGCTCGGAGATGCAAAACAGTTCTGCTGTGGCTTTGTTTGGAACTATTTTCGTAGCCAAAATAGAGCAAAAACAAGAAAAACTGTGTCTAAAATGTAAGTCACTTAATATTAACTTATTTATTGAAATGTTTTATAAAATCAGTAACACATTTGCAATTGTGCTGACATTTGGGAAAAAATAGCACTCTTCATATGAAATTGCTTAACTATATCATATATATCTATATATATATATAAACAAAAAAAAATGTTTCACTCTCATATCTTGAATTTTCCGGGGCATTCTAACTATAGTTTAATAGACTAACCTACTAGACATTACCCAGTGTATGCTTGGACTCTCTTGGCCTGTTTTTATTTGTTTTCACAACAATTACGATATTATCGTAGCTATGATATATATTGCACACCCCTACACAACAGTGATACATTCAGAGTTTGTTGGTTTGCAAAAATGTATTTCCCTCCCTGTATACCATTGCTCAGCATTATATAAGTCTAACATTATATGCTTCACATTTAAGTGTGATATTTACTTTTAAATAAGAAGCTTCTTAAATACTGGAGGGAGGAGATCGAGTCTGACACATGGTCAGAGGTTGCGTGTCTAGGGCCAAGGCCAAAGTGACCATTCCTTCAGCTGTCTTATTATTAATGATTGACAGAGATGAAATAAAAATCCTCTTTTTCTTCTGTTGTCCATTATCAGTCCCCCCCCACACACACACACATACACACACACACACACACACACACACAGAGAGAGAGAGAGAGAGAGTACTGTAATCCCTTTTGAAGAGGGAAGTCAAAAGAAGTCAGCTAAATTGTATTGATTGTACACTTGTAATGTACTTTAAATCTTAAAATGATATTTAAAAAAACTACTTAAAGTACATTTTAAATCCTTATGTTTTTAAAGTACACTTATTTTGATGTGTTGACTAAAATACTAAATCACATGTAAAGTACTTCATTATAATTTTAACTGTAGTGTGTTGTTCAATAATACATTTAAAGTTAATGTATTTTATATGAACTAAATTGCAGCCTAAAATAATTTCAAAAACAATTGCAAGTAATTATGAAATTATATAAAGATGTACTTACCTAAGTGGGTCAAAAAAGGTATAAACCTATTACAATGAAAAGTTCATTTTGAGATCTCTGACTTTTGATTGGAGACTTTGGTATCTTGGCAAATTTGAATGCAATTTGAGACGCTTCTGCAACTCTAGAGAATGCATATGACATTTCTGGGGTCATTTCAGAGAAACAGGAAATTTAAAAAGTCAAAATTTTCTCTCTGTTCAGTCACTTTGCTCTCTAGGAGAATAAGAGATTTTCTAGGAGTTTATGTACCTAAACATACTGTATGTGGCCGTGTGGAGGAAGATGAGATGAAAGTGCCTGAATTGAATCTAGCTGAGCAATTTCATTTTGGTGTGTGTGTTTGTGCGCGCGCATGTGTGTGCATCACTGTGTGTCAAAAATAAGCTGATAGAAATGTTTACATTTGTATACTACTTAAAAAATATTACCTGTATACTGTATGTAATAAAGGAACATCTGGATGGTGTCAAACAGACACGTCATGTCTCCACCTAACAGTTCTTCTCTACTGTCATTACAGCAATAGGACAGACTGGAGTTGGCACGGTTTCTCTGTTGAATATATCTGGTGGAACAAACATTAAGATCACCCAAATAGATGCAAATGAAACCTTAAATTGTTGGGTAAAAACAGCCACAATCAATGTCACAAAATATTTCCTAAACTCATAAAGTTAATTAAGGAGTAGTTTGGCTAAAAATTAGCTTTCTCTCATCATTTATTCACTGTCATTCCGAACCTGTACGACTTCCTTTCTTCTGTTGAACACAAAAGCTGCTCACTGGACAATAAGATTATAAGTGAATATCTTATTATCAAATGTTATTTTGGACCCCATTGACTTTCATTGTACACTGTAAAAAAAGAAACAAAAAGAAATCCTGTTCTTTTAAAAAAAAAAAAAAAAAA